>VYXC01012980.1:0-232548 GCA_013397175.1 Platysteira castanea | reverse complement strand
GGGGCCGGGCGGCCGCGGTGCGTACCCGCAGGTACCGGGGCACTCGCAGGGGGGGCTGCGGGCGGCGCGCCGGCCGTGCACAGCGGGAGGGAGGGAGGGAATGCAGAGGGAAGGAGGGAGCCGGGGGGCGGGGAGCGCCGCCCCTCCCGCCCTCTCCGCGCCGGGTCTGGCGGCCGGCGGGGAGGAGATGTTGCTCCGCGCTGCCTCCCTGCCCGCGCTCCCAGCGCAGCCCTGCCCGGCCGCTCCGGGCGAAGCTCCGCGCTGCTCGGCTCCGCAGACGGAGGCTCTAGAGGGGCGGTAGGTGCGCGGCTGCCGCTCCGAGCGGGGCAGCGAGCCCGGCGGCGGCCTCTGCCGAGCAGGAGTTTCCCAGAGGAATGGGGGCTCCCCCGAAGGGATGGCCGCCTGTGGGCGTGCGAGCGCCTGGCTTCGCTTCTCTGATCACTTCTCGGGGGGCCGGCGGCAGGGTGTGGGAGGGGTGAAGAAAGGCCGCACGGAGCTGCGGGGGTGTTGGTGCTCCCACCAGGATTTCCAGCCCGGGTCCCGTGGGGTCGGACTGGGCGCTCGGAGCAGCGGGACGCACTCTGCCGGCCGAGAAGGGCTTGGGTTTGCCTGCGCCAGCCGAACAAAGCAACCCCCGCAGCCCTCGGACTTGTTAGCAGAGAGGAAACTTTTTCCTCATTAACGTTTATGGAGGAGCAGAAATGAAGGATAAATCTGTTGGCCGGTGATGAGAAATAGCGTAGGTTTCACTGGCTTTTTATCTCCTAGCAATCGACACCTCCGCAGACCGCAGGATAATCTCTCTCATATTCTAGATTGTGTCATTCTCTTTAAATTGCATGTTTAAAACAACAAAGGCAGTGACTTCATAGGGAACCGCCAGGAGCTGTTCTGTACCCCTCCTGTTTACTGGGGAAACATTTGGGAACCGGTTTGGTTTTGTAGGTAGGATCAGAAGTAAATGTAGGACATGGAAACTGTAAGGTTGGTTGCAGGTAATCTGTGTCTAGCCATCTTATTAAGGTGTGAGTTTGGGAGAAGGGAATATGAAAGTCTTTGCATGTGGAACTAGCTGGGGCAGTAACCATGATCAGTTCCTGAAACCTTTTCAGGGAAGAGGACGTTTTGTGAAACTGGGTCAGAATACACAGACATTTTCCTGAGGGTTGAACTTCATGTGAGAAAGCTACCATTGAATATATATATTCCAAGGTGTCATGACTCCCAGGTCATTTGTTTGGGCTCCGGCTAGTGAAATGATGACATTTAGTACCCATTCCAGAGCAGGACTGCTGTTGGTGTTCACATTAAGCATCAGGCCTCTGACTGAAGGTCACCCGTGCAAGTCTGTCTTTGGATGGCCAGAAGTAGGTTCTGAAGACATTTTTGCAAGAGTTAGAATCAGCCAAGATAGAGGTACAAATGGGAAAACAAACAGTTTGGGTCTTGTGCAAGAAATACTGATGAGGAAAGACTAAATCTAGTCAGAGGATCTTTCGGTAGTGCAGTTACAACAGATTTTGCTACCACTCCTAGTGCCATCAATCGGATATATCTGTTCAGCTTTCACATGCAGCAGATGTGCTTCACTTGGAGTGTCTTTTTATTTTCAATCTGCCAACAAGCATGTCTTTCCATGAACAGTTCTAGAATTTAAGTAGTAATTTAAGGAAAGAAGAGAATGACATACAGTCATGACATACACCCAGAGAGAAAAACATACAATCTAACTTTTAAAGATATTTTATTAATCATTTTTAACCTAACAACCCTGTTTGGTGAGTGGAAAGGCACACAATGTATTCCTTCCGTAATGGGACTTTTTTTTTTTCTTTTGCTTGTGCATGATAAAAAAAATGAACCTTATTTAGATCAGGGTTTTTATATTGATTTTTTCCTAATCAGAGTGTGGTTTTTTGACTTTTTAAGTTAAAGGTGCAGTAAAAGTAAATACTTTTGAATATAACAGATGTAAAAGGAGACAGGCTGCATCACAGGATGTTGTTCTAACAGCTTAATGAGAAAAAGTCTCTTAATTCTGAGACTGTTGTTGAGTGGAATTGAAGGCTGTGAGAACCACAGGCTCAAGGACATTTGAGTGGATGGAAGAGCAAGAAGTATCTGTGTGAGAAGGTTAGGCAGAATATTAACGCGTGAGTACACTGCATGTATTTTCAGCAGGATAACAGAGCCTGGTTGGAAGGATGTGACCCAGTAGTCTGTTTACAGCTTCACAGGCCTTTGAAAGTAAAAATGGACTGTGTGGATGAGTGGTAAAAAACCACTGTAGCTGGTCATCATGAGCTGGTGATACCTTGTGCATAGCATTGTTGTTTTCAATGCCTTGAAGGGAAGTACTGAAGAAGCCTAGGAAAGGGAGGAGATGGCATTCCTGGGAGTGGGAAGTTACCAGGGCACAAATGTCACCTATTCTGGTGGCAGGAAATTGTAGTGTCTTTGCTTCTTTTCTCCTTTATGGTGGGACTTTTTCTCTTGGTACAAGCCATGTGGTTTGTACAGACTGACTATCATCGAGAACGCCCGAAAGTAAAAATGCAGTCTTTTAGCTGTTTACTTTTTAAAGAGCACAGCAGGGCAAATATTTTTATTTTTACATGTGGAACAGAAATTATTTGGCACATAGGTATATTTCTCCCAACCAAATGCAGGTATGAACAATAATAATTAGTGGTTGTATGGTACAATAAATCTTCAAAGTGCCTTCAAATCTTAATCAGCAAACCTTAATAGCGTGCTATTCCTGCAAGGGAGGTAAGTAATTAGATAAAATGAGACTGGGCAGACTCTTAAATGGAGTTTATTGTTGGAGTGCCTGTCAGTTTCACAAAGCTCTTCTTTATCACTGAGGTCTCTGAATGCTGCTGTACTTAAATAGCTTCAAATATTTATATGTTGAAATACACGACATTATGGCCCAGAGGGCCTTGTTAATATTGACATTCTCTTGTTCAAAGTTCTCCACAGTGAAGGAGACCTTACCCTCAAGTGCCTCTGTAGTGGTTGTTCCAGAGCACCTGTGAAGACTTATTAACCTGAACAAGAGTAAGGTCAGCTCTTTAGGGGCGTGATTTTCTTCTGAAGAGCTTTCCAGTTCACTTGCGTGACAAGTCTAGAACCTTTAGTCCACTGATGGTAAAACTCAAAGCGATTTCACCAGTAGTTTGTTAAACCTAAGAACATTAAATATTGCTCTGACTGCTGCATTTTTGGAACGAGTGTTGATTTTCAGCCCGACAGTCTGTCACTTTTTCTCCTCTGCTTACAGGAAAAATTGACTTGAATTTTACTGTTTCAAAGTGAGCTAATTAGTGAGATTAAATGATTGAAAAGCAAGTCTTGGGGTAGTGTGTCATGGTGCAGAAATACCTGTAAGCAGTTGCCCCAAGCTGTCACTTACCATGGGACAAGCGTGGACGGAAAGCTGTGAATACCAGAGTAAGTTAATGTTGTATGTCGCCAGTTAACTATTAATGAAATCTGTGCATCTGTAAAGAAGGGTGGAACTTCTGAAAGCAGTGTTTCCCAGCCCCACCTCCTCCTGAAGTACAGAGAAGGAAGCTGGCATTTACAGATGGGAAGGGCACAAGACGACTCTTTGGTGCCATTTTTATTTCATACGGGCTTCTCTTTCTCCTGTGCCACTTAAATACCTGGTGAGGAACCAGGCATGTTCTTTGTGCATCATTATCTATTAAAATGCTTTCATAAAAGGCAATGAATTGAGTAGGCTGCCTTGGGACAATGATATGCTATGTGAGTTTGAAATCCACTTGGTAGGATAGAGATCTGCTCCAGTTGTGGCACTCTGTAGAAAGAATAACAGACGTGGGAGGGCTTTGTTCTCAGGGTTTCATTTGTCCTTTATCTTTTATGTGTAAATTTAATATGCCACAGAAATGTCTGCAAGTAATATGTTGAGAATTGAAAGAGACCTGGTATTTAAACTGCTGATTTTTGATTGCTGGTATTTCTAGGGAATACTGTATTTTTGCAGGACATTGAGTATTATTAAGGATTTGCGGGTGGTAGGGTAATGCCAGATATAGGACTTAGGTGCTGTGTCAGTTCGTGGTTCCAGCCTCAAACAATTGGCTATTAAATTAGGTGAGATGGGGCACTTGGAAAAGAGAGAAAAGCTTTATCTCCTGTTTTGCAGCTGAAAGTAAAGCATGGGGAGAAGAACTGACTGACCTAAAAATGATGAAAATTTAAGAGCACAAGTTTGGAACTGAACACAAACCTCTTCATGAACTGATCTGATGCTATCAAAAATATTGTGCTTTCTTAGTAGGCTTTGAGACTTCAAATTTCTGTGTGCTTCTGCCTTGACAGAGGAAGCACATGGGTTTCTGGGGTTTCGTGGTTTCTTTGTCCAACTCTGGCTAAAGATTTTTTTGTGTGTGTTTCTTGGAAGTTGTCTTCCTAAAGGCCATTTGTCTGTATCTGTGGGAGAAATATGGGAGGGAACATTCTATAGAGCTTGCTGAAATTTTTGAAAGTGAATCTGAAAATGGCTTTCATGTGGTGTTGACGTCTTCTCTGAATATTTGTGTGTAGTGTGAGTACTTGGCTTCAGGCATGTGCAGGGAGGTGCCTTGGAAGTGGTGTATCTGAAGTCTGGTTTATTTGGAAAAGTAGATCTGGAGCTGGAAGTCTTTTTGGGTGACTTTTCGCTGTTTCAGGTGACATATATTTGTGCTGTAAGCTTGAAATCGATGCTGAGCTTTTTAGGAAACACTCCTGCTTATTTCTCAAGTAAAAGAGCTTAAGAAGAGGCTTTTTCCTCTCAGACTTCTCCTTGAAAGCCGGTTTTGTTCACTGGGGAGAGAAGGCTGTTAGGGCATACAAATTCCTAATTTTTTGATGTACTTTTCATCATAATGAAAGCTAAACTGTTAACTGGATAAATCAGTGAAAATACCAGGTTCTCCTGTGTTTCATATCCAGTTTCACAACAGCTGTAAAAGCTGTTTCGGCTATGTCTGTATATGTATGTAGGTGCAGCTGATGCTCTCTAGCACCATGCCATGTGCTGTATGAAACTGACAATAAATACTAGTTCATTGCAGTAGCATAGTTATGCCAATGTTGTAGAAATTGTTGAATTTTTTGTTGACATAAGTGCTGTTTCAGAATAGACATTGAAAGGCATAAAGATTTGTTAATGTAAATAATTTTTGTGGTAAAATTGCATGCTTGGAGATGGAAGCTTCTCTGAATCTTGTGTCCGTTCTGTAGTCTATCTTTATTTTTATTGATGTAACAGCCAGTGTTCTGCTCATGTAGTGGGCAGGCCCTCAAAACCTGTTAGAGAAAAAACCCAAGGAACTGAGTGCAAAGGTTTTCTAAGTTACTGCTGAGTGCAGGCAGAACACGGCTTATCTCATAATCTCTAGGGCCAGAGACACTCTCATTTGCAGCTCCCTGTTTGCCATGGGGAATTGATTAATTAGTGATTAATTCTATGTTTCAGATGAGGATTTTTCCCTTTTAAATATTAATTTCTTCCGCATCTCAGTAGCATGTGCATATTGCACTGTGTTGTCCAGTTTTCAGATGGACATGAATGGCTACATGGAGGGCATAAATACCCACCCCAGAAAGCCTGTGATGCACGAGGTTCCAGGGCTTTCTTAGGGTCGCCAGGGAAAGGTAATGGGACTTGACTCATAGAACAATGTCTGTTTTACCCTGTGGAATGTTGCTTTGAAATACTAACTATAAAAATTTCAAACTTGTAAGCAACCTTATTTGGTGTTGAATGTGTTCCATCTTTCCTGATGGGACTGTTGACTTTTTCTGCTAACCACTTTGTATATTGTAATTTTAAGAGATGAAATGGACTAAAGAGAGCTAAATTAAAGTCTGAAACTTCAGCTCTTAGACATAGTTGTGCTTCCTGGCAAAGCCATGCCTGGTTTAAATGATAGTAAGTTTGGACTTGGGTATTGCCTTAAGCAATAGAGGGGTAAAAAATTAAGCATGTGGATATTTAACCATGTCATATGTACATAGCCTAACGTTTCTACCTAGTTTGCTCGTCAGGATATCAGTACTGTAAAGTATCTTGCTGATTTTTCTTCTCTCATCACAATTCATCAAGGGCCAACATTATGTGGTTAGTGATTTTACCCATCTCTCTCTTCACATAATTTAGTGTTTCAACAGAGAAAAGTTAGAGAAGGGAAATGGAGTAGAAGTTTTGCCTTTTAGTACCTTTAAAATCAGTAGGTGGAAAATTCCCTCCTAGTGTTTAGGATTATGGCCAGTGAAATAATAGCTGTCTTTTCTCAAGTCAGTGCAAAGCTGTGTTTCCTTTCAGTGAATTAACTTGGGAATTTGAATCCCAGGTCGATATGGTTGTCCAAGTGCTGCTTTTATGCTTTGCTTTTTAACATCAGTGAGGAACAGCACTCATGTTGCTTTGAGAGACATCTCTGTGGTGTGTGTCACTGACTGGACGATTGTGTGGTTAGGTTTATGTGGAGCTATGCCTCCAGCAGCCTAATTAAAGGCTATGTGTAACTTCCTTAAATGGGATGCTTCAACAGGTGATAAGTACTGGTTTCTCCTTCAGAGGTTTTGTTATTTCTTTCAAGTGCCTTAGTGTGTTTTAGCTATTTTTCAGTGATTGAGGTGCACTTTCTGTTTGTTCTTTTGAAGCCAGTTTGCTTTCAACTTCTCTAAGTCTTAAAATTGGACTTCTTCCCATTACTTTGACATTTAGGAAATAAGAGGGTACTGCCTGTATGCATGCATTATTCAGAGATTTATTTGTTAATAAGCTCCTTCTGCACTTTAGGTAGAGGATTTATCTTGGGTAGGTTTCTAGGAGGAAAGAGATTCTGTCCAGCCTTCGTAGACTCTGTGTTTTAGAATTTTTGTGTCTTCAATCATCTTTTCTCTATTCTGAGACCAGTGCCCTGCATCTGAAGGGGTTTCTCTTAACCATTAGAGACAGAGCTTCAGAAACACTTGCAAAAACATTCAGCTTCTTAATTAGTGTTAGAAAACTGTACAGAAAGTGGCAGCAAAAAATAATAGCATCTCTAATTAATCCACTGAAATATTAGAAAAATAGTTGCAGTCTAGGGAAAACTTGATGATATTTTGATGATATTTTTCCATAAAAATATTTTTTATGTTTATGGTTGGCATCTGAATTGAAACACCCTGAAGAGCAATGAGACTGTCGCTCCTAACTTCACTGGAAATTTGAGTGGGATGCAAGTGGAGTACAAATGCTATTGACATCCTTATTGATACATAACATTACAGTAGACAATGCAGTATATATCTGTATGTCTGTAAATTGACAGTGCTCTGTACAAGAATAGCAGCTGTGAGCTGTTAAATGGCTTGTCTCTGACAAAGGAAGAAAGTATTTTACAGGGCAGCAAGAATACCTGTACAGCACCTGGAAAACTCTGACCTAGAAGGTCTAGCTTGTGAAAAAAGTGTTAGAAAATCATTATTTTTTGGAGAAGCACGCAGTTTGGAAAAAAAAAAGGAAGGTGGGGTTAAGAAGCAGGGGGAGAAAGAAAGGGTTGGACTCATTTGAGGTGTGCTGGGATACCTGCAGTTGCCTCTAGTTCAGGTTTGTGGGATTTACAAGAATGTACTTATCTCATGTGCTGGTGGTGGAGGCTTCCGTGAGCTGAGGTTTCTTCCTTTTAAAGATTGGGATGAGTTTTCACACCTTCATAGCTGCAACTACTTTTGGTGTTCCCAGCTTACTGGTTATGTTTAAGGTCTTCAGGGGTTAATAACTATCTGATGTGTATCTTACAGTTTTTATTTGTTTGTTTTCTTGGGGTTTTGATGGGTTTTCAGAACTATTTATCCTCTTACCCCTTTTTATTTTTAAAGACTCTGAAAATCAGAAACTTGTCTGGGAAGTCTGTTATAGGGATCTGTTTAATAAGAGCTGCAAGAAATACACACCGTAGGTTTTTGAGGAACCCCAAAACTTTAGACTTAGATATCCTGAAAGAAGTTTCTTCTGATGCTATTTTTGGACAATGCTTAGCAAAACAAGCTAATATTCAAGAACCTGAAATTTTGAGCAGCTTCTTTTTTCCGTGTGCCCTGGCGTTGAATCCGCTGAATGACCTTAATAAAGAATTTAAAGATTATCTGATTATAAAAGATTTGCTAGCAGGCAGTGCTGAAAGTTTGTTTCATCAGAAATATAGACTCATTTATTGAGTGGCTTTGCAGTTAGGTTATCACATGTGTGGAACAGCCAAATCAGCCTGGAGCTTTAAGCACATGGGCTAACACGTAGAACTGAATTACTGAAATAGCTGTGCAAAGCTCCTTCATGTCAATTTAAAATGTGTGTGCTCACCATGAGTGGCACAAGACTCGGGTGTTTCAGAAGTGTGATGCATTGTGAAAAATAAGTCTTTTTTTTTTTAATTGTTCTTGTTTTCAGAGGTTTTTTGATACCAATGAATCACATATTGGCAAACAGTTTTGGTAAGAATAATTTTTCCTTTTTTCCTTGATCTGTGATCCAGTTGGATCCTCTGTGTATTTGAGGAATATAGTGTGTAAAGGGTGAAAACTTAAAGCCTCTTTTTTGCTGTTTTGTCACAAAACACTAATGAAAATCCTAAAAAAAGGGTTTTATAATAATTTTGAAATTTTATATCCCTGCAGTGCCTTAAAAAGAGAAAATATTTAGTATGCTGGAAGATTGTTTGGTTTTGTTGGAAGAAAACATTTTCTGTTGTTTTCAGTAGCTGCAAACATTTACTGGTGTTTAGTAACACTCAGGCAACTTTGAGGCTTGACTGGGTCCTTCGAGACCTCTAGCATGTTCTTCTGTAGTGAAATTTGAGAAGAAAGTTGCTGTCTTACAGGAAACAAAAGAATATACTCTTTCTGAACTGCTTAATTGCAGCTGTGTTACTGGAACAAAATGTCATGTGGAGTGAAAGTGTAAATGTGCTCAGAAGGGGATTAGAGAAGTTAACAGAACAGAAACCATTAGTGACTATTAGATTTGACTGTGCAGCTTGAGCTCAGGGGCTCAATAAACTGGTGATTGCCAGGAAAGGGGATGGGAGAGCTGGCCTGATCCAGCTTAGTACTTCTTGTATTAAACATCGCTTAAGTTTCTAAACCCACAGAAATGGGAAGCTCTTCCAAACTGAGAACTTCTTTAACTTTTTTTTTTTTTTTTTAAAGCCCCAAAGCTTAGAAGAAATCTTTTGTGATCTGCCTCTGAAGCTCATGTGTTTCCACATGGGCTTGACTTGATGTTCAAAGAAGAACAGCTGTCTGTTTCCAGCTGCAATTCCTTGCTTGTTTTTTCATCCTTTGTGTCATGGAGTCTGTATTGCCTTTTCTTCAGGTCGCTTAAGGAGGGATTAAATGATGGATGGTCAAGTCATCAGGGGAATTAATTTTCATGCATATGACTCTAGGGTAAAAACAGCTGCTCAGGAAGAGAGGAGAAAAAGACAGGAACACCTTGGTGATCTCACAGTTTCAGTTGTAGATTTAGGTGAATGGGAAAGTGAGAATATACTGCTAGATAAAATAGTAAAATATGTAAGTAAACTGTCATTTTAAATGGCATCACATGAAAAGCACAACAAAAACCAACTTGTGGAGACAAAAATAATTGGATTCCTTTTACAGATATTTATGAGAAACATATTACTTAAGAAGGGAAGGACATTCTTCAATAATAAGAGGCATTGTTTTTGTCCTTGCTTCCCTCAACATCAGATTCTTGTGCTGTGTTGATACTACCATGTGTGCTGTGTGTGCTCTTTGGCCTTGCACAGAATAGTTGAAAAGAGCATTTTTCAATGCAAAGCCCTTAGTTTTGTGATATGGTCAGACACTGAAGGAATTAGTTTCTTTAACTACTCAGTATTAATGAGCAAAACAGAATCAGCAAATTGAATTTAATGCGGTATGTGGAAATGTCCCTGGTGCTTGCACAGTGCAGAATATAGTTTGCAATGTTAGAAAATATTTTTGTACTTGACATTAACTGAACTCTTTGATATATGCATTAATTATCACTGATCCTGACCCACCCATTGCCTTTGCTTTGAGAATATTAAAGAGCTGAAGATCACAGAATTTAACTTTTCACCGTAATATGAGCTGCTGGTTGGGAAGTCTGCTGCTGATGCAAAATCTGTTTGTTCTGCTTCCCTCTTCAGTGGTTTTGGAGAAATGGAAGAAAAAACTATTGTCTGTCTAGACTTTAATAGTTTTTATATATATATATTTACTTTTTATGTGGACAACATTCATTTCAAGTTTTATGATGTATTTTCAGTGATAGGCTATAAATGCCAGTTAAAAAAAAAAACTAACAGTAAACAACTCAATGTTTGTGCCAAGAAGTAATATGCATCTAAAAAGAGCGATTGCTTTTTACAATAGTTTTGGAACCCCAAGGTGTAAAGTCTTCCAACTCTTTCCAAAGAATTTGTGGAATTCAGATTTTGCTGTGTGAAAAAAGCTCTAGTTAGTCACCAGCAGGCGCCTGGATATATAGAGCAGCTGTAAATTGTGGCTTCTGGGTCAGGAAGGTTTGGCTTTTCTTCACCTTCCTTTTTTCCCCACTCCCATCTCACAGTGGGAGAAGTTGGGGTTTTTTATTGCCTGTTTTTAGACTGAGGGTGTAAAATCAAGGGTGAAGTCTCACGGCAACTTGTATATAAGTAATTATTGTAAAAGATCCCTTAAAAATGGGAGAAGTCGCTCATCAGCATGGTAGGAAGCAAAAGCTAGATTAGTGCCAGCTGTCTTCAGTTAAATTTTTTGCCAAAGCTCAAAATTTTTGATGCTGGCTGTGAATGGTTCTATGCATTTATTTCCCCCTGAAAAACTGGGTTAATATTCAGCATCTAGGTATGTGGATGAAAAAGGGTCAGTAGTGTAAAACCAAATGGTAAAACAATTTTTTGAGGAAAAAGTACTTTTCTTCTGGAGTTGATTAGTAATGGTCCACTGAATCCCTCAGTTCTGCCAGCGCGGCTTGGTATCTCTAATGATTTTTTGATTTGTTTTTGGTTTATTTTTAAGTTTTATTTTAATTTATTTTAATTTTGTTTTTTTGAAGGGTGAAAGTTTCTAATGTTTCTGACTGCTCCTTTGTCTGTAAGCTGGGTGTTTCTTCCTTGGCTAAAACAGCCTATGTGTGCTTCAGTGCAGGCACACTCTTTCTATTCTTCTCTCTCAACACTGATGAAGTCTTGGTTCCAGCTCCTGTGCTTTTGTGCGCAGTGAGGAATCTATGGATAACTTCCCACTGTGGACTAAGAAGATAATACATTTTCCTGTCTCTAAGATTTCCATCTCAAGACTGTAAAATTTTGTTCCTCCTCTCCTTTTTTTTTTCATCCTCGCCTCTTTACATTACCACCAAGTTGGGTATTTCTGTAAGTGGTGAGCACTTGATGCTTCTCACTGATTGCTGCTACTACTTTTTCTTAGGTAAGTGTGTATGCAAGTTGAGCTAAACCAGTACAACTGGTCCAGTTTGATAAGCTATCATTCAAATTCAGTATTTTGTAAGCAAAGTTTATGGGAGGATGTTTTGAAACTATTGGTAAAACATTTGAAAGTTTTGAAATCTGTGTCAGTCTACTGTCCAAGTGGGGTTTTTTAACCATTACATTTATGAGGCTTCTGTGTGATATATCAATGAATAATCTCTGAAGTGTTTAGTTAGCAATGAAAGATGGAAATAGGAGTTGAAGTGGTTCAGCCCATTTTATTTTTCACACGGATTTGTGAAAACTTTTTCATAAAAGCTGAATTTTCTTCTAGGAGTTTTTATGCCATTTGTATACTGAAAATGTAAATAATACTTTTTAAATAACATACTCATTTTCTTAAGTTTGCAAGAATAAAGTTGAAATACTATATTCAGGACTGGAAGAAAATTTGGATTGTTGTCGAAGTTCTAGACATACATGGAGAGGATGAAAGTTGGTATATTGCATGCAGACTGTATTATATAAGACTCGAGCTCCAATGAAGGGAGGATTTTTTCTTTGTGTGTGTGTGTCAGTTTGGTGTTTCTGTTTATTTTAGGCAGCTGTAGTCAGTGTTCTCTTGGGTCTCCATGCAGTAACAGTTACAGAGTTAAGCTGTCCTACATGGTATCACCAAACTGATTGTGAAGGCAGCAAAATTTGATGCATTCCTTAACTGGTCTAACTCCCTTTGGTCCAGTTGCATAAATAAAAGATTCAAGTGCTGTTATAGTCTCCTTTCACTTAATCCCTCACTTGGGCAGTGGCTTCAGAGATTAATGTGATCTTCTTCTTGGTTTTGTTCCAATACAGCAAATACAATTTGTACATGGGCATTACCTGTGTATGTCCTCAGTCTGACTAGCTTTCCATTACTATTCATAGGAGTGTTCTTCAAAGAAAAGGAAAGAAGGATAATGCTGTGAATCACTTTCCTCCCAGTTTCTAGGCCTGTAGAGGAAAAGTTTCTGCTGGTTTGCCTTTGTTATGCCGCCCAAGGGTGTAATATGGCTTTTTGCCCTTCTAATATGAATGTTTATCATCCAGACAAAGAAAAACTTCCCAGAACTCTGGGGGTTTTTTGGTGATAGCAGGCTTGGTATTATGTCATGGGAGGAGGTGCTGCTGTCTTGTTTTTCCTGTTTTTTTGGCAATGCCATCTTCTGTAGCTTGTTCTGTCCTGTAATCTGTCCAAGTACCAAAACATTATGGAGTGCAGACAGTGATCAGATGGAGTTCTTTGTCCATTCTGATGTGTGAAGCTAAATCAAATCTGTTACCTCTTGGACTATCTATTTGTCTTTGCTATAGATCAGGCAGTCTGTTTGGCATGGAAGGTCTGCTGAGGAGTTGTAGAAATCACTCTTGCAGGTTTTTCATGCTGCTGTCAAATGATACTGAAGCTTATGTTCTTTGTGGTGAGGGTCTTTTTTACACTCCAAATCCCATTCACTTTCTTGGCTCAGAAACCGTAAGCTTGGTAAGCATTTGAGGCGGGGCAGAAGTAACAAGTAACAAGAGATGACTCTCTTGTGAAAGAGAACTGCCAAGTTTTCCCATCTAACAGCAAAAGGACTCATAATCACACCACCTTTGAGGGTAGTTAAGCCATGGAGAATATCGTGGCTGTAGGACTGAATAAATCATGTGTAACCGCTGAATTTAAGATGAATCATAAATTGGGTGTGTGTAAGAAATTTGTTCAAGGGGCAGTATAGTCAATTTAACAATTGTTCAGTTGTAAACACCTACTGAATCATGCAGTATATAATTATATATTCTTCTGAAGTGTGGTAAGCAGAGTGACAGGCTGAGGGACTCAAGTTAACTGGTCAGGTTCTGATTAACTCATATTATTTTGGCACAAACCCATATGTGCTGTGTCAACTCATGTTTTGAAGGAAGATCATGATTTCCTAACCATAGGCATTCCAAGTCTTCAAGTGGCTTTGTCTACTAATTAATCTGGAGCTAAAGCCTCCTAATTGCAGGATTTAAACTAGACGGTATAAGCTGCTCGGGAGGGTTTTGGCCTCCATAAAGAGCTCATCTAAAAAGCAGGCTTCCATGACCAAAAATCTTCATGTTTTATGTGGAATCTCTGAGCCGATGGCTATCTCTAGGCATGCTGCTAAATAGTTGTCACACAGACTATACTGTCCTCAATACTTGGTGCATACCACATCTAAAGAGATGAGCGGGCAAACAATAAGTAAATTCTGATGTACGCTATCAGTTGCAGGAAATGGATCAGCTATGGATGGTTGGATAAGGAAAATATGCCTTTAAAATACAGTATTTTTTCAGTATTTGCGAGATGATGGTAGGTAATGTGCTTAAAGATGCTGCTAGTGATAGATTTAACAGAGAAGTCAAAGAATTTGGGAAATACTGAAATGTGAAATCACCAGCAGCAGATAATTCAGAATTTAGAGAAATAATTCAGTTTTTAGGGCTCCTATATGAGCCCATAGGGAGTAATATCCTTCATATAAAGCTTGTCTTCCGTTTTCTGGGCAATGGGGCTGTTTCCCAGCATGGAAGAATACACACCATGTTTTCTGCTTGCTCTCAGGTTTGTAAGTGCCGTGCAAATTGGTTACTGGTTAGGAGTGTGTATGCAGACAATGAGCACAGCTTTAGTCTTAAATTAATTTCTGTATGCGTGAGTATGGAAGAAAGTGGAGAAAGAAGGGATCTACAGTCTGAGAGGACAAATGATCACCTTGTGGTGTGGAAACAGTCTCTGTGCTTGGGACAAACAGGTGTTAGGCAGAAGAAGAGGACTCTGTGTTTACACTGTATGCATTTAACTCAGAGGTCTGGTATCTTTTGTATTATCCAGTTGGGGTTTTTGTCATTAATGGTTTGCTGAATACTGTTTCATGTCGTTTGTGTCGGACCTTATTGGTAGGTCACCTAAATTACATTACATAGATGGATTCTAAGTTACTGGGTGAAAAACTGAGATGTGTCCTGTTCAAGGACAATGTCCAAGAGTCTGCTCTTCAGCTCAGCATCAGTTCAGGAAAGGGAAATACCTTTCCTATCACTTGAACAGCAATTGAGTGCTTTCAAGAAATAGCAGTTGAATAGGTTGCTTTTTCTCTGCAAAGTTTATGGAGAGAAGATAGTGCTGTGGAGTCTGTTCTGAGGACAGGGGTATATCAAGATGATGGATACTTTTGAAGTGCTTTGCAGGAAATGGTTCTACCCTTTAAGAGTTGCTAGTGCTATACTTGCAGTACCGTGTGTGTAGAGTGATGAGCTGGTTTCTGGACAGATGGAGGTCTCTTAGTAGAGTTGGAGCCCATCTGCTGGTATCAAATCTGTTTTTACAAATGCTTGCAGAATCTTATTTAAATCTGCCTTGGCCAAAACCTTTAATAGGCTTTAGGGACCCTCTAACAAGGCTTTCAGGTAGTTCACGTTGACTTCTCAAAATAGATCAGTGTTTCTGCCCATTTGTAACTCTGTTTGTCCTTCAGGTTTTTCTCTTGTCCTTCAGCAGAAAAACATAGGAAAAGTGAAATACACAGAGTATATGCATGCACACAAGTGGACACACACATTTTACCTGGTTAGTGGGTAACACATGCATATGTGGGGACACACAGACTCTTTCTCAGCATGAGTGTGCACTGTAAAAAGCACATCCTTCCTGAAGGCTGACAGACATGGAGTGCAGAGAGCCAGGTATGTAATCTCACTTGCCAGTGCTTCTCATTTCCTGAGGATCAGCTTGCCCTCACTTGAGGCAGCATGGACAAGTCAAATCCAGCCAGCTGCCTGTTTATATTTCTGCCATTCCCTTGGAGTGTTCGTGTTTCCTGATGAGGTATCAGGGTGAGAACAGGGTATTGTCAGTTATGGTTCTCAGTTGGAAGTCTGCGAAGTTGCTTTATAAGATTAGTCACTGATTCCCCTGCTTAAATTTTTTTAGCATAAATCTTTGTAAAGGTTTTCATACCTAATAGGAGGATATCACAGACATTTTAAATTGTATTTTGGTGCATATAAAAAGTATTTATCTGACACCTTGTACTACCATGTCTGAGTAGAGAGGCTCTCTGCCTGAGAGCAAAATTACTTTTTTTTTTCTGTTACAGAAGAGTGAAGAAAATGCAGTGCTCTTTAAATAAAACTTGATATTTTCTATTGTGCTTGAATTAACATTTATTTCAACTTACAGGAAAGCAGAACGAGTATCTCTCATCTTATGCCTTGGTCTTAGAAACATAGATTTTCTTGTGTGTACAGATCTTGACAGCTGAAATGTAGGCCTCTGTTCCATCTTGTCTGTTTTTCAGGCTAGAAATTCAGACTTTCACAATAATAATTAGTCATCACTTGTGTGAATAATAGCTTTACTCTCAGACAGGTGAGTTCACAGATAAGATATCCATGGTGTCATCTATTTGCAGACCTTGTAATGTTCTGTTCCTTATGCCATATCGCCCTTCTTTCTTTTTTTTTTCCCCTAGAAATGAACCTAAGAAATCATAACTGTCTGAGAAGGCAACAAAAAATTTTTTTTTTCCTGCTGCAACTCCTGGATGTCTGTAGTGTTGCCTGTGTTTTTGCCTGTGTTTTTGCATGTGTAATTGCTTAAGGAAATCTGAATTTTCCAGCACTTGGGAATATTACTTTTTTTGAGCATCAAAGACTGAAAGCTTGGTGCATCATAGACTCTCCAGATGATCTTTCTCAATCCGTTATTATTTGGACTCATCAACTATTTTCACCAATTCTCAGGCAGAAAAAGCTTGTGTGAGGATGTAGTTCAGCTTAGGGCTTTGGGTAGGAAAGCCATTGGAGTATTTGTAAGACCTGAATATCTGCAGAGAACGCTGGCTGAGTGTTAACTTTTAAATTGGTTGGAAATTTTTTTTTTTAATTTTCATAGCAAAACCCACACCAACATGTAAGTGCTGTTTAGTAGGAATATTGGTAAGTGGGGTGATCCATGTGGGAGTTTGTTAGCTCTCAAATTAAATGTGTGCTTAAACAAAAAAATCCTTGTGTTGTAGCAGTGCGGCTTCCTTACCTGTATACAGCTGAGCGTTGCTGGAGGAATCAGATGCAGGTAGATGTCATTTTCAAACTTGGTTCTGTTATTCAGCCCGTTTTATCTCCATTATTGAATATTATTTCTTTCCCAGGCAGGACATGTGAGGTAGCTGCTAGTTTGAACTGTCTGTCCTCTGAATACCAGGATATTTTTCTGTTTGAGTACACAAGTCAGCAGCTCTCTTTCTTCTTGTGAGTGTGTAAGGGTGCTGCTTTCAAACGAAGAACACGACACTTGTTTCTGAATCCAGGGCATTTTTCATGAGTGCCATACATGAGGTCATTGTAACTATGGAAAAACTGCTTTGATATGCCGTAGTGATGTATCTTTTCTGCTAACTTCTATTTCCAAAATGTCTGAGAGTCAGATGTATGAGGCTGACAAAGATGTTTTTGCTTAAATCGACCTTTCTCCCGTTGAGGGAAGAAATCTCAAAACCCAAGTGAACCGTGCAGTTTGCTCACCTTAACAGCCTAAAAATACATTTGTTGAAGGATTGGATGTGAATATATAGGATTAAAGTCAGGCTTTGAAATAACATATGGTATGGTCAGTCTTTATACCTGTTAAGTGTATGTTGACTTCTATGTTATTTGCAAATACACTGCAAACAACTTAGCACTTTTCTTTATTACTAAAGTTGGTGGGTGATAATGATTCCCTCCTCCCCCCCTCAGTATTATAGGACATTAACATAATATTTTTGTACCTATCTGAAGGACTTTCGAGTGCCACATCCAAGAAAATAGAGAACTCTTATTCACTTGGCTTAATTTATTGCTGATCCAGTTGTTCTACCTTCATGACACTGATTATTACATTACTGCAAGGGGCTATCTTACCAAGAAAAGGCATTTTTAAAGGAAGATGCATTCTCTGTTACTGAGACTGAAAGGTTTAGCATCTGACAGTATCTGAGCTCTTTGGTACCTGAGAATTTTTCTGATATCGTAAAAGCTGTATCACTTCACTACCATGGAGAGGCCTTAAGCTAAGCTTTTAAAAATCTACTCTAAGATGATCCATTAGTGAAACTTACTGGTAGAGTCACTGAATTTCTAGTCTGTGGCAATTTATATCTTGGTGTTAAATATTTGAGCACTGTTCTTCTCAAACACTGGGGTCTGATTATGAATAATATTATAATATAATTATAAAATAATGTTGCAGTGAATGAAAAAGCAGTTACTGTACTAAGTAATTGTCACTGCTTCCTTGACGTGCTGACCAGAGCCCCAGTATTTTGTTTGTAGACAGCTTTAGAATGTCACAGATGGTGGGAAGTGATACTTATGACTTGGAATAATGCTTTCTAGTGGCTCCACGACATTTAAATCAGGTACCTACTACTATTTCTGCCCCCCTGACAAAAGCTTTCATTCCCTCTTCAGCTGTGCTGAGGGCTGTGAGTGAGTAAGGACAGACTTCAGTCATGACCTTTTTAGAGTATGTGAGGAATGCGTGGCTCTCGAATGCAACAATGGAATAACCGCTGGACTAAAGCTGGAGGTGCCATTCTCAGTGCCTTTTGTCTGATAGGCGGCACATCATCACTCCATCGTGAAGTTATGCTGTCAATAGTAAGATGCTTTTTTGCTTGTGGTTATTTCAGGTCATTAGAAGGGTTTTATTTGTTACGTGTGAAGAAGGGTGTTACTGGTTCGTGTGCTGTTTGAAAAGTGTCACTATTGCCAAGCCGCTTTGTAGTCCTGAAATTTCCTTTTTTTTCTAAAGCTTACCTTAGTCACAGGTCTTCTGCTCCTACTTAGCAATTAAAATGAAAGTTGCAAGTATGAGAAACGCATCAAGGAGACGTGCCCTCTCCGAGGTGGAGCAAATCAACGGCAAAATAAGGGAGTTGCCCAAGAATCTTACACCGACAATTAAACAAAGAGAGGGATACAAGAGTCATGCTACGATTTATGTGGATTAAGCTTACTTTGTAGTGATAATTATATACTCTTCTGAATAAAATTTTAATATCAAATGTGAAACATCAGCTACCCTCATGTATAAAAAAGCATTCTACAGTTGCCTAGAAAACATAACTTTCATGATCATTATATACAATTTGGACTGGCTTTACTAGTTTGCCTAGCACGAAGCTTCAGATAAACAAGTTTATCTGGTTTTGGTGATGGAGACAGAAGAGCAAAGGAGGGAGTCAACACTAACCCTTGCTTGTCTTCCACTGTGTGTTCAGGCCAATGCCAAAAGCTGATTTCTTTCCACCTTCCAGGAAAGAAAGCAAGCACTTTTTGAGTAAAATAAACGCTGTTTGTCCTGGAGGTGCGAGCCAAGATTCTCAGTATGGCACATTCCTGTGTCTTCTAGATATGGGAATACAATACTGATTTAAGGAGTGGTGAGTGATTTAAGCATTTGGGAGGAAAAATGCTAACATCTCATCATCTGTGTATGCTCAAATAAAAGGCCACCATTTATACTTCTGGGAGTGTTTTCATATTGTTTTCTCAGAAATATGAGCTAGTTTCTGTTCCTTACTTAGGAGGTCTGAGCTCAAGCAGCAAGCTGTTAGTTTGAAGAAGACATGCAGTTTTAAAGAAATTTTCTTGATGTAGGTTGAGGATTTGCCCAGGAGCACGAGATTTTTGTTTTGCTGACATTTCATCCTGTCTGCTGCCTATGGGGGAGAAAGAGGAGAACATGGAGGGAAAAATGTGAGTGGAATCTATTCCATAACAGGAGGAAGGAAGAAATACTTGGGTGGTAATACTGATCTCTGCTGACCTCGTTAAAATGAAGGAGAAGGAATAGTGCTAAGGTAATACTATTATCAGGTCACAGGTTGAATGAAAAGCACCATGAGAGTGTGGGTTTTTTTCACAAAAATTTTGGTTCTCCTGATTTCTGGCAGCTCCTTAAATACTTATGAAAAAGGGGGGAAATGGCATTTGGATCTTGTGGGGCTGTGTGTCCCCTCTTTGTATCTATAGGAGAAATGAAAAAAGTGATTGTGACAAAAGGGTTTGTTTCCTTGTCCTTCAAGACAACAACTGAGAATAATGTGCAGTAATTAACTTGAGAGCAGGACTCTAAAAGAAAAAAATTCTTTAAGCAGAGTTGACTTGATTAGCTTGTGTATTTGACTTGATTGCATGCTTGACTTGACTATTTGCAAATAATGCCTTATTTTCTGGATAGTCTATGCAAATTGGACCCGCAGCTATAGGAAAACCACATTTTATGTGTGGATTTGAAAATAAGGTTTCAAAGACTACTGAAGTGCAAGCTTTCTAACTTGGCTCCAGGGTTCTGCACTTCAGCCCAGTTTCAGCAACAGTATTACTGGGGATAAACTAATTGGTAGATGTAGTCCAGATCTTGTTTGGGGGTGTAAAGTGTGGGCCAATGTAAATAAATAGGACAGATGCCAGAATTCTGAAATTACAGGGCATGGTAATGGCTTAAGGTGCTTAAGTTCTGAGATGGGAGAGACCAGACTTTCAAAACTGTCCAGGTCTAGCCCCAGTTTAGTGTCACTGAGACTTGTACCTGTTGAGTGCTTTTAGAAAGCACTTTTCATGCTCAGTGAGTGCTGAATGAAAGTGTCAGAGTTTTATTTTCAGGCAGCTAATCATGGCAAAAGAAAGGTGAATTTTAAGAGGTTCTCTTGGATAGAATTGTCTTGTTAAATGTACTTCTTGCTTCAGGCATTTTTATCTACAGAGGAGGGGCCAAGAAGGGGCTCTTGGCTTATGTGCTAAGAGGAAGTCTCCTCCGAATCTGCCACTTTTTCCTTATTGTCTCTGTGGAGCAAGGGAGCAATATTGCTCATATTCAGGGCAGTTAAGGTCGGCTAACAGTGTTTCATGTGGGACAGTGTTTTATAAAGAAGGTGGGTTTTTTCTCCGCAGAAAGTATGTTGTATGTATATAGAGCCTTCTTGCTCTCTCTCTTCTTTGTTTTAAATTTTGTCAAAGGATAAAAATTAGTATCAGAGTATTTTGTGATTATCTAGAAATTCTAAAAGTGTTTGATATTCTAGATTTTTTTCACTGCTTCTTGCACATCTATAAGCGCATCTAAAAACACCTGCAGTGTGCACCTAGAGCAGCTGCTTTTCATGTTTCTTGGCATCATATCCCTATGAAATATCAAGTATGAGGTAGTGCAAGCATTTCACTTATGTGATGTTAAAGCACAGCTCTTGACTAAAAGATTTTGTTCTGAAATTACAACATTGGGGAAAAATGTTGATGCACAAGGTAAGGAAACAGGCAAAGGATATGTGTTACTGAAACTGAAACACCAAGTTGAAGCAGTTTAGCCTTTTGACTCTTAGTCTGTTTTTAGGAACTTTTTGGCAAAAATTACTATATTACAGTTTTTAATAATCACGGTTATAGCAATAGCTTCTTAATATTTTGGCTGGTGGCAGTTCGATAAAATTTGGAAAGAATAGGCCATTAAAATTTCCCTAATTCTTCGTTGCTGTTGGAGACCTTCCATTTCAAATTTAAAATTTAAAATATGCAAGGAACGATGGTGGTGCTTGGGGGAAATGAGAATTCTGAGTGTTTAATTTCTGTTCTGCATACATAAGTAATTAAAAAGTGAGGTGGTGTGAAGACTTTGTAAGTGGTAGGGAAAAAAGTATATACCTTGCAAATAGTCATTTTGGCAAAATTACTCAGTGTGAAGGGCTGCTCCTGTTTTGCTTTCCCTCTTCCTTGGGACAGAGCACGTGGGAGGCTGCCTCATGGGCCATGCTGCCCGTGTCTGGATGTTCCGTAGGTGGTGTGCTTTTAACTTGGGTGGCTGGGCCTTTAAAATGAGACTTTTGAAAGCCAGGAGGTCACTGAGCTTGTTTTCAGGCAAGAGACAAAGGCCCCATCCTACCCATCGGGGAGTGTGTGAGCTGTCTGTCTAGAGGGAGGAGCTGGCAGCTGGTCCTCATGAGGTAGACAGGCTCTTTTTAATAAGTGTCTGAGAGATGGGAGAGGCCTCTGGCTGCGGCAACATTTTCCCCCGTGACTGTGCTGCCTGCATGGCTTTGGGCTGGATGGTGCCGAGAAATTGCGCTCAGAGCTTGTTAATACAAATGATTTACACCTGAATTTACTCTCTTGTCCTGGAGCATAAAAGCTGCCTCCACACGACGCACCTGATTTCCTGTGGAAATTGTACTCCTGTGTGGTCTGGGAGTAAATTCTGCCCCAGAACAAGCAGCCTGTCAGGTTCGTGTCTATGCACCTCCAGTGTTAACTATTTTAATTTGTCCACTGTCTTCCTGCACTGTGTTGTGCTCTCTGCTGTGGGAATGTCCCTGTTTGGATGTGCTGTGGCTGTCATCTTGTGTGAATTTTGGGTGTATGGATAATCCATGCCCAAGCAGTTCATGAGGAGTTCATACCACCTAACCCTGTGACTTGCCTACCCCAGTCCCATCTCCAGCTAAGTGTCCGTGTGGCTTCATATTCAGATACCATTGTAATACTGTCCCAAGAAAAGGGGAAGTGAACTTGTCCTTGGAAGATGCCCCTTTCAGTGTTCTTTAATCTGTCCATTCTTGTTACATGGAGTGAAAGGAACCGGGCACAGGATTCCAGGTCTTGCTTTCCTTAGATAAAGAGGACACAGGGAGAGGACTCATTGCAAGAAAAATGTCCTGATACGAACCAACGTAGAGCCTGTTGAGAGCTCTGCCAGTGCATCTAGATTTCTTTGCTAGTCAACCTGAAACACTGAAAAATACAGGGACTGCCAGGAGCATGGTTTTGATGTGATATTCTATGAAAACTTTGAATGTTTTTCTCATAGAAAAATTACTCGATGTAGTCCTTATCTTGCAATTTATCATAATGTTCCAGTATTGCATAGAACCAAAAGCTTTTGTGTGTATTGAGCGTTTAGGTTTCTGTATTCACAAAGGACCACACACTATTGAAGATTCCCAGAACCTAAGGAGACAGCACATTTGGAGGAGTTGTGCATTGTAAACATTAGCATTCCTACAAGTATCTTCTTGTGAAAATCATCCAACACAAACAAACTGGTGGGGGAGAAATACGTATTGAGCCAGGTGCTCCCACTGTCAGTTCCAAATCGGTGCCTGGTTGATATCAGGTGGGCTGTACAGGTGGAGAAACCTGGCCTTGCATTTTCCTGCCAACAGCTTCACCCCAGCCTGCCTCCGTCAGTTCCTTCGTGCTAGAGAACCACTTTGTGGGAGGTTCTTTATTCCTCATAACCAGCCTGTTGGCCTGCTCATTGCTGAGACAGGCAATCACTGCAGCTTAAAGATCATTTTGAGGAAGAAAAAGTTACCAAAAATTACCAGTTACAGAGAAAGTTACCAAATAGTTGCTGAAACAGATCTGCTTCAATGAGAATCCCGCTCAAATCCCAACTTGTGGCATTTTGCATGTGGCTGTGCTTGTAATGACTGGTTTTGTGATGGATTCTGCTTGGGCTTTCAAAATCAGTTTGAAATGATTGGGGTTTGGTGTGTTGTGTGTTTGATTTTTATTTGTCAAGCTCCTGCTATCTGTAAAATGCAAGCAGATCTTGTTGGTTGCACTGCTACAGCTGAAGCCTGGGTGGCTGGGTGGATATTCATACTGCTTCTTAAAGAAATTGTTTGCTGTAGGACTCTTCTTCTGTGGATGTGATGTGGTTGGGAGTTTCAGCAGACATGCTTATGGTCTCTGTTTTGCTGTTAAATAGGGAATTGGCTTATATCTGCTACAGAACAGTCCACACTATTTAATCACGGCTGAAAAGATTCAGGGTTTTGCAGGATGGGGAAAAGGGGATTGTTGGTGTTATTGTTGGTGTTATGCTCAGCATACTCCTTTAGAATATTTATCACGGAAGGTTTTCATTTGCAGTTCATGTATTTTTAGTCCCTAGGAGAAGATGAGATTTTTTAATCTGAATAATCCAGATATCTTGATTCTAGATGTATATACTGAAATTTGAGACAGTGGCATGAAATCACAGAATTTCCTGGAACGGGTGATAGACCAGACACTCAGTCTGTGCCAGGTGTATGTGAATATCATGCTAACTGAAAACACACGTTTCTGGTTTTCCATCCATTTATTGCAAGTCTGTATTGGTTCCTACCTTTTCATTCTGAGTGGTTGGTTTATTTTTCTCTTTGGGAATTCAGATTTCATTTTTCTTTTAAATGTGATCTGAGTTTGCTTTCCCTTCCATTGTCTTTTGATGATGACTTTCGAATATTGATTGTTGAAAATATATCTGGCTTAGTAAATATGCACAATAATAGAATGCTAGAAACTGGCAAGTTGTGAAATAAGGAAAAATAAGCTGCTGAAAAGCAGCCAGCAATGTATAATTTTTCAATAGCGTAGTATGGAATTCTAGGTGAAAAGGCTAGTATTTTAGCAAGTATCATCAAAACCCATGTTTTCAGTTGGAAACTGCAGGATATTCACCCTTTTATGTTGCCACTGTATGTGTATAAGCCTGGTTATCTGTAAGTAAATACACATGGAAGGGATGAAGCTGCCTAGACAGTTGGGAAACAAAACACAGCTTGTAAGCCTGGCCTTCTTTAAATTTGTTAGGTTAATATCCATGAGTTACTATCCGTACACCTGAGCCAGGATTGTGTGGTGATGGGGAGGCTCTGGGTAGGTGATTTAAAGGAAGGAGGAGGTGCCTCCAGCAGTACCACTGGGTCATCTAAAGGTGTTCATACCAGTTACTGATCTCCAGACCACAAGCGTTGCTTGTGGTACTATATTTTCCATTTCCAGCAGCAGCTTTGAAGCCTTTGAGACATAACAAACCTACCAGTGATGATTGACAGTCCAGCCTCTTACTTGAGGCTCACTGCCTCAAGATTTTATTCTCTGGGGTTTGGAGAGACACACAGAGATAAGCCCCTAATCAGAAATATAAATTGGCATGAGTGCTCAATCCAAGACCAATTGTCCATAGAAAGCTGGAGTAATTAACCAGACATGTTTATTTGCTCCTGAGCTTATTGAACAGATGAAGCTTTGACTTTGCCCGAATATTTAAGGATGCGTTCTTCAGTTTTCAAAGTGGTTTTTGACAACTGACTATTATGTTGTAGTATGGTGAAAATGGTTTAACTCTTTGAAAAAATATTGAAGTGTAATCTCATTTATCTGGGGACTGAAATCTTTATTTGTTTTCTGAGAATGTAATAAGTAGAGTGCTGCTAAGAGTTTTATTTTGGTTTTTAACTGCAAGGAGAAGCTGAACAAAGGATTTCACTATCAGTTCCATAGCTGTTTTGCTTGTGTACATGCTTGCTGGTAGTGCTTCTCATAATATGGTTATGAGATACTATAAACAACCCTGTGGAAGGAAAAAGAGCTTCCTTTCCTAATAACAGCTTCACTGACTTAAACCTGTCAAAATTGTGTTAATAGCTGATTTATTTTAATAAACCTATAACTACTGATCGATCTGTCATCTTTATAAACACAGCAAACTTGCCCATAGCGTATGGTTTAATGCCAGCTCATTGAGTTTAGTGATGCAGAGCATACAATATTAATATGGATCATTGTTCTCTTAACCAGGGTTTTTCTGTAGTAGGTGCTCAACATTCTTTATCATCATAGTGAACGTTTTGTATTATTTGTGTTTGATGGGTTCTGTTAATGCTGGAGAATTTTTGTGACTGAGGGTTGAACATGGGTTATTATTACTTGAATAACTACTTGCATGCCAGGAGAAGAAAATTGTTATTTAGTCTTATATCAGTCTGTTTATTTCCCAGGTAACATGCATGTGTCACTAGCAGAGGCTCTGGAGGTTCGGGGGGGACCATTGCAAGAAGAGGAAATATGGGCTATTTTGAATCAAAGTGCAGAGAGCCTTCAAGAACTATTCAGAAAAGGTAAGCATTTTTAAAGACTGATAAATACAGAACTGGAAATGTCTTGGTTATGTTCAGGTGCCATAAAAGTAAACTGCCTTGTCCTTCCTAGGTTCTAAACCCAAACAATAACTTGCTCCTAGGTTGTCTCTGGGTAAGTGCCTTGATGCACCCCAGCCCAAAGGTTGCTTTCAACCATCACTTCATGTTCTGCCAGAACCTGTGGCATATCTCGTTTATTGTGGTCGTAACTTCACTTATTTTAGACTCATTGAAGTGAGATGAGAACACAGGAAAAAAAGTGATAAATAAGTGTGAGATGAGACCATGGGAACACTTTGGTACTGAAGGGGACGTAGAAATGGGTACAGTACTGTGCAGTCATGCCCAGCGTGATCTGAGGAGATTTTGTCTCAAGGGAGGCAAAGTTGAACAACAGAAAACTTCACCAGAGGGCTAGCTATGATTCTTCAGAATGCAAGTGGCAACACCTACATAGCTGCTGCGAGGAATATAGTCTTGTCTTGTATTTCAAAGGAGTACAAGTATTTCTTCTCTCTCCCCCCTCCCACCTTAGTAGGCTCCAAGTTGAGCATCTGCAATACTGCTAATAATACACATTTTAGCACTAGGCCTGAATATGGAACTTTCTCCCTTCCTTATGTTTTCCTTTCTTTTCTTTAAAATCTGCAAGTCCTTAAGGCCCTTCCCTCCCTTTCTTGCTTTTTTTAAATAGCAATAAATGTTTAACCCAAATACTGAACTTCAGTAACATCTTTAACTTGTTCTCAGGTAAAGTATATGTTCCCATGATGCATTCTAGTATTTCAGCACCTTTATGGCAGGCCATCCCCTTATATCTAAGCATGCATATGGAAGCTTATTCAGTTTTATTGGTGAAAAATCAAAGGCTCACTCTTTCAAAAAAGTCATTGTTTTGCCACATTACTATGCAAGGGGCACATCTTCGTTATTGAGGGCAAAATATTTTGTATTTGTATTTTTTACAAGTATTTGATGTAGAATTTCATTAAGATTCAACACTGAAGTTGTTTTGGGTTGATTTTTTTATCATTTGGTTTAGACAATCTGTTGTTGAGTCAGACACTGGCTCTGTCTTATGCATTGCCCAGCCTCTGAGAGTGGTCTCTGCTGGATACTTCACAGGTTCCAAAGAAGGCAGATGTGGGCAGAAACTGCTATATGGTGCTTGATTTCTGATCAAGCTTGACTTAGCTTTACGAATATGAATTTTATCAGCTTCTCCAATGTATTTTTGGGTAGGTGAATTATAGGCTGTTTTGACATCCCATTCAAATTTACCTTTTTCCCTTTACCTGTGTTCTGACAGCCCATGTGTAGTAAAAAGCTTTCCCTATTAGGAATGCTGAGTTTATTGTTGCAGTTTGACCAACTGACCTGTCCTGCTGCTTCTCATATTGCAAGAAAGGGAAAGCTGGCATCTGCTTTCCTCTGTCTTTCACTCTCTGTTGTCTCTTGGAGAAAGTCAGGAGAATTATTTCTTTTAAGAGGGCTGGATGTTAAGACCTTGACTTAAGAGGGATCTTGAATGATTAGAGGTTTACTCTTGTAACCTTCAGGAATTGACACATGGAGCTCCATCTTTTAAACCACCTGCAAGATCACAGTTGTATGAGCACATAGTAGTGAAACTACTTAAAATTTTATCCTAGGTCTAAATTTCTTTCCAGAAGGGAGTCTCCACTGAAAATAAGACCTCACCCTTCCTTGTCCTGAGACTAGTGCAGAAGAGTTATCATAATCTCTATGAAGACTGCACTCAGGCATCCACAATGAGAACACAGTCAGCGCTCCTTCAGAAGAACAAGTACTAAGAAATGAGAGCACAAAACAGAAATCTGCCCCAGGACTTCTGATATGTGTTTTTAAGGCAGGGGAACGTTTGCCAGCCAAGACTGGCTAAGGTGGCAGAAGCTTCTGATCTTGCTTCCTATCTGTGAAGACCAAAACACAAATTCAGATTAAATCAGTGCCAGGAGAATCTGTCTCTTTTTTGGAGGTGAAGCTGTTTTATTGAGTTGTTTTTCTGCTAGTTCAGCAAACTATTTTCAGTTGCATGCTATTAATTAACCTGGGATATAGCCTTTGGTAAAACACACTTCAAGAGACACTCAAATGAAAGAGCTTTTCTGTGTAGCTAAGGTTGATAAAGGCAATCTAATTCCTCCCAGCAAGAGTTGGATAACCAGACAGTCTTTAATGAAGGTTTGTCTTCACTAATGAAACAATCTAGAAACCTTTTTTGTCATCTTGAATATCAGTTTCTATGCTGGCTTGTAAAGGTGTTGTAGACGTGCAGGAACAGCAAATGTGGAGGTTCCTGTAGGCTTGTCTGACTCAATTTTGTTCTTTATTTGTGGAGGACTTGTAGCAAATGGAGGATCCTAAAGAAATCTTGTTTTCCTTGGTCAAATTTCAGGCCCATTTCTTCCTTGCATGTGGTGTGGAAGAGCTATTTTATGGCAGAGAGTGAGTTTCCAAAATTTTTCAGAACTGACTGATCACTCCTGGGCAGAGGGTAATAGGGCACGCTTTTAGCTTCTGCAAGATCATGGCATGTTCAGCTTTGACCAGCTCTCAAAAGTGTTCTCCCTTCCTGTATGGAGTCCTGAAGTCCCTGAAGATGCTGTTCTGTAACAAAATACGAGATTTGCTGAGTGTTTTGTACATTGTTTCTTCAAAAAAATTAAATAAGGCATGTTGTTCAACAGTCTGTGCTCCAGCTGTTTTGAAATGAGTGGGATAAAAAAGGCCATGGAAATAGTCAACTCTTAAATTGCCATCTGTTGGCAGCCTCCGCTCACCAGCCCAGGAACCACACACACTTAAAGGAATTACCAGCCCAAGTAATAATTTATTTATGTATGTAATCCTGGTAGAGTTTTGGTAGTTTGTTTCAAGTTGGAAATCTTGCTATTACTCTGTCAACTGAGAACCTGTTCTTCAATTAATTTCTTACTTAAGCTAGTTTCTGGAAATTAGAAAAAAGTGTCCAAAACAAGCTTCTGTTACAGATTTGATGACTTCTTGATATATAAAAGTTGTGCGTGTCTTTTAGTGAGTCTATCTTCTTATCCCTCAAAGCACTGAATAAAAGAAGTGCAGGATGAAAATCCATTGTCTTACGTGGTTAATTGCATATCACATCATGTCTGATTCAGCAGCAGATACAGAAATGTGCATATTTTTATCCCTCTTTGTATTTACAGTTCTAACAGATGTTGAACTCCATAAAAATACTTCACAAAATTATTTCAATCGTTATAAAAAATGTAAGCTTAGATTGATTTGCCCAGTTGCTAATCACCAACTTAGAAGATCAGCTCTGGTAGCTGTCTTGTCAGCATATTATAAGCTGTTAAATGAAGGACAAAGACAATCTAGGACTCAGTTGCAGATCTGACATCAGTTGCACTGGTGATGTTGAGATTAATCTAGAGATTTGAAAAGGCCGATACCAGACCTGCCCTTCTCTTACATCTGTTTAATTATCTGCAATAACTATTTTGTTGTTGAAAGGGTGTATCAGCTGTTTCAGACATGCTGTATCTTGCACTCAGAACTCCATGAGGTCAAAGAAACTAGGCTTTGAAGTAATCTCAAATGTGAGTGTATAAGCAAGCATAAAGAGAGTGCTGTGCTCGCTGCTGCTGAGAATTATAAAACAGGCGTCCCTCTAATTTGGTAGGTTTAACTGGAAAAGATTTATCTAAACTTGAAAGTGGGAAAGCCTTCATATGTCACTTAAGCCACTCCCATTCTAAAGTGTGCGTTGAGGATTCTGAAAGCAATTGGACCTTAAGGTTGGAGACATGTATCTAAAGGAAGGGGGAAGAGAAGGGGGAAAGTGAATCTGTTATTAAAAAGATAGGTTGAGCAAAGGAAGAGAGTCTTTGCAAGTTGTATGTCTTGCAAATTTGTATATGGGAAATGATTTATGTAAAGAAAAGTTGTATCATCTGAAAGTGGATGTGAAGAAGGAAGATTATGGTTTCCAGGGACCTGTAAATCTTGTTGACAGTCAAACTGCTGGAGCTGCTTAGCTTGAGTAAGTGTAATGAAAAGAAGGAAGGTAAAGTGTGAAGTGTGTTGATGGGGACTAGTGGTGAGTCCAAACTAGTCATAGAGCTAGTTGGGATAGAGCAAGAATGGATTGGTTTGGTTGACAAGAGGAAAAGCGCAATAGGAAGGGGTAAAAACCCAAATCTTCATTTTCTAGCTAGTCCTTGTTGGCAGGAGATAAATGATTGCTTTTTCCCTTTGCCAGTAACTGTTAGGGAATGATTTTTTTTTTTTTTCATTGTCTGGTGACATTTGATCTTTTGGTTGCTGAGAAGGAGAGAGATTGGGCTTTTGTAATTTCGTTGAAATTAAAAAGATTTTTTAGTTTCTATTCCTCATCCCTTCCTCCCCCCACGCTACTCACACCAAAGAGGCTCAGTGACTACGTGCACTCTTTGCAGAGCTCTGCTTTTTTCTGTCAGCATGACAATGAAGTGTAGTGTGGTGTTAGACTGGCTGGTGGGCAGCTCAGGAACAGAAACTGATCTCAGAAGCTAATTGTTCACCTTGTTTCTTGCCCCAGTATCCTCAGGAAAGAGTAAATTTCAGTTTTCCAGGCCATTCAGTATCCCATCAGAGCTCTCCTATCCCTTTGTGCCGAAGGGAGAGGGAGCAGAGACGCTGCAGTGCTGCTTGCCCTGCACCCCAGGCGTGCAGGGACTTGCTGCACCAGCCCTAGGAGGAGAGGATTTACAGCATAAGTGGTCTTGTGTGCTGGCATAATCCTGGCGGGGCTGCGGGTGAGTCAGTGGTCTGCCTGCCTCCAGCCTGGCCTGAGCATACAAATTTTCAGGTGCTTTTGCTCTAGGAGAAATCTTACTTGTCTCAGTGAGGGCTGTGGAGGGAAGCAAAGATGGGTGTTGAAAACCTCGTCTACATTTTTGGGTTGTTCTGTGCTTTTTAGAGATTTTTCTGCATGTGTGTTCTGTGGCACTGGCTGTGGCCTAAGAGAGAAGTGGGGGGAAAAGATCCTGAAGGACTGACTTGAATTGTGACTGTAGCTTGGGAATTCAAAATTACCTGCCGTCAATATTGTAAAATAGATCCATTTCAACTGTTTGTCTTCATGTCTCTTACAATGTGGTGGGTCTTTTTTATCTTAGGCTATTTGTATGCCGTTAAAGCACATAAAGGACTTTTTTCTTCTCTCATTTGTTTGGCAGATGGTCTGTAGCTGAAGATTATTTCTGTTTTTATTGTGTTTAAAGCCAGTTCACTCTCTCACTTTAAGTAAGACCACGCTATTTATCTCTGTCTTGGCACTGCGTGATACACTGTGCTCTCACAAGTGTTTTGTTACCAAGTTGCATAGTTCTGGAGTTATCTCAGAAGGCTGGCAGCTCTAGCACAGTTGAAAGCCCATTAGATAGAAAATTGACCAGGAGCCATATCCTGAATTCCAGTGCTTTTAGAAAAGGGAGTTTGAGACTCTTTTTTTTGGGTCATTGTCCTCAGTATTTTCAGGAGTATGTTACCCTTACTGCTCTTGTAAACTCTTCTGAAAGCCTAAACAGAAGATGACATAAATATTATCACTGGAAAATAGTTTCTGTTGTTCTCCTATAGTTGCTGGCTATCTGGTGCATTGCATCTTTGCTACTTTTTTGTCCATGGTACAAACACATTACAGTAAGGGTAGTGTTACTGAAAAGTGTTTTCTTAGGTATACTTACCTAGTTGGAGCTTTGAGACAGTTACTTTGGTTTATGATGCATGCCTTAAGGAAGGAACTGGAGAATGAGTTGTTTTATCCTCATCCTTTGTAGCAGCAGATTAGATTCCCTGGAGTTGTGATGGGGCAGTGTGATCTGCTATATTAGTTATAAGCTACTAAAAGAGGAAGCTAAGAAAATGTTAATAAAACGAGCTTGGCAAAACCAGTCCTTTTTCTAAACTTAGTATTTATCACATTAATTTTACATTGCTTCAGGTCATGAAGATTCTTGAGTGGGGGTGGATCAATAAATTCAGACTCTACATCAGTAGGAGACAAATGCATGCTCTAAAGTTTGTTGAAATTAATATTGGGAAAACTTCAGACTAAATGTGGGGAGTTTAATTGTTCTTAAAACATTTTTTGTCTTCGTATGTTTCAGAATATGAAGAGTTTTTATGTATTTCAAGTACTTATTTTACAAAATGTTAAATTAAGGTTAAAGCCTCTACATTTCCTAAGGTTCTTGAGCTGGGACTTATAAACAGAAATCTTACAGTATTTTAAGATATTACTTGTTTAGTTTTTTTATATCAGTGGTGAATGTACACAGAAGTGGTGAAAAAGCTGGTAGTTACCCACAGTATAATTTTTGCAAGTCAACAGACAACTAATGTAGTCTTCCTAAAAATGTTTTTGGAAGCTTTTCTATATAATGTATTTTCTTGTTACGTGTAATAGGAATGGTCTGTCCATCTTTGTTTGTTTCATTTAACATCTGAATTTGTTGCTACAATGCTGAACAGCACTTACTGTATTTGTTTCAAAGACAGTGGGGTTAGAAAATTGAAGGACTTACTTGGGAGATCCTTTTACACCTGATACCTGCAAGCAGTAATTTAATACATTTCCTAGGAGATTAGAAATATTCTAGATTACAAGATAGTTCAGCAGTCTAGGAACCAGCACTGTAGGAATATCCTGAGCTGGAGAGTGGAAAATGTTAGTGGTGGTGCTGAAGGAGGAAATTATTATTCTGCTGGTTTTGCTTACTGTATGAAGGGAAAAGTGTGTACCATCCAAACGTGTGTTTCCTCAGATCTTGGATGTATTGTGTAGCAGAAGACAGACATAGTGCCTTTTTGCCTACGATAAATTAAAAGTTAACTTTTATTTTTACTTAGGTAAAACCTTGTGCCTCCTTCAGTGAAACTGGGTTGATTCATGTTTGAGTTGAAGAAAAAATATTTTGACTCAAGGAAATGGTCTTTATTTTTCTTGCCTTTTTTTGTTAGGGTAGTTTGACAGCAGTATTATTGGACATCAAAAACCTGTCTGGCAAATTGCATATTCTAGATCACTTCTGGTCCTGCAATTTCAGTGCCTGTTTTGATATTTTCAGGTATTTGTAATATTTTTTAGCTTTAGACTAAAAATGATTTCTGTGCCCCAAAACTCTTCTGTTCTGTCCCATTCTATTAGCCACTGTAATGAATATTTCCCTTCTCCACTAACTTTGTCTGCTGTCTTCAAAACATTGCTGCTGCAGTAGTGCTATGTTGGTATAGGAGCACACTCCATTCCTATTGTAGGAATTAGCCTTATTGACAGGAGCACTACAGAAAGGGAACGTTTTATATGTCAACTGTAACGTAAATGAAATAACTTTAGGACAGGAATATTTTAGTAGGCTCTTCCTGAGCTTGCTGATATGAATAATAGCAAAGAACAGTCACAAAAGATAGGTGTTACTCCTCAGTGTGATTAAAATTGAGGTGGTTGTTGTGGTTATGAAACACCGCAGGTGGAAAAGGAAGCATGAATCTATTCCACTAATAGTGTGTAGGCTGATAATAAAATAACATCAAGCAAGGGCATCAAACAACATTGCTTCATTTTCAGGGTGGTTTTTGTTTTTTCTTCCCTTTTCAATTACAGCTGATCCTGCTACTCTGGGATTCATCATTTCTCCATGGTCTCTCCTGTTGCTTCCATCTGGCAGTGTGTCATTTACTGATGAAAATGTGTCCCAACAAGACCTGCGAGCATTCACAGCACCAGAGGTTCTGCAGAACCATTCACTGTCATCCCTGTCAGATGTTGAAAAGGTACAGTGCCTCTTCCTTGGCAGACAGCTCTGGCGTTTGACTGCTGATCCCTTCACAAAATAGCTTTAAACTGTCCTTGTTGTCTCCCCATGGTTTGTTATTCGTGTAATTTCTTTTGTGAGGAGGAGAGGGATCCTCCTAATTTGTTTTACCTGGTAAAAGTGGAATTATAGTTGTATGCAGTTGTGAGGAAGAGTCTCTGCAGCCCCTGGCTGCGTACATACTTGGGCAAGGGCTGCACAGAATTTCCACTTCTCCTTTTTAACCTTTTCACAAGGGTAAATGTTCAGACAGGTAAGGTTTGTATATGTGAACTCCTCCAGGTCATTGACAGGTACAGTCAAAAGGAGTATCTTCTCAGCTGTATTCTTAACAAGAATTTGTTGCAAATGGTAACATTTTCCCCAGAAAACCATTCCCTTGGTTTAGTCAAATATATTTAGCAGTGGGAGTGAAAAGGAAGCTGAGCTATTTCCATCTCCTTGGCTTCCCTGGATTAATAATCTTTAGAGGAAAGCTAGCCACAGCCAGTGTTGTAATCTGGGAACAATTATGACATTTGGCAGTGTTCCTCCAGGAAGAACAGCTCTTACTCCAGAGGAAAGTGGTATTGGCATCTGTTGCTGTTGTGTGCACAAGGACTATGAAAACATGTATTTCTGTGTTGAATATTTTGTGTTTCCAGCTTTTTGTATATGATCAGTTTTCTTTATTGCTCTATCACCAAATGCCCACTGAAAATCATCAGTTACTCCCAAGTTCTTTAGGCATCCTTCTTGCACAGCATATTGCCAAAATTAATGGTATGATAAAATATGTTTACAGCTTTATCTGTGTCAAAACTATAAACAATTAGAAACCTAAGCTGAAGGTTTTAATAGAGAAGTAAAAATAACACTGACATCAATGAAGACTCAGGTTCGGTTATGTAGGATGCAGCTGCCAAGTTCTGTAGTCATACTGTTGGAATTGTTTATTTTCTTTCAAGAGGGACAACACTTTTGAAGGCAGTAATGTTACCTGTAGTGCCAACTCTGAAGTTAATGTACAAAACAGGCCTTTAAAAATGGCAGAAAAAGTAGTTTTGAAGTGACAAGTTTGTGACCTGTGTCAAAGCTGATTTCATTCTTCATTCTGTCCCAGTATTCAATATGCTACTTTTTTCATTTTGAAATAACTGGAGGACTGTTACTATGAAAAGCCATGCTGTGATGTTTCTTAATCTTGAGGAAGGAAACACTCAGAGGGCCCTCTGTGGCCTGTAAACGCCAACACAGAGCATATCCATAGGTGATGATCACATGCTGGCTCTCTGTGCATGTGCAGTGCTGATCAATGCTCTCTGATTAGGGCTGTGTGAATTTCTTTCCTGGTCTCAGCATAACCTTGCTGGCTGGATGGAAGGTGATCCACTTGTTTGTGTGGAAGAAGAAAGCTCCCTGAAACAGCTGTGTGCAAAAACCGATGTCCTTTTATGACTTTATTAGTTGAAGTTAGTAGGGCTGATAAATAGCTTATATGTTTATCTTCGTTTTCTGGATTTTGAATCCTTTTGCATTCATATTGAACTGTGGTTCATCAGGTTATTTGTAAGGAATATGTGGACTTGATGTTTCTTAGATCACAGAATCAGATCTTGCTTTGCTGACTTTGGTAACTTTTTAACATGTTTAAAGTTTTTTTTTTTCTTCTGTCACAACTGGCTGTAGTTCACTGAATTAATTTACTGGAAATCATTGGTGTTTTCCTTTTTGATTGTTCTACTAAAAGCTGCTGAAGGCAGAAAAATACCTTGTTTTTTAAGGCCTTGTGTCAAACAGTGACAGGGTTGCATTTGTCTTTTCAGTTATGATTGTACTTGCTAATACGAATTAACAGTCTATTCAAGGAGAAATACTAAAAAAAGTTATAGTCAATAAATGAGTACCCCTTTGATTCCAAGACACACAGTCAATTTGAATCCCAAATATGTCTGAGGTAACTGCAAGCTTATTGGAAATAGAGTAACCTAACCATTCAAAATTAGAATGGAGATTGATTTGGGAAATTAATTTCAAGTTGATTTATATATTGTAGAACATATTTTAAGTATCACAGTAGAAAATTAATTAGAATTTTTGAATATTTTGAAAGCTGTTTTCAGATAGATTAGTAGAGTAGCATGTTTTAGTTTAGAAATATGATTGCATATATCATTTTTGGAAATATCTTATGTTATTTTGAAGCTCAGAATCATAGAATGATGGAATACCCTGAGTTGAAAGGGACCTACAAGGAATCATCAAGTCCAACTCCAGATTCCAAAGAGGTCAACCCAAAAATGAAATAGTATATCTGACTTGTTCAAATTTTTCTTGAACACTGACAGACTTAGGACAATGACAATGTCTCTGATACAAGTAACTAATTTTATAATAGTATTTTTAATTACTGTTCTTGCATTTTTGGGGGACTGAAAGAGTTGGCAAGCTTCTGTTTTTGTTTGGTTTTTTTTTTCTTGATTGTTTTTGTGTCTTTTGTGTTTTGTTGGCTGTTTTTTTTTTTTTTTTGAAAAGGTTTTTTTGCATTCATTACTGCCCTGAAAGCATATTCACCTTTTCTGTGTAGCTGTGGTATATCTTGATATGTAAGGAAGACTTAGTAGCATTTCAGTTAAAAGGGTAGTAGGTAATAAACCAAGGTAATACAGAGCAATTTTCTCAGTATTTGAAAGAGAATGTTTCTGACTGAATGGGGCAGTGGTATTAACTGAGAACCCCTGATGCATTTTTCTGACTGCTGTCCTAATCTGTTCAGATTTTTGTCAATTTACATATCTAGAACTTAAGTAAGATGTTTTCCTTTTAGTTGGTGAAGAGGCTGATTTAAGTGAACTTTTATTTTATGAGTTTCCTTTTAATTGTTGCTCATTGCCTTCAGAATTATTGAATAAATTTGTTGCTTTAAGTGACATAAATATTACTAATAACATGGTATAAAGAGCCATCACTCTTTACACACGCAGTGTATATTACTTACACAGTCCAGAAAAACTATGCTTGCTTTCTACACTTAACCTGTTTTGTTTTGACAGTCACCTACAGAGCCAGCATGTGCTTCTGCTCTTAATTCTGTAGTATTTAAAGGTTTTATTCCCTGTACTGATGGATGTATTATGTTGAAGATCTATTAATCATTAATTATACGTGTAATGGTTAATGTATTTGTACCTTAAAATATCAGTTATAGATTAAGGTACTGCTTTGTCTGTTTATATTCTTTTGTTTATTCCTTTTTGCTTTGATGCCAGTCTTTGTGATCTCCTGGTGATAGCCCCCTGCTTGAGTCGTGCTAAGATCTGCCTTGCCTGCAGACTAAAGCTTTAAGGATCCTTGGACACAGCCATGCACTCCTTACCCCACACCAGGCTCATCATATGGATTATATGCGTTTCTGGCTTCAATGTGAGATGAAAGCTTAAAATTCAACAGAGAAGATGGGGGCACTGGTTAGATGCAGTGTGTTTTATAGCAGTAGGATTTGCTGCTCTGAACCTTATGTAAAGAAGTAGGATTTGAAAGACAACTGAGCTTAAATACCAGAAATGTGTTTATAAGCAAAATGATGTTAAGCTGGTTGCTCTCCTTTAAAAGTCTGCTTTGTGTTTCCAGTCTTGTTCAATGGGTTGACAAATATCTTGTGTCTTATGGCAGGTCCATATTTATTCTCTTGGTATGGCACTCTTTTGGGGAGCTGACCATGAAGTTCCTCAAAGCCAGGTAAGTTTAGATTTGATTTTGTTTAATATTGCAACTTTAGATTTGATAGTCTGACTGACTCTGCATCTGAGTTTGCATGGCAGGGTGTCATACTGAGACACTTAGGAGTAAGATGCCTTTCCCAGAATTTTACAGAATGGTTAGGGTTGGAAAGGACCACAGTGGGTCATCTGGTCCAAGCTCTCTGCTCAAGCAGGGCCATCCCAGAGCAGATGACATAGGATTGTGTCCGGATGGTTCAGTGAGGGAGACTCCACAGCTTCTCTGGGCAGTCTTTCCCAATGTGCAGTACTGCACTGTACAGAAGCTTTCTTTCCCATACTTGGAGCTTTTTCGTGTGAAGTGTGGTGTTGTCTTGCAGGGAGAAGGTGCTGATAGTACATTTCTGTTAGCTTCCATGAAGATATATCTGGGCTAGTCTATCCTGTAATGCTACAGGCTGAAAGACAGCAGTTTAAGCTGCTGACAAAGGAGAAAGTAATTTGTTTTGGTTTAGACTTGTATAAAAACAAATGTTGAAGTAACATGGTTATTTTACACATAAGAAAGCAACTTGTTCTCAATGCTGCCATAGCTTCTGTGAGTCTGGATTTGGCACATATAGACACTTACCTTTCACAGTGGCCAAGAAAGGGTATGAATTGTTTGGAACAGGGAATAGACTCATGCTATTGACTTCTCAGTCAATGCAGACACAGTTGCAGACTGCTTAGACCTGAGTGTTATTGCTCAATGTGGTTATTTTACACACCCAGCAGAACTCTTAGACTGTTTTGCCAAAACTGACTGAATATAAATGTGATTCATTATCTTCCTAAGTGCTCCTTCCCTGCCCTCAATTTAACTTCTAGAAGTAAATATCTAAAAGAGTGAAAATGAGATGAAATTCTTCTGAAAAGGCATTTAATGATGGACTTGGCAGCTATGGGAGAAGCAATTTGTGGTTCATATTTCTGTTTGTTCCTACTAGTTGATGTTATATATAAGACTAAGGATGGAAATTCTGAAAGACTTCAGCATTTTAGGTGTTCAGTTCCTAATATTTTCTTTAACAGAGTGGTAGTTGGGATCTCAGTTGTACTTACTTGGAAGCAGCTGCCTGAATGCAGCTAAGTGAGGTAAAAAGCTTCGAAGCTCAGACTGCTTAGGGGTACCTGTTCATAATGCCTATGGTGCCTGTCCCAAAAGCCTTAGTGTTTTCCTAGATACTAGGGCTTTTCTCTTGCTTTGCTCTCCTGTCTTGTAGGAGATGAAAGGAGCAGTATTCAGCAGTAGTAGGAGAGTGACTTAAAGTAGGTAGAGGTAGGTGTTGAGAGGAAAATAGGTGTGAATTTTAGTCTCGGTTTCCTTTGTTTCTTCCTTTGGTATTGAGAGTGTAGCGACAGTTTCTCAGTAATGCAGTGGGAAGGCATCTACTTGTTAATAAAGGAATATTTTCCCAAAGACAGTGTGTGGGGGGATGCCTGGAAGGAATTAGCCTTTGAGATGTTGTCAGGTGGATCCTCTGTCCTGTGGAGTTAGTGTAGGCAAAAATAGAGTCTTGTGTATGGCATTACTTTTGAGTGTTAATTTGCAGGTGCAGATTTTCCCTTTTTTTTAATACGTTTTCTGTATTTGTCTACCTGTGTGTTTTAATGAGCTGCTTTGCTGGGAGTGTGGCTGAACATGAGATTCATATCTTATTCACATACATGATTTTTATGATTAGAAGTGATAAACAGATAGATGGGAAAAGCCTACATTAATTAAATCGGGGTGGTCCAGAGTGCCTTTTTATGGCTCACCTTAAGAGTGCTCACACGGGGAAGACTGAAAGACTGCAATTGTTTGAAGCACTCTGTGATGCAAAAAGCTTGACAGTGTTTGTGGGTAACCACCCACTTTGGGAGAGTTGCAGATCAGAAAGCTGAGGTCCCAAGTGCCTGCAGCATCTGAGAGCCACTGTTATCACTGACTGCTGCATACCCTGGGGAGGGATATTCCATGTACAGTGTGCTGCATTCACTGAATGGGGAGAGCAGAAAGACATCTAGATTTTTTTTTTTTTTAACTGTATGGGTGTTTTCCTGCAGTTATGAAGCTCTGCTTCGTTAACCAGTGGCTTGGTTGTTTTAATGCTTACTTTTGTGTTTACACTGTTTGGTGATGTCATTGGGATTTGGAAATGCTAACACATCTGCTGCAAAATATTGGTGAGGTGAGGAACTGTAGAAAATGAGCACAGAGAGTTGTACAAAATTATTGTAATGAGGATTGAGTTTTATACTTGTGACTGGCAGAATGTTCAAAATCAAGGAATAAAACTTCCTCTGAACCTTTTCCCTTTCATTTTATTTTTACTTTTTCATTAAACATTTGAGAAAGGAAAGCATTGATGTCCTGACCTTACAAATCAGGCAGCTTGTTTAGGCCAAATCATCGTAGAGTAGAAGTCAAATCCAGAGGCTGAATGCCTATCTCCTGTTCTGCAGCCACTACTTTTTCACCACCTAGATGGTGACTTTCAAATTGGCACTCAGATAACGTAGGCAATAAGTCTCATGAATAGTTACTGTGTGTTGTTGAATGTCTTTTGTTTCTGAGTGTTCCCCAAGTCACTGTTAAAACTAATTCTCCTGTCTCTCCTGCCCTTGTTTGTCATTAGCCTATCAAGCTTGGAGACCACCTCAACAGCATACTCCTGGGCATGTGTGAGGATGTCATTTATGCCCGTGTGTCTGTACGGACTGTTCTGGATGCCTGCAGTGCCCACATAAGGAACAGCAACTGTGCCCCTTCTTTTTCCTATGTGAAGCAGTTGGTCCGACTGGTTCTGGGAAGCCTGTCTGGGGTAAGTCTGTGTCAGCGTTTGAGGAAATAATAGAGGTGAGCAGGAAGAGAGCAAAAGTGCTAATTCACAGTCACTCTGCAGTCATTCTTCCTCTTGTTTTGATATGTTGCAATTTTGACAAGGGTGAGTGTTGAAAGGAGAGAATAGCTTCTCTCCCCACGTAGCAGTTTGTGCACTTGACAGTTCCTCCTGGAGCATGCATTCACGTGTTTCTGAGGAGGTCATTTCATGAACTGTCTTCATTGAAAAAACAAGTAGGGAGAAGCAGGAGAACAAGGTGATGAACTGTAGGGCAAGCCTTGAGACTTGTTGCTACTTGAAATGCTTCAGAAATGAATGTGAGTTTACTTTATCTTGAAGTTATGCTTGACTTTTGGAGAGTTGCGTATTAACAGAAAGAAGGACTGTTTAGGCAGTGTGCCAGTTCTCTTGCACTTCTGCTCAACTCTTGAATATGAGAATTGTGGGGGATTTTATTGTCTAATAATGACCAAACTGTTTTTAGAAGTGAAAGAAATTACATGAACTCATCTTGCAAAGTTACTATTCCTGATGGGCAACTTCTCTCTTCACCTAAACCATTACAGCCGAACTTCAGAATAGTTAAATAATTTTAAGTAAATAAAGGAAGACCATAAATTGTCATAGAATCATAGAATGGTTTGGGTTAAAAGGGACCTTAAAGCTAGATCCAACCTCCCTGCCATGGGCAGGGATAGCTTTCGCAAGACCAGATTGCTCAGAGCTCCATCCAGCCTGGCCTTGAACACCTCCAGGGATGGGGCATCCACAGCTTCTCTGGGGAACCTGTGACAGTGCCTTACCACCCTCACAGTGAAGAACTTCCTAATAGCTAATCTAAATCTACTTGCAGTTTGAAGCCATTTTCCTTTGTCCTCCCCTTATAAATAGTTTCTTTCTGTCTTTCTTGCAGGCTCCCTTCAGGTACTGGAAGGTCACAGTTAGGTCACCTCTAAGCCTTTTCTTCTCCAGCCTGAACAGCACCAATTCTCCCAGCCTTTCCTCATAGGAGAGGCGCTCCACCCCTCTAATCAATTTGATGTCCCTCTTCTGGACTCACTCCAGCAGGTCCATGTAAAAATTGGTGTCTAGAGAGACAGCACTGAAATTGCATGAAAAGTGTTTAGTTTGCTGATACTTCCTTTTTTTTAAAGAGAAAGTGATGATCTAATTGTTAGATAGTTTCTTCATATATCTGGTTTGGAAATGCTTGCAGAAAGTGAGAGGTCCCTGCATTTGTCTAATATTTGACAGCAGCTGATTATGCCAGGCCTCCAGAAACAGTGCTGAGCCTGAGCTCCACACAGCATTGTCTAGTCTGTGAGGTATGTCTGTCAGTCCAGTGCTCCTCACTGTATTGTCTGAAGTCTTGTGTAGATGCCGAGTGGAACTAGTCTGTGGTTCAGTGGAATAAAGGGCTACAGGGCCTTCATCAGTGTTAAAATAAAGATCCAATTTTAAATCGGGCCCCAAGCTACAGGAACAGCCACTCTGGAAAGTGAGTCATTATTCTCCAAGTTGTTGATGGCCATTTCAGCTTAGCAGATTTTCTTCTTTCCCTCCTCCTGTTCTTGTCAGCGAGCTTTCAGGAGTCTGGGGTTAGTGTGGCAGACTGGTCTAGACCAGCCTGCCAAGGACAGTAACAGTGCTCCTAAGTGCTTGTACTGAAATCCAGTGGAAAGCTGAATCCAGCAAGTGTGCTTCCATCTCCTGTCCATGTTGGTAATGAAGGAGTGGGACTAGCAGTTATCCGCTGCTGAAGCTTTGCTCATTTCCTCTGCCAGTAACCCTTTTAATTTTCAGTGTGTCACTGCATTGGCTTTGCAAGAAGACAGGAAAAAAACTCAGTTGAATACAACCAAGAGTTGACAGAACAATGACAGCAGAGCTGTGCTACTAGATTTCTGTGCACCTTAGCCAGCCAGCCCTGCTGGTTTTAATGCCCAGTGCTCTGTATATGTGCTGGAATTTTTTAAGTTAACAAGAAAAATGTATACATTTTGTTTTTTCAGAGGCAGAGTACAACTTATTATTCCAAGGTTAGCATGCCTCTAAATTTGATAGGCTTTATCAAAGGCTCAAGGGGTCTTATCTCTGTAACTGGTGGTGTCTGAAGCACAGCTGAGAGGTCCCATTTGAATGTTTTCATTTGCCATTTTAATATGCTTTGTGAAGGGCAGTATAGCCCCAGGCTGATTCAGTCTGTTTATTGTTGACTGATTTGTATCGTAACTGGGGAGTCTGCTTGACTTCTCCTTCCCTCCTCCCAGCTAAGCTGCTGTCCAGGTTGTGCTCCCACTATATCAAAAGATCTCACTAAAAATGTTTCATTGTAGCAAATAAACTCTTCTTTGAATGATTGTACATGTGAAAGTTTTTCCTGGGGAAGTAGTGATTTAAAAAAAAAGGTTAAGTGAAAAGTTAGTGGGAGTAGTTAAGCCTGACACATGAAAGGAATGTGCCTAGGGGGCTAAAGAGACTCCTCACAAATGCCTGCATATGATTTGAAATGTGCATTAAGTCGTGTGAGGGTACAAGACAGTTCTTCCTGTTATACAGAAAACTCATCAGTATAGCTAGGCAAGTTCTAGTCATGATGTGATCATGGAAGATGGTTTTTGAGTGTTGCTGTCCCTTCAGTTTGCTGTAGGGGTGAAATGTGTTTAAGTTACATGCTTGTGAACTTAATTCATTCTTAGTGGAAAAGAGATAGACCAACTGTGTAGTAAAATAATGCACAGACTATTCAAATATGGATAATTCTAGGGGATATTCTCACTGATGAATCAGTTTTTTATTAAAAAGTTTGAATGTCCATGCTGCACCTAAGTGCTTGACACTGACTAATATCATGCATTTGCATAAAAACAATGCTTCTTTCATACTAATATGAGCTCTTCCAACATTTTGACTTTATGTTAACTGCCTTTTTTTGCAGATGGATCAGCTGTCATGTAATGGAGATAGAAAATTGCAGCCAGACAGGAGCCAGGCCATTCGTGAGAGGCTGAGGGGAAAAGGGCTTCCCACAGGTAAGTGCTTCATTGCAGCCCTGTGGAAGACCAAGTTTGGGCAGATTTTGCAAGCAAATAAATCAAATAGAGGAGAACTTGCTTACATTCACAGAATTCTCTGATGGTTCAGTGTCTAGCCTAATGTTGGTGATGGTGACAGGAGAATAATGGTTTCAAGAAAATATATGTCTTTTTTCAGTTCAGTCCTTATGGTAGGGACAGGTTTTAAAGGTTCTTGGCCAAATGTTTTTTTTCTGGAGAAAGGAGATGCTGAAAGTCAGTCAGCCAGAGGAACAGGAAGCAGCTTTTCCTTGTTCCTTCTTTCCTGTGGACTCTGCTCTCTCTTTGTAGCTCTAATTGCACGAAACATCTCTCCCTGCTTCCACAGCTTGGCAGCCCTGGACTTTTTTCCCTGCATACAAAGCTTTTTTTGCTGCCTTTTTTTTTTCTGAAGAGAAGTGATATATGTTCCATCACACTTCTGCTATGCTTTGACAGCATGAGGTAGATATGGAGGCCAGGTAGGGTTGTACTTCGCTTCAGGGAAGTAAGGAAAGAGGAAACTGGGAGACCAGGAAGGAGACAGATGTGCTGTTGCCACTGTGGAGGAAAAAGGATAAAGTGATGTAGGTTGAATGCTGATGTTTACCATGATTTGTTATTGTTTAAGGTCATAGATGTTGTTTAAGGTGATTGGCAGCATCAGCAACATCAGCTCTGTGCTAGGCTTTTCAGACAGGAGGGTGTATTCTTCCAAAAGGCCAGTCTCTAATTTTTCTGGAAGAATTGTGGAGCTGAGCAGGAGCATTTTTTAAGGCATCAGCTTGGACCAGTGTAGGTCATTGCAACAAAGATATGTTGCTGATGTGCTTGAGTTGCTCCTCTGTTCTTTATTTTTGTGTCAAGCAACAGTGCAGTGAATTGCAGGAACTGAAATAACCCATGGAGTTGTCAGTGACAATATGAGCTGCAAAAGTTAGATACAAGTCTGGCAAGGAATTGATGATCTTCCTTTATTGATTTTTTTTTTTTTTTTTAAGATGAGGCTAGATTAGCCTACTGTTTGATATAAAACACTTATGGCAGTGGTTGTCAGCCCTTCCAGTACAGCACTATGTGTTTAGGACAGTTTCTGGTACAAGCTGTTTCTTCATTTTCTGGCACAAATTCACTATTCTGACTGCTTTCTCAGGGGGTTTGTTTTCTTACTGTTTTTTTTTTTTAAACTTCTTCTTCTTTTCCAGAATATTTCTCTCGCAATAGGGAGATCTTTTAGAAATACAGGGTTTGGGGCTGGATCAGTCTAGTTGACTGGATTTGTAAACCGTGTAATGTCTGCCTTTTCTGAATTTCTTAAACGCTTTCTTAAAATAAATTCTTTCCCTGGTTCCCACCAATTTTAAGGTTTGAACCAGAACCTTATTGTTCTGGTTGTTAATTTGTTTATTCTTTAACCCTATGCTTCCCAGTCTCCAGTGTTGTCCAATAAACAGTTTCTTTACATACTTTTGCTCTTTTGCCAGTACTACCCTATCCCATATTTTTTCAAGAACTTTATTTAAGCACAATGTCTTACTAGCTCGAGCTTTTCATTTCTATACCCTCTTTCCATCATCTATTCTACTTTTTATTCCATAATCATAATTGCTGTGTTTTGGTAATGATCAAAGTATTTGTAAAGTTTTGGAGACATAGCAGGCTTGTCTTTAAAGTCTGTTCTCATTGCATTAGCAAATTCTGATTATTCTTTTCTTTGTTGTTTCTAGTGTTCATGTTCTCTAATACAACTGACCAGTCTTTTGCTGTTTTGTTATTCATTTTCTTAGAAAATCTTTAACGTCTTTAAAATGTTTGTGGTTTGAAGAGTTTTGTTTCTTTGTCCATTTGTTTTCCTACCCACAACTTTGTTTAAGCTTTTTAGCAGATTTTTCTTTCTCCTGAAGTAATGCTTGTCCCCAGTGTCTTCATTATATCTTAACAAAAAAGCTTTTGTTTTAGGTTCTACTAAATTTTGGAGATTGCTGTAGTAGCTCCAGCCAATATCTTCATGGCTTTCTGGGTCAGCACTAGGGTGAATAACATGTAATCTCTGAAACTTTCTCTGAGGACTCTGTCTTTAACTCAAAGGAAGTAGACTAGATGATCCAGTTGCTGGTTTTTTACTGTATTCTCTAACTTGAAAAAAATGTTGTGGCTAGAATGTTTTTTCCTCTTATTCTTGGAGACTGAGTCCGCTTGGCTCAGCTGCTATCAACCAGTAAGTTCAACAGAGAGTTTTAAGCAACCTTAGTCAAAATGACCTTCTGAAGGGTCTCTCTTTTTAGGGAACTTCATGTCTGAGGAATTCTAATTTACTAGAATCTTTACTCAACATTTGTGAAATAAGAGAACTTGGTAACCCCCAGGCTATAAAGTTGGCTGAATAGTCATCGTCCCTTAACACCTGTTTCTGGGAAGCTCACTGAAAGTGCTTGCATGTGTAGAGTGTTACAGAGGATGTGTGGCACCCCAGGGAATAAATCTTTGTGCATCACTCTTCCAGTGCAAACATTCTGTTGTCTGCATCATTGCAAGCCTGGTCTGAAAGGTACAAGTTACTAATGAGATGCTCTTGAAAACTTGATTTTTTTTATATTCTTTTCAAGATAAGCTGTCAATGAGCAGAAATGCTTTTCAGTTACCTTATGGGGTTTATAATGTTTTGGTATTATGCTCTGTCTTCCCCCGATCCCTAGAAGCAGGAAATGTTTTTGTATTTTCTGGTATTTGAGTCTTTGTTTTCTTAAAAAAAGGTAAATTGAAGTCACTCATTCCTTTATAGTCTGTATTTTGCCTGACCTGCTTCCACTCAACTGTTTCCAATTTCTCTGTATCACATTATTTACCCGTGGAGCTAATTTTTCTCCTTTTCCTTAAAAGCTTTACAACCCTCTTAGCTTCTACAAAACCTTTCCCAATCCTACTTCTGTTATCAGACACTTTTCCTAGTATGCCTTAATAGCACCATCTTTTCTTTATTTTGATCTTAGATACATTGGTTTATCTCCACTTTGCTGAGACCTCAGGGAACTGTAAAATACAAACCAGAACCCCTCAAATAACCAAAGCAGTTCTACCTGTTTTCAGTTCTGTTTTTACACTGGTGGCAAGTACACCAAGTCATGTCTTTGGAAGTTAGTGAGGACCCAGTGAAAAGGATGTCTGATATTAGTGGGAGACAGCTTGTGTTTGATTCAGGGCACTTCAATGCTTGCTATTTCTTTTTCTGCAATGGTGTGTTGGTTTGCTGGTGCAAATTCTGTCAGTAACAGCACAGATCAGCTGCCCTGGGGGCAGAGATTTAAATTTCTTGGAAAGTGAGCTTTTATAAAATAGAATGCAGGGCTGATTATATTGGTTGATAATCTCATACATTGAGGAGCCACAAGTAGAAGGCCAGATGAAGGTTTAAGAAAAATGTTATGGAAAAAAAAAAAAGCCACAAAGTCCTTTTTCCCTCATTTGTCACTGTGCTGTTCTGCTGCTGTGTGTAGCTGAAATAAATGCCTCTTAGTCCAGTTGCAAATCAGCAAACATTTAGAAGATCAGGAAGCTACTAGACAGGATTATGATTTTGAGTGCATCTTTCTAATGAGTTAGGAGTTCTATGAGTCATCTTTTACCCTTTTCTTAGGTTTAACTGCCTCTGAAAACATGTTTTGGGTCAAGTTTAGCACTGGGATTGGAGGGGGTGAGATGGGTGCACATAAGGATGTGTATAACTTTATTAGTCACTTCCCCAGTGTATTATAAGTAAAGTAAATACGGTGAGCAGAGATCTTTGCTGGAAAGGACGGAAGACTTGTCTCATACTCACTGAGGTGAAGTTCTGTTGAGTCATTGTGAAAATCTTAGAATTCATAATGAATAGAATAGCTGTCTTATGGAGAAAGAAGCAGCATAGAGGTATGGCATTTATTGTGAACTTCAGAGTATCAGAAAGTTACTTGCAGCCTTAAGCTAGCTGATAAATCATGCTAAGTTCATGAATAAAAGAGATGTAACTCTCATTCGAGAGTAGCTAAGTAATACCTTAGATATCTGCAGTCTTTGAAAAATGCCATGATTTTTCCTTTATTTGAATTTTATTATTATTAGGATCAATTTTCCATACCACGTTAATCCACAATTACAATTGCCAGGGCTTTGTTGTTGGCTTAGGATAAATGTTTTGAAGTTTTTCCACCTTGCATGTTTAAATCAAATATTTTACTTTCCTTATGTAACCAGGTTTGATATTTTCAGCTATTAAATTCCATCTTTATGTCTTGAAGACTAAATTAATAAACAGCTTGGTGTTGATATTCTCCCCAGTTAATTTTTTTTTTCCTCTTTTATGGCTCACTTTCTGTGGCTATCTTGGTGAATGAGTTTTACAGCAGGGCTGGCTGCAGAAATAATTTATTGTAAATTAATATTACAGAATGTTTGTTTTTAGTCAAGTTGATATTCTCCCCAGTTAATTAGGAACTGACTTAGCCAGCAGAAGTAAAAGCAGTAAGACCTGCCATGAGTCATCTGAACCAATGAGTTACTTAATTTTTGTACTTAAAACACTTTAGACCTTAAAAGAGTTTTTACATCAAAAATTATATGTGAAAGTTACTTAATTGGCTTCATAAAGTTCTTTTGGCATGACAAAAGATTAGGTAACTGTCAAACTGTTCCAAATAGAAAGCAGGAGTTGATTCACTCTGTTACTCTTTGCCACAAACTATCCTTGAAAAGGATATGTAAACTATTTAGTGCTCAGTTGAAATCTCTGTAGCTTGTACTTGCCTGGAAACCTGCTTCCCAGCCATCTAATACCTGAAATCCTGCCCCTTGTGTGTTATTATATGAAGTTCTGATTTATGTGGATGATCCATGAGCACCGAGGACAGACCTTTGCCAGAGATGTTTCATCTTCTGAAGAGATGCAGCTAACAGGTGTCTTGGCTTTCCTACCATGAGGATCCCTAATCCTAGCTTGACTTTTACAATGTGGTGGACTGTCACAAGTCCAACTTGTATATTATAATGTTACAATTGTATTCTGACCTTTGTCTCTGCCAAAAATATGTGCCACATGAATGAAGGCTTGAAATGAATTTAAAAGATTATTTAGATTCACTTTAACTGTACACAATAGAAAATATTTGGAAATACTGATCAAAATTGTGGATGTTGATCAACTCCCTGTTTAATTAGACTGTATGCACTATCAGGTGTAATAAAAATGGTAGGTGTTGGAAACGGAATGAGAAATACTAAGGCTAAGTGAAGCTGCTTTTAATTTTAACAAGGTATTCTAGTGTTTAATTATCACTCTCCATAATATCAACAAAAACCTCTCAAATAAATAAAAATGTACCCTTTTTGCTTTTGATCCAGGGAAGTTGACTGTGGACTATGTTTTAGTTCCTGATCTGGGTGGAAACACAACTTTTAGTCTATAAAGAAATGGTTTATAGTGATGACTTCCATGTGTGAACTGAAGTAGCTTAAACATTATCTTGATAAATCTAAACACACAGACTTAAACTGTCAAAAACTGCAGCACAAACTTATTTCCAGGGACTTGAAAATCTGTCATCTGTAAATCTACTAAATATATTTTATTATTTTATTTTTTTTATTTCCCCTGGCTCCTCAGTTCCAGAAAAAAAGAACTGAGTAGGTGGAGAATAACTTCCAGAGTTCAGCAAAACCAAATGAAAGCCAGATGAAGATTTCTTCTTAAAAGAAAAAAAAAAGGATTTTATTCTTTTTCATTCCAAAAACTATGACTGTTTTCTTCCAATAATGTTTCTGTTTGCATCTAGCAGTACTGGTGGTTGTTATTGGTAGAGATCTTTTAAATTTAGGTGTAGTTTTTCCAGGTGTGGGGAGCTTCCAGGCTGGCACTACTGGAAATGCTGCCACAGCGGTGCTGAGGACAAACTCAGAACTCTGAAGATAAAACAAGAGTGGAAACAAAAATCAGTGAGGAAACCAGTCCAGAGGTGCCAAATGCTCCCTCTGTGCAGAAAAGCAGCTGTATCACCGAGCTGCTCCTGGGATACACAGAAATCCGGGAAGGGAGTAGCTAGGTGGAACTTTTGCCGACCTGGTTGAGAAACATACCAAAAAAATTGGCCAATACAGCTGAGTGGGAAAGAGCAATGGTTGTCTTTTCTTGCAGAGATACTGAGAAAGGGAAGAGGTAAAATATTGCATTTGTGAAATATGAAGTGCTGCTTGGCAAGGCTCACTACCACTGTTCTGATCAAGAGGCCTTGTTTTTGGAGCTGCTTGGTGTTTTTTGGTAGAAGAGCTGTCAGTCCAAAGCAGAATGCAAATTGTTGTACAGGATTTATAACTTGGCCATTACATATAGTGCTTTCAGCAGTCCTTGTGTCCAGTTCAATTCTTCCTTCACAGAGAATGCATTGTTTAGGAGTACGTCTGTCTGAAACTTGGATTTTTCTCAACAATTTAGAAAGCAAAAGAAAAGAGGGGATGCCTTTCCTAGCAGTCAACCCACAGGCCACATCTGGCTCTGTTGTCTTCTGTTTGGCTTTTAGCCTGCCCCAAAGGGATTGCAAACCCAACTCCTCCGTCAGCTACCCACTCATATTTTAGAAACTAACCACATTGTCTTGGGAGAAAGAGGTTTTTTCTGTTGCTTTGTTCCCCACACAAAGATGGTGTGGGAGATGTTTTTTAAACTCCTGTATAGTAATTTCCTCTCTTGAGACCTTCCAATCTGGAAGTGATGGTGTGTGTTCTCATGCACATGTGGGCAGTTTCTCTCTGCTCCCCCCAGCCTCTCTCTCTTCCAAGCCACCCCCCACTCCCATATGTGTCTGTGTACATACAGCCACAAGTTGAAATCCATAATGGAGTTGAAAAAGGTGATCAGTTTTGTGCAAACAAAAGGAAGGGGCAGGCAGAAAGACTTTAAAGAAAATTGAGCTGAGTTTAAGCAGTAAAAACAGATACAGTATGTGGTGGTACTGACTGTGTTTGCACTTACATAATATTGGATTAATTGCCTGTTTGATCAAGCTGGTACACAGGTAATTGCAGACAGACTGGATTTAGTTAGAACTAGACAACAGCTCTTTCTCAGAGGAAAATCAACCAGATTACTGTCAGTGTGAGTGAAAGATGGTCTGTAAATGACACTGGTGTAAAAGAAGGTATAGTTGCATTCTTCGCTGAAAACACTAAAGGAAGAAGGAAGCAGATCTCTGGTTATTTAGAAAATGTAACATCTGGCAGTTGAAGGTGTGCGTGGAAGACTGGAGTTTCGTTTTAGCACCACAAGGGAATTTAATCCTGGACTCCTGGTGATTAATTGCTATTTTTATTGTATGTATTCCCTCACTATATATTATACGTTGGAATCGTACAGTTACTGTAATTGCATTTGAATTATTTACAGTAATTATAAATAATTGCACTAATGTAACATCAAGCAGAGGATAAACACCCAAGGGCAGTACAAGAAATCAAGAACCCATACACTCTTCAGATGAGCAAGGAGGAGAGTTTAGTGCAACAGAGAAGTAATTGGGGAAGGGGAAAGTATTCCTTTTGAAGCTGCTTACATGTTGCACCATCTTAATTGCCAATGGCTTGTTCTATCACCTGCACTGACAAACAGGGAGGCACTTTTCTGTCCTGTTACACGCCTGGGTAACTGAGGCCTGGAGTAGCTCTGTGTGGTCTCAGGTGATATAATTAATGTCTTTAGTCGAGCCAAGATACTTGGGATAGGTCTCCAGAGTTTCCATTATAAATACAAACCTTTTTTTTCTTAAAGGAATGTCATAACATGAGTCTACCCATGCATTATAAAGACGTACAAGTTCCCTTACACAGGTTCTTTCTCGTCATTAGTTAGATATTTATCCATTTCTTATATATAGGTTTTTGGTGGTAATTCTTTCCTTCCCTTTTCCACACATTTAATCATAAAAGCTGGGGGGAAAAAAGTTGAAGGATAAACTGTGTATTGACTTAATGAATTTGGACTTGGATATGCCATTCAGCTGAAAATCCATGTGTTAAAGAAGGGCATATTATTCCAGTCTGCTCTGTTTTGGAGGTGTACTGTTTTCTGGAGGCTGTATACATGAGCCTTGTGCTGAGAGAGACTTCCTGCAGTCATTTAAGATTCTTGATCCAAGTAATGCTGAGGTAGTGGAGAAAGTCCAGGATTAAAAAAAGTGAAAATACCTTAACAGTTGATTGTGTGACTTACAAAGTGTATAATAGTACTTCATAAAAGGAAGAAGGGATGAGGACAGATTTAATTTATTAGAAATAGAAATGTTGGCTTGGACTGATTGCTGGTTGCCTAATCCAGTTTTACTACTGGTATCTGCAGTTGAGTTGCTTCTGTATTGAGAAGTCTTCCCCTTGATCCTTGGCCTCTGCACTCTGGTGCTAAAAGCAGCATGCAGTTTTGGCTGGGATCAAGTACAGGTCCGAAAGTTCTCTATTGCTTCTTTGTTTCAGTTTGCCCTCTCAAGATACGCAGACTGTGCACACCTTGCCCCAAAGTCTCTTCTTTACCCTCTTCTGAGGATGATTTTTGAACAGCTCATGTTGGCACTCTCAGTCAGTTTGGGCACAGCTTGTTGAAATAATGGGATGTAGAGAGGGGTAGGTTTTGCAGAGGTGGGAAGAATTGGCAAGGCTGATGAGAAGCAGAAGTTGGAATGGGGAGAGTAATAAAGGAAAGATTAAAGAGGTCTAAGAGAATTTTGCAGTCTCAAGCCTGAATACTCAGGCCAGATGTAGATTAATTTTGCTACTACGTAAAAATCTCATGTTGACTGCTTAAATCAACGTGGATCTGAGTTACACCTGTGGAGTGGAAGTGGAATGCCTCCTGCACTGCTTCCTGATGAGACAGCTCATCTCCTAGGAGTTTCATCATGCAGCTGGCTGGTTGAGTGGCAAAGCTGTAGCCATGAGTACGTTCCTAGTCATGGCCCATGAGACAGTGTTCATGGCCTTCACTTTTTCTTGTGAGGGAAGCCCCAGTGGGTGGCTGATGTGGGGAGTAGAGAGCGTCTCTTTTGTGCTGAGGCAAAGAAGTTTGTGTCTTCAGTGCCTCTGTACAAACAGGAAATAGCCCCTGGTATATCCAAGTCCATGGGAACTACAGCTTTGGTGGGGAGCTCCTTCCCCCAAGCACTCTTTCTGCCTGACAGGTGGGCTCTTTCACTGCAGTTCTCACCAGCATACAACAGGCAGGGCTGTGTCTCTGGGGTGCTGTGCTGGGGATACCCACAGGTACTAAAAGTACCTTGTGACTCTTTTCTTGCATGGGATCCTGCTACAAGATCACGCTTCAGCATACAGAGACCTAAATGATCTTTTGAACCAGGAATGTTCTTCTGAGTTGTGACCGATGCTATACCGAGTAATCCTGCATATATAACTGTGGTATTGTATTGGAGTTGCAGCCATCTGCTTCTCTTGGGCATTTTTCTGCTTTGTTTGCCATTGTTTTGTTCAGTAAGGTCCCTGCATGTAAATACTTTGTTTTAAAGAAGTGTGTGTTTGGGGTTTTTTAAATTAAAAAAAAAATAGTGAAAACAGTGTGTAGAGGAGGTTGTTTGGGTTTTTTTCTGGCCTAAAATTATCTTGGAGCTCTCATTACTGGGGAGGATTCTCAGAGCTCTTCTTGATTTGCGTTTCTGTTGGCCATCTTAAAAAGCAAACTGCAGTGTTTAGGTTTTTATCTCACAAATGACTGAGTTAAAATCCTGTTTAGGAATGTTTGTCCTTGGTGCATGTACATGAATGTTAAGTATGTATTTGCAAGAATAGATACCATCCCACTGCTTTAGATGGATAGTGGGAACTTCACAATGAACACCTATTTTTAAAAGGCTTTTTTGTGTATGAATGTTATACGTAGTTCACCAGCCTTAGGATGATGTATAGTCTAAGATATTAATGTAATATTTACTTGACCACAAAGATAATTATGTTTAGTTTAGTATTAAAGCTATATTTGTAAAATATGAAATGAGGCATCAGATCCTTTTAGAAGATTAGTTCATTCTCATTGGAAAAAGTGTTTTCTATTTTCTTGGCTAGAGCATGTGGGAACTGTGTGTGGTTTCTTAAAAGACACTTTAGACAATCCAAACCCTATTTGCATGGTGGTAGGAAGCAAGGAACTACTTGGCTTGTATTTGGCTTTAGTCTTGCTGGTTTTGATCGTTAGCTAAATATCACAGAAATAAAAACTACAAACTAAAAGCACAGCCCCTCTTCAAGTAGAATATCACAGTTGAAAGGTGTTTACACCTTTAAAAACCATAAGCTTTTAGAGCATTAGTGACTACATTTCCAAACATCCCTAAAGCATTCTGTGAAATTCTGTCTGGAAGGATAACACTCCAGATAAAGATCATCAGGAGCCTGCAGTGCAAGTGGGGCAGTTAATTTCAATTGATGCAGGCAGGACTATGTAGCATTCTTTGAGTAGTAGATAGAGCACAGTGATTACTTTGAACTCATGACTGCTTGCTTTTGCAATGAAATCTTAAAGGCTGCTTCTCACTAGAGAATGTACAGGGGAGTATCACCGTAAGAGGGAGATAGCTCTAAGGAAGGGATCACATGCCATGCCGACTCCACCTGGGTCAAAACTTCTTGGTCACCATGATATGATATTCTTCAGAGACCATGTGTTTCATTGACAGTATTCCACCTCTGGCAGTTTCTTTTATTCTGGAAGTAATTTCATGAGAAGGGAGGGGGAGAAGAGATACTTCCTAAGTATTAGTGGATCCATGTATTAGTGAAACATGAAGGCTGCAGACTCGTAAAATCATTTTAACCTTGGAAGCCTTGTTGGTTTTGTTTCAGAGTATTCTTTATCTGGAGAGACTGTAGTCACCAAAATTAGTCATTAGAGGAAGATCCAGGATTTTTATAATTCTTAAGTACATAGTCATTCTTTTCTTACTACTGACTCTGTTGCAGGGCATCTGTGAATCTGTTGAACAAACCTGGACTTGTTATTAAAACCTGTAGGCGGTGTATTTGGGTGTGAGAGGAATTGCTGATTTCAGATTGATTATTAAGTAGTATTTTTGGTGATAGTCCAGGCTATTTTGAAAATGAAACTAATGAGAAAACAACTTTCAGCAATTATGTGATAGTTTTGGTTTTTAATGTTAATACTGAATTACAGTAGGTCTTATTTTTTTTCTTGAGTATTTTAGAAATAAAAGAAATAAAATGGTTGGCATGTATGAAGCAGTTGGAATTCTGTCTTTGTTGACTGAGGGAGCCCTTTAAGTAGCCTTCTCAGTGCTTTGCATGGTAAAACCAATGCCCAAGCATGTGTTCATCATACGCTTTAACTAATTTGTATTGGACTCCTGTATTAGGTAATTAGAAAATTACATGTATGAAATGTCTCCTTATTCCAGGAAAAGCATTGGCGGTCGATGCACCTGACGGACACAGAGCTCACTTCTCTCAACAGACCACCCTTAACAAAGGACTTAGCAAGTCTATGGGATTTCTGTCCATTAGAGGAACACGAGACGAGGAAGAGTTTTTCCAGGGCATTTCTGCAGATTACAGTTTGGGTCAGGAAGATGTTTTCTGTCCTCATAGGTGTAAAACCAGTGAGCTTGAGAAAAAAGGTCACCTTCACACAGATGTCCCTCCCAAACGGAAAATATGGGCTTCTTCCACAGATTTGCTTTGCACTACTGACAAGGCAGCTGAGAGGGACCATGCTGGAGGCCCTCACAGACACAGCCATCAGTGTGAAACATTTACAGTACGGACTTCTACTACTGCCAGAAACAAGGAAGCAAGGTACTCTGATGGGAGCATAGCACTGGATGTCTTCGGACCACAAAAACTGGACCAAACGCGCCACATGCCTGAGACATCAACTTCTGCAGCAATATCAAGTGCCTTTGACAGGATAAGAGAGAGACAGAAGAAGTTGCAGCTTCTGAGGGAAGCTATGAATGTAGAAGGTTAGTGAAGCTTTTTGATTTTCTGAGTATTCCAGTCGTCAAAGATTTCTCGTTATGATAAATTTGAGTTCTCTTGTAGCAGCTCTTGAAACGGCCGAGATCTTTGCTTCATCTTTTTTACACAGAGCTAAGTTGTTAGGGTATCTGTTGCCAGTGAAGATAAATGTGCTTGTCCAGAATGATTACTCAGTATAGTTGATCTCACTAAGCCAACCAGTATCAAGCTCATCAATTACAATTAGTAAAAAAAAAGCTGGTAACAGCCAATTGTCAAGTAATTTTCCTCGAAGGAAGATTCTCATCTCCAGCTCTTAGAGATGGATTTATGCCCCCAAGGAAAGGCAGAATTTCATCTCCAGATCCCTGGTTTTGTGCTGTATAACTCCGGACTTAAGCCCTTAAATATGAAATGTTTTTTGGCCTCGTATTCACATCTTTACTTCAGTGGGAATACTTCACACGAGTTCCATCAGTTCATTACAAAAATGCATGGGGGAAAAACAAGTTGTAGTTGTAGTTGTTGTGGGGAAAGTTATAATATGATCTTGATGCAAAACTCTGTAAGCGGAACTGCATGTTTTATTTGCTTTGGTTTTGTGGGGTGGTTTTCAGGGGCTGTAAGTTTGAGACAGTTGGATAGAAACTGAGAGCAGAGCTGGATCCTGTGTGTGCTGGGCCAGAAAGCATGACTTGGTCAGCTAAGGTGCATGGTACCTGAGCTGTATGTACAGAGCTAGCTCAGGTGCACTCAGAGTCATGAGATAACCTGCCTGTTGTGTGACAGAAGTAACTGTGAAAACACACCCTACCTTGGCCTCCTTTTTCTGCCTGAGGTGTAAACACCTCCGTATTAGGGAGAGATGATAAAGCCTTTTGTCAAGGTTGACATTCTGAAAATGCCTGCTTATGCCCTTTGTGGCCATCTTGGGACATGCTTGTATTGCAATTAGCATGGGAAGCCAATCCTTTCCTGTGCATGTGAGCCTTTTGTTCCAGAAAGGAGGAGTGTTCCTGAAATGGCATAGGCAGTTAAAAAAGCTGATGTGATTTCTGTACAGCTGGAGCTCTCTTGTGCTATCAAATCAGCATCTTCCGATGAGGGTTACGTTATCATGTGAAGAAATGAACGTAGGTGAAAGCGGCACTGTGGAGATACCATTGTTTCTCTCTATAGAAGTTTATTATCTGTTGTTATCTACTGGATGTCTGATGAGGTACAGGGAAGCTTGATTGGGTTTTGGTTTAAGAGCCTGAAATTGACAGGGTCCATCTCAAGTGTGTGAGTCAACTCGGATCGCTGGAGATAGGGAGCTGACAAAGTTTAAGAGGAGGCCACTCCCGGCATTGGGAAAGCTCAGTAGCCTTGTTGTTCAGGAGTGCAGCTTTGTGCAGGTTTGTGTTGCACAAGAGCAAAACCAAAAGCATGGCCAAACCCATTGATGAGCAATGGGTTTATCATTCTCATTTGGGCAGATTGGGAGATGGCAAAAAAGAAAACATGCCCGTGCCTTGCAAACTGAGATAGGTCAGATGTGTGAAACTACTCGATTCAGAAGGGGAATGGGTGAAAGTGCAGTCAAAGTAAATTGGGAACCGGGCTTTAATAGTTTCATAGGCTGAGTGACAAACATGTACACCGAAGATTGAGGCAATAGCCAGTGACTCACTGCCCATCCTTCTGAATTCACAGTCATTACTTGCTAGGAAAAAAGTAAATACACTTTCTCAACAGGTAGCTGGGTTTCAGAGTTTTCTATTTTCAAGGAAGGTGTGTTTTGCTCTTGAAGTTGGTAGTGGACTTTACTGTTATATTTTAGGCACACCATTGTTCGATTTCTGAGGTCAGTTAACTACTTAAAGAAAATCTTTTGGACCAGAACCTGGTTGTGAATGTGAATTTTTAATGAGAGCCAGTTTAAAGGAGTATTTGAGTAAGATGGATGATGAATGCTTTTTCACATAGGAGTTAATTGCTGTTATGTCTTATAGGGCTTGAGAAGCCTGACGAAGTATCTATTCTGCTTTAGTGAGCAGATTCACAAAAGTCTGAATAAATAAAGTCTGCTAGTCTATTAAGACTTCTTTCCCTTTTCCATTTTTTTTCCATGTGTTTTGCTGTTCCTCATCTTATGTTTTTTTACACCAGACATGTCCCTTGAGCTCTTTCATAAAAAGTCTATTGCCAGTTTCATCTGTCAAAGAAATGAAAAATACAGCCTTGAGTTTTTTGCGCATTACTGTTGTATGTAATTTTGAAGTACTTAGTGGGTAGACAGCTATTTCCACATCCAATGCTATCAATGTCGAGTGTGTGTGGAGTTGCTCCTCTGACCAGTGTGGCTGAGAGGTATGAGCAAAAAATAGAGAAGGAGAGTAAGTTACTGCAAAAGTTCAGCAGTTTGGAATAAGGGTTCAGTTCAGTTTGGAGGGGGAGTCATGGGAAACAGGGTTATGGTTGGGTGTAGCAAAGGGGGCACAATCTGCCTTCTCTTTGGTAGGTCTGGGGATATTTTCAGTTCAGTTGAGCCCAGGTCTAGGTTACAGCTAAGCCTATGTAAATTGTATTAAGCCTCTGCCTTTGGCTGTATATATTGCTTTTCCCTTTTTGAATTGTGAAGTGACATTGGACTCTCTGTGAGTTGAACTTGGCAAGATAAAACTTCCCTCCTCAAACTACAAAGGAATTTAAGTGACATGTGGCTTATTTTTCTTTAACTTGCTTTAGGTTAAGCTGGAAAACTTTTCTATTATTCATAAAACCTTAAGGAGCTGACTGCCTTGGAAAAAGAAAATGTTCTTATGCATGGGCTCTGCTTTGCCAAGCTTTCACTCGGAACAGATTTTTACAATCTAAATTATAAACTCATGAAAAGCAGAGTTTATAGTGGAAAGAATGACAGAGCTTTAATTACAGCTGTGCTGTAATACTTTGTAGTGAGCTGCAGACCATCTAAAGTGCACTATAATCTACTGTTGGAACATCTCAGATTTAGCCTCGCAGGGCTTCCAAGGACTGTGCCCTTGCCACTGCCTTGCTCTTGAACTTGCTGGCTTATGTTAATCTGCTGTACAGTTTCAGGGTTGATGTTGTTTATCTCTTCTATGCTGAAGATGATTGTTTATGATTAGGTGCCGTTTAGCCAGATGGGGGCAAGGCCAAGAGTGTGCTATTTTACTTAAGATGTAGCCAATTCTGATCACTAAGAAGAGACTCCAAAAATATGTGTTAATTGTACCAAGAGAGTAAGTTCTGCATCTTGGCCCTTTTGTTCATTCTTGATTTGTTATGGGGGTTTTGTGACTTAAGAATTGGTTAGAGTTATGAAGTTGTTAGGTGTTAAATCCAAACATCTTACCTGTACCAGGAGAGCAGGTTTTGTTTTTGTTGTTCTTTTGAAACTTGGAAATTGTTGCCTGGCACCTGCTGATAATGTCCCATTTCTTTCAGAGAGAAAATAAGTCTTTTACATTTTGCAGGCTTGCACTGCAACTCAAGAGTGTGAAAGTGTTCTCCCTTGCTCCAGCTTTTTCTGCGTTCTCTCTCACCAGACTGATTGTATCTCCTGACACTTGTGAAGTGTACACACACTCAAATTTTCCTATTCTAGGCCTGCCTTCAGAAGGCTCAGTAGTAAGGCACAAGGCTGTGAGATGGTAATGGAAGCCTTGTCTGAACCTCTCCTTTTGCTTAGGCAGCTCCTCCCACCAGCCCTTGTTTTGAGTGTATGCATAGTTCAAAGTGAAAGGGTTTATGTGTTACTTGAGTGAATGAGTATCCTTTTTTTTTTTTTTTTTAAATACAGTGTTGTTTATGAGGATGTTGTAAGTGACATGCATGAGGGACCATAAACTTTTCCCATGTCCTTGTGGAATACAGGAGGACAAAACCAGTTAGGAGAATAGTAAAATAGCTGGCTGTGGGTTGAAACAGCAGACAGGACAAAAAAAGATGGGAGGATACCAAAAAGGTTGATCTTGCGGGAGCTCTGGAATGCTGAATCCGGGGGTGGGGAAATGGGGGTGGTTTGGGAATATTCTCAAGCTTTTGTTAAATGTTTTTGCAGTTGGGAACCATGTGAATTCCAGAGCCACAAGTTGTGTTTATTCTTCTCTCTTTTTACCTTTATTTTTTTCCAGCAGAAAACCCAGATTATTAAATCCTCAGATTTTTTTTTGTCCATTTATTGCTCTTGCTTCATAGAGTCAGCAGGAAGAGGCAGTAATATTCTGTATTTCTAGAGAAGGGTCTCTTCCTCCTAAGTCTTCCATGTGTTTATCTCGTGAAACTGTTCTTATTAGCTACCTTGAGGACTCATTTGTAAAATTTCCATGTTATGACAGCCTGTGTTTAGCTGGGAAGATTGCAGTTAAACATTGCAGTTAGGGATACTGTAAATATCTGGATTTTAAACCCTCTCTTAGTTTGAAGTTTCATTTTTGAATAAGGGAAAATTTCTGCACGTAATCAGGCAACTGTTGGTAGAAAATTTATCCCAGCAGATTAAATCCCAGAGATTTGATTTTGGGAGCTTCTGTAGAAGTGGGATGTGGGAGATGTGATTGAGGGGGGAAAAAAGGAATAGTTACTTTACAAACTTAGGACTGTGAATTCGTTTAAGTGTACATACTTCCTTTTCTCTTGAATTGTATGTTCTGGGTTTCTGAGCCCACTGTGCGCCATTTGAGTCATGCCCAATGGCACATCTGTTTGCATGTGAAGGCAAAGGAAGGGGCAGTTTGCACGTCTAGTTGTGCTGCAGTGTGATTTAAATTCCCTAGTGGCAAAATAGATTCTCATGTGGTTGGTCTGTCCAGTAGAACAATATTCTGAAATAATTTTAGTGAATCCGAGAGGTAGGATAATGGACTGATGCTATTTCGGTTCAAAAACTCCAGCTGTTGATTTTACTGAGACTACAGAAGTTGGCTTTTCAAAGAAAAAGGAAGATGTTTGTGGGATATCCGTAAAGTACAAGTACTATGGCACCAGCAGCTATTACTTTGTGCTGAATGACACAGCTTAACATTAGGTAGCAAACCAGCTCTTACCATTGCATAATTGCACAGCAGAGCGGCATCTGCTTTATCTCATCTGTCACGCTTTCAGCAGCTCACACAGTCTGAGATTATCAATTTTTAGTCAATACATTACATTCTCAGTTGAATAAAGCATTTAAATTAAAACAGGCAAACAGCTTTATTGGACCAACTCTCAGTCTGGACCTGTTAGTTTACACACCTTATCCCAGATGGCACAATCCAGATCCAGAAAAGAAGGGAGTCTTTCTAAATGCAGGGCTCTTGAGTTCTTACCAGACCCTGGCGCTGGTATTGTAATCTCACTGTTTTCCTTTCCAGCCCTGCTCTAGAGATGTGTGTTCTCTGCAGTTTTACAAGGCTGCATTTTTCTCTGTAGATTAGATCCTAGCAGGCCCTCTCCATCCTACTGGGCTCCCTAGGGATTGCCTGGGTGGCTGGTGACTTGGGCTGCATGTGCAATACAGCTTTTTCATGTAGAATGTGAGTGGTGGAAATCTTGCAAGTTAAAATGAGCCTGCTCCCCTGGAAGTCTGAATGGGTTAGTTTCCTTTGTCAGTTGTTGGATGTGAATCTTTACCAGGAATTTGAACTGGATCTCTATGTCCTTCCTGTTAAACCAGTGCTGCCTGGCTGAAGATAATTCAGGTTTTCTTAGATGAAAAGAGGAAAAGAAAAGTAGAGTAAGTATGAGTCTAACCTACAGATTAAACTCATGGGAATGAAGTGAGTCCCAGCCTCTCCTGAAGGACAGTTAATGTGTTTTAAGTGGTGTTATAGTACCACTCTCCTGTAATGGACACCCACCAGTAAACTTCAAAGGGCAAACAAGAGCTTTCTCCCTGTCATGAAACTGTTGGTTTGATTCTGCCGCCTTCTCTGTGCAGCCAGAAATAATTCTGTAATGATGTGTATTTGAAAAGCTGTGTATCTGATGTGACTCGTGTTCGGAATAATGAAATTCCAAGCTGAATGTGGTTCTCTGATTTCTGTTGAAGTTGGCTGAGGTGAGTCTCTCTACAAGTGACTTGTCTGGGCTTGCATTTCTCGCCTTGCATAAACAGCGTGTTTTGTTATTTTATGCTGCGTGAGGTGCCTGGAAGGTTGTACTCTGCTGGTTTTCATTGGGAATTCGAAAAAGCACCCCTGTGGCACTAAGCAGCACAGAGACAGACTCTTCAACTTGTAGTGCACCATCTGCCTTTGCCTCGTGGAGCTACCATATGTTAGCTTAGCTTACTAGTACAAGTTTTATATATCCTTTTTAGTCACAAACTCTTAAAATGTGCTTCAACTCAGGTTTGTTTTTCTGTTAAGGAGTGAAATGGTTCAAAGCATTCTGGTAAGAAACTGGAATCTAAACACTGAAATGTTAAGGAGGGTAACTGATACAATTATTTTTGCTACAATGTGCTTCGTGTTAATAGAAGTTAAATCAGTTCTGAAGTCTTTCTTCAGTCACCAAACATTTTTTTTAAATGAACAGAAAAATCCCCAAGAAACCAAGGCTGTTCAGAATTCCCAGGGGGAAAATGTAAGTATGGGAGATAAGTTGTTTTATTGTTGTCTTTAGCTTTTGTTGTCATTTTTCAGCTCCTTCCCAGCCAGCCAAACTAGAAGTTTGTCCTTATTTTTGAAACTTCTGTGTGAAAAGTTAAACTTTAATTTGATCCCAGAACTGGGATTTTGCAACCTTTGGAAGCCAATTCTTAATTAGAAGCTTAGCTTGGACATGATCCAAGTGCCTTCTTTGAAGTTAAATCCTAATATGATATGTTAGAATTGAGGAGAACTTGCTGGAGGAGAGAGCATAAATTATCTGGATGACTGTGTGAGCATTATAGATAGAATAGTCTCAATATTTACATTTTAATTGAGTATTTGCAAGTCTGCAGTGCGTATTCTGTCTGCGCCCCAGAAAAGAAGGCACTTGGTTAGGAGGGGTTGCAGTGCTGGGGGGCTGTGTAGGGGGTGTACACAGACGTTTGTGTAGATCAGCAGAGAACCAGAAGGCAGTTGCCAAGGAGAAGGTGCCCCAGCAGCAATCAGTTGCACATCTGTATGTATTTTCTCTAAACTGAGCAAAATGAATATAAATCTAGAGGATTTACATGGAATTTCAAGACGCAGCTGCTTAATTGCCTTTAAACTTTGCCTGGTAGTCATCAGTGCAGCCCCGCATGGAAAGGTTGTTCAGTGCTTCCAGCAGATGAGAAGAATACCTTTGCTGCTGTTAGTGGGTGAAGTTGTGTGGTCTTCCTTAGGGAGAGGGCTGTGACAAGACAGGAGTGTGGTCCTGTCTCCAGCTCTACTTGTGAATAGGTTTGAGCCTTGTTGGGCCTTATGTGGGGGTCTGTGACACTGAGATAAAGTGTGTGGAAACCTTGCTTTTTGTTTCTGGGCTCATGGACTTCTTGGCCTACAGGATGGCACCAGCTCCTGCTAAGAGGAGGAGTCAGGAGAAGTCAAACACCCTGCAGAGTCCCGTATCATGGCACCACCTACAAACACTTGTCTCGTGGTTTAACTGCATGTTTTACCATGTCTGGGGTTTTTTTTTCAAAATTTAATGTCTCAGAGAACCAGAATGGAGCTGTAATTTGTGTGCAATTTGAGAAGCCCAGGCTGCTGACTAAGTGGAAAAAAATAAGTCTGTTTAAAATCTCATGTCATATTTTATTGTTCCCTCTCCATCATCTTGCTTCAAAGTCAGTTCAGCAGACTTGAAAAACCTACAGCTAATAAAACTACTGGGAAACAAGAGGTCTGGTTTTAGTTAAACATTTCAGTTCTGTAGCTCCAGTGTTGTGTTTGGATTGATGCCTCACTTAAGGGCTGGCAGCATTTTAAGAACACATCTCCAAAAGCTACCCACTGAATTTGGTTTTTATTTCCCATGGTAGGCAAGTAATTGCTAGACTGGAGGCAGATTCCTTTGTTGTAAAATCCACAACGTTGGAAGTAGCCATTGTGAAAGATTGAAGCACCCTCACTGCTCCCACACAGCCCCAGTGGATTCTTTTCATCTTGCTTTTCTTGGTCCATATTGCTCCTTTCTGAGAGTAGTGTGAAATGTTCTTTGGGTTAATTGGGTTTTATCCTACTAAACTGTGCAGCTGGGATGGGCTGGTGAGACCTGGTGGTTTCATGAGTTGATTTGTAGCTTTGCTTACCTTTCCCAGTTTTTTTAAAGATTCCCTGCACAACCCAAGTGAGCTGGGTAGAAGTGGGGGATATGCTGGCTTTTAAAGAGGAAGGTTTTGGAAACAGATAGTCCAAAGCAAACAGGAACTAGTCTTTAGTTCTTGGAGTACTGCATTTTCTTACTTCTTTTCATGCTGTTTTCTTATTTGGAATTTTTCCTACTTCTGTAGGAAGTCTAAATGAGAAGTGTTGTTGGCTAACCTGTCCTCTGACCTAAGAGAAGTTATGCAGCAGGTTTAATGTTCCCTCTGAATTTTTCACAAGACGTTTTGTTTTCTGGACGTGGGAAGTTGGAACTTCCGATTTCCTTTTTGCAGCCTCCAGACGTATCTGCTCATGTGTTCCCCATTTTGTATTCTTGCATTGCCTATTCCTTGCTGTAGTGGCTGGCGCTTGTTTTCACAGCAGTTACATGTGTTTTTTCCATATCACTGCTTTTGTTTTCAAAAACATTAACTGTAGTCAGAGCAGAAACAGCTTTCTGCAAATAAGGACACCTGAGGTTTTTTCTCTCACTTTGACAGTGAAGCATTGGTATTCCCAAGATGTAGAGACTTTTTGTGTGTGTGTTCTGCTTTTATGCACATTCTGTGGGTGGTTGTTGGCTTGTGCTAGGAAAGTTCTGAGAGATGGTTGCAAATGTCAAGTACATACCCGCTTCTGTGGAGTCCTTTGCTCCAGTGTGTTACTTACATAATCCCCTGAGAGGAGGAACTGAGACTGCTGTATTGATTTCTCATCACATCAATTTAGCTGTTCTGGTTAATTAAATATTCTCTAGGGGCTTGCTAATTGATTGTTAATCATATTTTGTGGATGTCAAAGATAAGCTGAATTATAATTTTCCAGTGCTTGCTTTGTCTCTGTGGATATTTTTCTTTTTACGTCGTAAGGGAACCAGGGACCGAATTCTGGTGATTGCTTTTTTACATGCAAGAGGTGCACACCAAATGTTCGCACCTGTTTTGTTTGCAGGGGGGGTCTGTTTTTGTCTTGTGTCTCGTTGGGGTTTTTTTAATACTAGTTTTAACTTGGAAGTGATGTTGAGAGAAGTTCAGAGGAGGTGGCTGTGTTGGGAGAGCCAAGAGGAGCCAGGCTGACCACAGAACTCTCGGGCCATGGGAACAGAATGGAATGCACAGAATCCCCTGTGTGTTTGCTTTTAGACTCCATAGCTACAGACAGGCATTTAAGAGTAGTTTGAAAATATTTCAGAAAAATTTCAAATGTTTGGGTTTGATTTTTACATTATGACTGTTGCTTTCTTCTTCTGATACCTTGATTTCAACTTTCAGAGCCTTTGAGAAGGTACAAGTCTTATCACAGTGATGTTTATAGTACTTCGAGTGAAAGTCCATCTGTTATTTCTTCAGAACCAGATTTCAGGCAAGGTAAGACCTATGTGTAGAAACCAACCAACCAAACTAACAAAACCCCACAGAAACAAAAAACCTAAAGAAAAAAATTCAAGATAAAAACCAGACCCCAAAAGTCTTTAGTGGGAGTCTTGATAATTGCCCTGATACAAAATTGTAAGATGATGAAATTACGTCATGTACAGATCAGCATAGTTAGCAGTCTGTTCAGAAATGAGTTTGACATTTAGCAGTCTGGGAGGGAACGCAGGAGGAAAAGCTGGAAATAGTTAGCTTTTTACTAGAAGTGGGGTTTTTTTTAAATATCATGCTGCAAAAATATGATGGAGTTGTTGTTAGTGCACAGTAACAGTGAATTACAAAAGCTTTATATGGGACTTCCATGGTATAATTATATCGGTGGGTTTTACTCTGAGGGTTAAGTGGTTTATCATTTATATGCCAAGGATTTCAGTGTAATGCAAAAGTACTGCATAGTACAGGCTTTGTATGATAAATTTAAGTAATTTCTATTAAATCAACGTCTTGCTAAAGCAGGAGATGGTACAAAGGATTGCTTGCTGATGTATGGCAGGGAGAATCATCTTTGCAGAATCATTATAAGAAATGGAGACAAATCATTTGGTGACAATTAGGCAAGAAAACAATAGGAAGCTGGAGTTTAGCTGCACTATATGTATTCTGTATGCACAGCATTCCAGCCCAGCCTCCATGTACTTGCTGCTCTCTCAGCCTTCTTTGTCATTGTCTGTCCTTGTGCTTACTGAGCCAGAAGCCTGAGGAGCAGTAACAAGTATTGAGGCTCCTGTAATTTCCTTTTGCTTGCTTGCAATTTGGAACAGACTGTTTGTGTTCCAGTCCAAAGTCGTCAACTGCTGAGTTTGTACAGGCAAGATAGAGCTGCCTTCTGCCTTCTAGCAGTAGTATATCTGGGCTCAATGAAATTACTGTCAGAAGGAACTATTTCTAAATCAATGTGGCTGTAATGTGTTCTGCAAGAGCTCTCCTGCCAGCTCTGTTTGCTGGGGGTACAGTAAGAGGGGGAAGTGTAATAGTTTGCAAAATCAAGCTTGAAGTGTAGCATCTCAGGTGCTACTACAGGAGGATCTCCCAGCAAAAACTGTAACTTTACAAAGAGAATCACAGGTTAATATATTGCCAAGAGGGAAAAAAAAAACATTATAATGAGGAGTCAGATTCCAGTGATAATGATTAGAAGTTCAGATACTGCTTTCTTAACTCCTTTCTTGTGTACTGCATGCTTGACTAGCTGTTCTCTGTCTGGTCTCTTTCAGTGGTTTTGTATGATGTCTCTGCCATGTGTTTGTCTCAACTCATGGCTGATAAAAAAATGTGTTACATTGAGAAGGTGTCTATGCAATTGTGTAGGTTTTTATTGCGATTTATTTTAGGCCTTCCTTAGTATTCTTCTTCAAAGGCCTATCAGCTCTTTTTGTTGGGGTAAAACGTTAAGATAGCTCTGAGAACTGAAATCAGCTTCATGATGTTAATTTGTTTGATACTGTAATGCTGTTGTGCAGAACACATGAATTCAATTCCTTCTGAGTAATCTCATATGACTGATAAATCCTTGAGTTTTAGATAGGATTACTCTGTGTGCTTTGTTGCCCAGTCAAGTAATTTGTCTTTTGGTTTGGTAGTGAGAAGAAATGAAGGTTTCAAGAGAGATGATGCTGGTGGTGTGTTATCAGGTGCTGATGATATCTCCACATCAAGTCAAACTAATTCTCAGAGAACAAGGTAAACCCTTTGAAAACAATATGTCTTGAAGTGCTTTTTCTTCATCAAAGAATGTATTCTAAATCTGCAGGTGAAGTTTTTCATCCCCATCCCAGCTTCTGATTAAGGTTTTAAAAAAGGCATGTAATACTTGAATGAAAGTAGTATTTCAGAATTATTTATTGCATTCTGAAGTAACAGTCTCATGATGCACTGTGATGCAGAGGTAAGTTGGGAGTCCAAATTCAGTTCCCATGTTTAATGTAGACTGGGTTGAGCTCTTACCAAGTTGTTATAACTCTCGGAAGGTCAAGGGCTATGTTCTGCTTGGAAATACTTAATTATTTTTAATTGTACTTTCCTAAAATAAAATTTTGAAATTATTGATATTAATACAGATTTATTTGTGGGGTTTTTTCATTTAATAAGGAAATGGCAGCATGCTTATTTCATTGAAATAAGTCAAAAGCCATATATTTGGTTTGGTTATTTTGGCAAACTCTGTTCATGTTTTTCTTTAATACCTCAGCACTTATTAAGCAGGCCAATTCAGTAACAGTTTATGCTTTTTGAAAATCACTTTACTGTGCAATGTATTCAAATATTGCACCTGTTTGAGTTTCATTTTTTCAAATGCCATTCATCAAAACAGCACTAAAAAGTAGGTTCTGCTTTCAGCATCACCTTAATACAGCATCTTTTTACAGCAGAAGCAGATCTTGCCATATCTATTGCGTTTTGAGAATGGTTCCACTCTAAAGGTTTGAAAATTTTTATTGGCATTGACCTTTTGGATTTATAATTTTCTTCTGGTCTCTGCCAGATACCTAATTACCTTGGAATATTTTATCAAAATGATGCAGATAATTTTTGCAGTGAGGTTTAAAAAATAAAGACGCATCTCTTTCTCCCCTCTTCTCTCACCACATCACAACAACAAAGCCTTCTCTTAGCATCTTTTTGCTTTGTATGCCATAGAGCAGGAGAAATCTTGCTGCTGTGCTCGATATTCTAGGATATTTATATGTTTTCAGCAGAAGTTGGAGGGCAATCCTCCTCTGCCCTATTAAAGAAACTCGGAGGTGTGTGAAGATTGGGACTGTGTTGGGTGATGTGACACTGCTGGTGAATGTGTCCTCCACGTTCTCTTAATGCAAAGGGTGACGTGCAGTTAATGGGGCTTACTTAGAGCCATGCTTTGAACATGGAGATGAAAATGAGTGTCTGCTCCTTGCACTAATTGTGTGTCAAAAATGGATCTGGGTAAGGCAGGGTCTCAAGTGAACTGTATCTCAGTGCAGGTGGGCAAGAGAAGAGTTCCTTGGAAGTCATACAGCTTTTGGTTACCTGGTTTGATGAACTGGTTTCCTTACTACCTGCACTTTGCCTGAGAAATGCGGAGTCATCTAGAAACCTATATATTGACATTTCCTGCAGGGAAGAAGTAGTTAGGTCCAGTTGAACTGAGTCCACAGGTTTGGTTTTTTTTTGTCAGGAATATGATATCTATCTGTGTAACGCTGTATGTGTCAGTGGTATCCAAGCAGTCATGGGAATCCAGCCTGTCTTCACGTAGGAAGAGGATTTTGGCTAGTACGTGTGCTTTTATAGCAGACTTGTAAAGGGATGGGTTACTGGTTTAAAATCCATGTAACCCTGTTCAAGAACTGTAAATTTTTACTTTGCGTTTCATCCTGTCTTAGCACCACACTAAAATGGCAAAGCAGATTATTGCCAATGTGTGTACAGAATCAATATATAGCTTTCTTATTTGCCTTTTTTTTTTCTTGTTTTGGTGAAAACTGCTAAGTCAACCTTCATTCTGCTTTGCCTTGAACCCGGGAAATTGCCCATTCAGCACTGTAGCTGTGCATCCAAATAAACCAGCAGTAATTTGCGGATGCTGATGGAGAACTTTTGTTTCTATTTACAAAGTATTTCAGAAACAGAAAGTAGTATGTGGTATGTAAATGAGTCACATTGTAAATGACTCATTGTTATAAGTGAATCGGGCCTATTATGCAAGTGAAAATGCTGAGGTAAAGCAGCACATAGTTTCTCATGGTTTGTTTCACATTATTTTACATTACTCTGTTAAGACTGGTACCTTTAATGGATGTAATTTGTATATGTGTGAAATCTAGAAGGAAAATATGTTTTGCAAGCACAGCATAGACTTACCTATTGTGCTTAGCAATGGAATGAACTTTACATGTATGCAACTACACAGTCTTATCTTCAGGCTTAATATTTTTTTTAATCTCCTGTATCCTTGACCTCTCTGTGGTTTTGCTGAAAGATACCACTCTGTACTTGCACAAAAATGTCATGGTAGGGTACCACATATAATTATTTACTGATTTTCATAATTGTTCACTTGTTTTCCTTAGGTGAACAAGTTTGGGTTTTTTAAATAATTGAACTACCAGACAGTACGTATATCCAAGATGAAACAATAAGGCTGCCAGACAGTTTCACCAGCTTTTTTTTGCAGACCTACTGAGAAATAGGACAGCAGCCACAAGCAGAACTCAGTCCTGTAGTAATACCTAGATTATACCTCTGTTAATAATATGAGTGGAACAGAAAACAGTGTGCTCTCTCTGTCTTACTATAGCAGCTCCTAAAACATTCCAGCGCTAACAAGTGTAAAAGGAATTCCGTCCAAGATGGTAGTTAGTTAGGTGGGGGATTTTTAAGAAAGTAACTTAATATTTTTACCCAGGACATTGCATGTTGCTGTAAAACAACGTCCTGTGTTGCAACAGACCATGACCTTTATAGCTTCAGAAACCTCGGGTCTCAAAGTAAAACTAGTGATAACAAGTAGTTCAAAGGAGCGGGATCTCAGAGTTTACATGCTTTGGCTGGCCATTTGATTTCAGGATTTGGGAAAGTATATGCAACTTAGTCCATTACTTAAATTCCATCAGCACCTGGGAGCATGTTTCAGTGTCTCTCTTGCATTCAAGAGATATACTGAAGTACAGGTGGTATCTTAATTTTACTGCTCCTGTGACATATTCTAAGAGCCAGTCTGTTTAGTTATCCACTGATTTATCCTTATAAAATTGAGTTGTAAATCAAATAGGAGGATTTGGATTTGAGGGAGGTTTCTTTTAAAAGAATCAGGAAAACTGCTCAGAGTTATCAGAAGGTGCAGCTTGTGCTGTCTGGGTGGGCTGACCTGTTCTTAAATTAGCAGAAGCCATAGACATTCAGTATTACCCTTCTTGTGGTTTGTGACTGTTGTTATCCTTTAAGCTTCTTGGAATGCATTCCTTGTGGCAATGGCTTGTGTCTTGTTTCCTCTCTGCTTCTTGTATTCCTTATTTTTTTCCTTTTTTCTTTTGTTTTCTTTTTCTTCCTTCACTATTTCTTCCTTTTTCTCTCTAGGAGCAGCAGCTGACATGGATCTCTTCCTTCTGTTGCGTTTTCCTCCCAGTAGATTTCACTTTCATATCCTTCCTGCCTTACCAAAAGGCATCCATCTTTCTCAATCTATTCCTGACCTTCCCACTGCACTAACCATTAGAGAATGCCTACCTGCTTCCCTTCTTCCAACTTCCTTCTCTGATCCAATACCTGCTAATTTCTTGGTAAGTACACCAGGTGAAGAGAGAATTCACTTCCCTTTTTTCCCAAGCGTCAGCCTTCCAGGTTCCTGCTCCCCTACCATCTGCAGGTTAATAAGCAGCTGTGAGATTCTGGTTTGCAGTCAGACACTGATGAAAATACAGAGTAGCAGCCAAGTACCTGTCTGATGAAGCACAAAACACACATCTGTGATACTATCTGTTAGGAATGTAATTTAGACTTTTTTTTTTCTTTTTTTTTTTTTTTAATAATAACACTTGCATATTCAGAACTTCACGAATGAGCTCTCCCGTATATGTCAACAGTATTTTCTTTTCTGTAGGAGAGATGCAGTCCTTGTCTTGGAACCTAAAGACTGAATCATGTTGCTCCCCATAAAAAACTGGCAGTCTGACCAAGCCAGAGTTAATTTTACTGACCCAGGGTGCTGAAACATGCAGATTTATGCTAGGTGATAGCGCTTATGTACCAAATCAGGAAATTTTTTAAACCCTTAGGTTTTTGAGCTTCCTCCACGGACATCCCACACCCACCCCAATTTTCAGAGAAATTAGTATGTGTCAACAGAGATGATAAAACCAACCTAATGATAAAGAACTTCTCATTGCTCCTGTTGCACAGGGCTGTATGTTTTTAAAAAGGCAAGATATTTTTTTGAGCTAGGTGTTTTCACAGCAACAAGTTTTTAGATAGAGCCAGTTGCAACATGTCTTTTTCATCTGTCTTTGATAATTCATAGATATTTATGTTCAGAAAGTGTTTGTTTTTGTTTTATTTCAGAGCCCATCCTTAGACCTTGATCTGAAGGGTGCTTGTGGGTGTATTTAACTTAGGGCTTTGTCAATATTCCCATATATGTCAATCCTAACAAGTTTCCTCATGGTGAAAAGCTAAGCATGTGCACATGTGTTGGCAGGTCAGAGGCCTTTTCTCATTTCTTTGTCCTTTTAGGTGCACATTATTCAGTCTATTGTACAAAGAAACAGAGGAGGGAGAAGGGAAAAATTGCTATGAAAGCCCTGCACAAGGGAAAGCATAATGGGCTTACATTAATACATTTGTTCAGTAACTACTCTGGATCTGCCCTGAAATTCCATTTGAGGAACTTCAGCCTTGTTCTCTTATATGTAACTTATTTTTAATGCTGGGTTCTTATCCAGTGACACTTAAGTATTAAGAGACTGTGATGGACTGTTCGTAACATCGATATTCATTAGTTGCTTTGTAAAAAGATGAAAATAAAATTTGAAGTCATACCCACCGGTTTAGCACAGATAAGTGAACTGTCTGGACAGGTGCATTTTTATTTTAGTTTATCAACAGATTTGTCACTCATCAAACGTATCTTTAGGTTCTCCAAGGAAGTAGGTATATAAACTTAGTGTATTTTTTAAAAGCCTGTATATTACCTTACTACAAAGGGCCTGGGGCACTGTCAGTGCAGGATTACTCTGTATTTATCTATATTTCTAAACTTGACTGCAATGATACACAGGCTTCTGGGCATTTTCTTTGCTTTTTCACATTTTTCATTACTCAGTTTAGGTGGTGTGCTAAACACTCAGTTTAGAGTTGCCAGAAATTGGATTTTGTGCATGAAAGCCACCTTAGTTTCCCCTGTCCATTTTTGTTTAAGAATTGCCTCTGTGTAGTAATGTTAACAGAGGGAGAACATTGCTTTTTCTTGTTTTAGGATTTGTACAGAAGGCTGGATTGGTTTATGTTTCGTTTGGGGTTTGAAGGTGCTTTTCTGTAAGCATGAGACAGAAGGGGAGTGGAAGTTGGTTTTGTTTTTCTGCTCTTCACATTTCCTAACCACCTTTTTTTTAGTTTGCAAATACAAAATGGCTTTTGTTCACCCAAACAGAACATGAATTTCTTTCCTTCCATAGAGACTAAAACTGATAGGATGTTTGGGATCAATACTTGTGAGAAAAGAAATTGCATATACGTTGCTGTTTTTTTGAAATACTGATGCATTTTTTTGTTTGTTTTTTCATTCAGATTGTAAGTCTAGACTCTAATTTAATCATTGGGGTGACCATATATCAGCCAGGCCATTCTCAGGAATTTGAAAAAAAAGGAACTGTTTTCAGAAAACTAAGATTATGGAAACATTCATGTATGATATTTAGAATAATTTAGTATATAGGATGTTATTATACAAACATTTTTATGTAAATATTTCAAGCTGTACTACTTCTCAGGAGAAATCAGGGAATAAACATCAGGCCCGTGCACACAGAAAGTGTTGGAGCAATATTTACTTAGAGAAAGTACACTATTATTTCAGTTTTTTCTTTAATGACATGTTTTTGAGCATGCCTTTTTCATAGTCCCTGCTTGAACACAGAAATTAAGGTATTTGCAAAGCATTAATACTTTTATTCTTCTTGTGCATCTACTAATTTTGCACTGATTCACTGGGTTGGTAGTGTTGAGTATTTTTTTAGACTGCAGCTGAGCCTTTATTTTCATATGAATAAAAGAGGCAGTTCTACAGGCAGCTGCAGAAACCTGGTGTGTTTGCTTATTTTCTGCTCTACAGTGATGGATTGCTGCACAGAGGTGACCTCCTGGCTGCTGAATTAATGTGTTTAATGTAGTATTTGATGACCGGTGCTTGTGCTCTGTGTTTCCACTTAGGGATGTGCTTAAAGCAGCAGAATGTCTCAGGCATACCTGCTAATCTGCCATCCCCTCTGACTATCCTACAGGCAGCATGAAGCACCATTTGAAGGCAAACTAATAAGTCAAGAAGTGATGCTGAAGCGTCAGGAAGAGGAAATGATGCAACTGCAAGCTAGGATGGCTCTGAGGCAGTCCCGGCCTAACCTCTACCCAGGGGATGCAATTAGATCCTCAATGCTTGACATCACCAGAGACCCGCTGAGGGAAATAGCCCTGGAAACAGCCATGACACAGAGAAAACTGAGGGTAATGCCCTGAGCTCAGGTGAACTCTTGTTTTCGTTGAAACAGAGCAGTGTCTTGACTGAAACTCCCATGTGGGATTCGTAAACTGGATCCTGTAATAAACAGTCATCAGCAGATTAAATACCAGGTGTGTGGTGTGGGCCTACTTTCACAGGGTAAAACTTCTGAGATTTTGTGGCATTAGTGGCTACAGAGCCTAAAGTGGCATCAAGAGATGCTAAAAACAGAGCAAGGCTTGACAATTGCATCAATTAAACAATATAGCATCCTAACAAAGGTAAGGCGTAGGTTTTCTCCTCTATTTTGTGGTGTTTTCAGCCACTTAATTTGCATTTCTCTTAGTGGAATGTGGATGTGCCCTGCCAGCGTCAGAGGTTATTAAATGAACAAGTTTAGAAGGTCAAGAGAGAGAGGATTCATTTGGCCCACAGGTTCACGCGAATCCCTGTGCAAATCCCCTTTGCTTTCCCAGCTGTCTCGGTATGTAGATGAAATACAGAATTACACACAAAGAGGGAGACAGAGGTATATAGGTTAACAGAGTGTCCGATGTGTAGAATAGACAATGGCTTGATGCCCTCTGCTGCTACTTTCCATGAACTGAATTATTTTTTTTTAAGTAAAGATGGGAAAATTTGAAACAAGGCTCAGGGACTTGCTGCCCTAATACAGGGTAATAATCCCTGTATCCATCTCCAGTCCATCACGTTAAGATGAGTTAGTTCATGTAGGCTTTAACTAACCAAGTTGGTTCCCCTCTCTGTCCCCCAACCAACCCTTAAGAGGTTTTTGAGAAGATGTTTTGCTTATCTTACACAGTGGCTAGCAGGCAATTGCCAAATTTTAGCCTTTGGTCCCTGTTTTGCAGTCACACGGCAGGAGTTAATTGTGCCTCAGCCTATGTTCAGCAACACAGTGTTCATTCCTGCTCTTTTGTGATTTGCAGAATTTCTTCGGCCCAGAGTTTGTGAAAATGACGATTGAGCCATTCATCTCCTTGGATCTACCAAAGTCTATCTTGGTAAGAAAGGGGCTGTTCAGCCATCTGTGGCAGGGGAAGTGTGTTAAACCAACAAATGTGTTTTTATCACAATCATGAATGTTGAGAGATTTCATTTCACAAAATGCAGACTAAGAAAGGCAAGAATGATGACACCAGGCGAAAAGTAAATGTGATGCTTCTGAGTGGGCAGAAGCTGGAGCTGACCTGTGATACCAAAACGATATGTAAAGATGTCTTTGATATGGTTGTTGCCCATATTGGCTTGGTGGAACATCACTTCTTTGGACTGGCTACTTTAAGAGGTAAGAATAACTACTAAATTCTTTCTTCTGCCCTTATTCAGTATTCAGATATTGTGCTTATTATTATTAAGTCGCTGTTAGTCAATGGAAAACGTCGCTGTTCAGTACCCAGTTTCAGAGTTATAAATCTGGTCTTTATCCTCCATCTGGAGCAAATACTTGGTTTTAATGCTTTTACCCATGTGCTTCTCTTTCATGTTTGTGGCAGACAATGAGTTTTTCTTCGTGGATCCTGACATAAAGCTAAGTAAAGTAGCTCCAGAAGGATGGAAAGAAGAACCAAAGAAGAAGAACAAGCCTCCTGTCAACTTCACTCTGTTTTTTCGCATAAAGTTTTTTGTGGATGATGTCAGTCTTATACAGTGAGTGTATGAAATTTTTTATAGCCCCTTAAGCCCTAAATTTATGGACAGAAATTGAGTATTAATCAAATACTGGAGTACCAAAGGTGGTGTGTGAGTTTTCTTCATGATACTGTTTTCTATTTGTGTTCTAGGCACACGCTGACCTGTCACCAGTACTACCTGCAGTTGCGGAAGGACATCCTAGAAGACAGGATGCACTGTGATGATGAAACAGCCTTATTATTAGCATCCTTAGCTCTTCAAGCTGAGTATGGAGATTACCAGGCAGAGGTACATCATCAATTTCACCTTTGATCTTGCTGAACTGTGATCTTGCTGCTTCATTAAAGACTGGACTGTAATCTGCCACATGTGCTCCTCAGCTCTGCCCTGGACTGGAAGCTCAGCTGGTAGCTCTTGGCAGGTTTTACTATGAGCAGGTCTTTCCATTAACACAGATAGCTGCAGAATTTAGTTCAAGATCTGGGTCTTAATGCCTTTTTTTTCAGTGGAAGTAGAGTCAGGTTTGAATATGGAGAAGCCGATGTGAAATCAAGCTGTGGGTCAAGATGGAGATTGTGATTTCCTCCCCTTATTCAGAATCTTATGATCCTCTGAGCTGTAATGTACAATTGTTTGTAAAAATGAATGTTTGTGCTTCAGATGTGTTCATAGGGCAGTATATGGAGGAGCCATCACAGAAATGTTTTGTGTTGCAGGTGCACGGCTTGTCCTATTTCAGACTAGAACACTATGTCCCAGCAAGAGTGATGGAGAAATTGGATCTGTCCTACATCAAGGAAGAGCTGCCAAAACTGCACAGCACTTACGTGGGTGCCTCTGAAAAAGAGACAGAGTTAGAATTTCTGAAGGTAGGTGGGTGTGTCTGGGAAGACACAATAAAGAGGCTCTCACACCTGCCAGGTTCAGCAGAAAGGAGGGAATAATAATGTTTATTATTGACATATCTCACATTCATATATACGTCCCAACTCCACAAGGGATTGGAGAGCATGTCACTTCCTTCTCAATCCCACTGGAGAAGAAAGGTGCTCATTAAACTTCTCTTATTACGAAAGGAATGAAAAACAGAAAATACCGTTAAGTAAACATTGGCTATTATTTACATGAATCTGTGTGAAAGAATCTGACTCCAAGGTTAAAAACAGAAGGCTTAACAAAAACCAGGGCAACAGGTGGGCAGAAATTGGCTTCCTTCATCTGTGACTTAAGAATTCCCTAGTTGGAATATGGGTGCATGGCCTTCAAGTGAAAGCACAGTAAAACAGCTCAGGGTCTGAATAACACTGAAAGGAAGAAAGCTGAAAAGATTTTGTCCAAAAGACACATCATAACAAGCAAAAAGAAATTGTAACAGATGGGAAGTTCTCTCACTTTTTTCCAATCAGTAGTCTTATCTCAAGCTAGGTAAAAGCAACTATTGATCCTTGTGTTGCTGTAAAGGACGCTGTGTTTGTGAGGCAGCACACCCTGTATTCCCCATGTCTTTTGTGTTTTCTGTAGAGGGGGAAAAACCCATAAATTACCAAAAAAAAATTTTGTTACAGCTAATACTGTGCATGGTGCAAGCCAGAAGCAGTGCCAAGGAGAATTTCTTGTGCAAGTTCTATGTAAGATGATAGGAAAGCCATTATCCTCAGATATATTTTGATTATTCTAAAAGAACCCATTGAGAAATCTAATCATGGTGTTGGCTTGTGGAATAATAATCAGGTTCTGCCTTGATCAAGATGCGTTCAGGGGGTAAAGAATTGCAGTTGAAACATCAAATAACCATTACACTGTAATTCCACAGCCACACTACAGTTCCACCATCTCTTTGAGTATGTGATGGAAGAGGCACTCAGCTGACTTTGTCCTTTCTAAGTCTGTTGCTCATTTTACGGAAGTGTTCTTGGAACTTAGCCACAGAGAACAAAGTAGAGGATGTGATCATAGCTAAAACCTAGCCTGGCTGGGGGTCTGGTGGAGGGAGCAGTTAGTTGGTTGATTCATTACACCAGTCCCTTACACCAGTACTGAAGAGACAACAGGGATTAATAACTGAGAGTGCAAAGTGGGTGAAACTGCATATGATACCTTAATATGATCACAGACTCACAGTGCTAATTTAATTCTGCTTTTTTAAAAAGCGTGCAAATAAGTAGTGCATCTATCTAGTTACAGATTCTTGCTAACAACTGCTTTGTGCAAGTTTGATTTACTCACATGTGTTCTTTTTGTGCTTTCCCTGTTTCATTTTAATAAACATTGGGTTCATTTGCTGTAGTTTGGCAGGAAAAGAGTACTACCAATTCTTAAAACCCTCAGCTGATGTGTGTCTGTCATAATAGCTGTAAATTGTAAGTGGAATCACCAGGCAGAGAGGATTACTTTTGCTAAAATTCATTCATTTATATGCACACATGAAAACATTTATAGAGAGAGAGATATAATATTCATATAGTGGTATGAAAGCTTGTAATGGCCTTAACTTCATCATCATAGAAGTTTCATTACGTTGATCTGTACAGTTGTGTCAGAGGCTCACAGAATATGGTGTTCACCTTCATCACGTGCTGCCTGAGAAGAGATCCCAAACAGGTATCCTTCTGGGAGTGTGCTGCAAAGGAGTTGTCATTTTTGAAGTTCACAATGGTGCCCGTACACCCGTACTGCGCTTCCCATGGAGAGAGACAAAGAAAATATCCTTTAGTGTAAGTTGGTCTCTTTTCCTCTGTGTACGTGTCTGTATTTGTGTCTCCAGTACTGTGACTTTTGTGTTGGTTATTTTTGCAAATTAAGCTGCTGTTTTACAGCAGAATCTGACTGTGTTTTGTGTGGCTGTAGTATAATGGGATTGAAATAGGATTTTTCATGTTTAAAAGGTTTTGTTTTTTTCCTTAGCTTGCATGGACAAGGATAGTGAAGGAGCACCAGACTGAGAATCCTGCTTTAGAGGACTGGGTACTGGCAAATGCCAGCACTCAGTATAACTAGGAGATGGACCTATGTTGCTTTTGAGTTATATTTCCAAGAGTAGTCAAGTTCAATGATAATAGATAACAGGCTGACACTTGATCTGGGCAATTCCAGCCAACTTGAGTGGGTACACCATAATCTGGTGATCGTGTGTCAGTTTTTAATGAGGCACTGGGCTTCAAATGCTTGCCTTTATACAGATATTGAAAACAGCACTTCTAATTCTGTCTGATACGTTATTGAAAAGCTACAGCCTACTTCATCTGTGAGATGACTTTAGCTAGAATTGATAAATTCAAGTTGAAAAATTACTAAAAACATTACTGGAACATTAGCTCATGGATTTGGTAATTAGATCAGTATTTAGTTATTTTTCTCTTAAATGGCAGCATCTCTTGTGACTTCCTCAGGGGCCTTTGAAAACTCCATCCTGCAAAATGTAATAGTTCCGGTTGTCATTACTCAGCACTAACAGTAACAGAGACAGATTAAATAATAATAAAGCACCTTCTTATTTAGCCCAGGAGTAGCTTTAAAGAGCTACTTTGTAAATCTCAAATTACTTTTGACTCCTGTTTTAACAGAAATCCCTCTCATCAGTGCATTTTGCTTCAGGAAAATTTGAATGCTGTAACTGTGCACAAGCAAATAACAGAATTCTTTATAGGCCAAAAGAAATAATTTGTCTTTGACTTCTTTCTTTCTCCATTGTGTAGAAGAAGAAGATAACTCTGCAGAACACATCAGATGGCATCAAGCATGCCTTTCAGACTGACAATAGTAAGACCTGCCAGTACCTTTTGCATCTCTGCTCTTCCCAGCATAAGTTCCAGCTACAGATGAGAACCAGGCAGAGCAACCAAGACACTCAGGACATTGGTAAGGACTGTGATGCTGTGTTGGATTTTAATAGCAATCTATGTGTATTTTTATAAGGAGAAAAACTGAACTGGAGCTTCAGTAATTCTGCTGAGTGCTGTGTACGTGTAGATCTACATTTGGAGGGTTTGTGCTATGAAGAGACTTCTACCTAAGCTCGTTTAGATTTTGTTTAAGGGGTGGGAAAGGAGTTGGGAGAACACAGAAAAGCTGGCACACAGCAGCTCCTCTAAACTAAAAGGAATCTAAAAATAGGTCACTAATAGTACTTCCCCGTTTAATTAAAGCCTTTTGACTTTTTTTTGGAAACAAATTGAAGATATTTCAATAGCAGGACTTCTACCTTTTCCTTAATGTGAAAGGGATTGGTTTGATAACGTGGAATTACAGATAGAAGGGTGTGATCATGGGAGTGAAAGTAAATAGGGAGCATTCCATGATGCTGCATCTCTAAGCTGTGGGTACAGCTGTCTTTATTCCACTTAGTATTGGGTGGACCTGGTAAGGAACAACACCGATAATAGTCAGTTTCCTTCATAATTCCCATTTCCTTCATAATTTGTATGCATAATATTAAATGTAAAGGTATTCTTTTTAGATAGAAAATATTAATTGGATAATATAATCATTGCAAAAAACCCCTCTGTACAAATTTATTCACTGTTTGGAGCAGAACTCACTTGGCTGGCTGGCCTTCAGCATGATCCAGAAATGCTGTTTTGGTCTGCCTGCTCACGCTTTCTTTGTTTCCTCTTTTTACCTGTCCGCATTCCAGTTAATCCAGACTTCCACTAGTGTAGCTGGGATGGAGTTTGACCCCATTGCGGTGGATATTGTGATCTCTAATACAAAAAAAAAAGAAAAGAAAAGAGGAGCGGAGGGAGTGGGAAAAGGCACGTGGCAACTATCCAGCCTTTTTTCTGTTCTGTTGGGCGCAGCCAACTTCAGGCAAAGAAACAGGACCAAGTGACTTAAAGCCTTTGTACCATTCTCTGATTTAGAGTTTGCTTATCCTGAACTGCAAAGAAAAGCAATACAGGAAGGGCTTTCTTGGCTGGGCAAACTTGGTTGCTCTTAACAGATGGATTATGTGTTGTGCTGTGGGAGTCTGGAAAACAATAGTTTGCTTCTGCGCAGTGCAGATCACTTGGAAATCAGAGGTTCCAGATTCCACCAATTGCTCATAATCAGAAGCAGACAAATCGGCATTATGGTTAATTCCATCACGCTGATTATTTAAAGTAAAAACAATTAAAACAAAAAATTTGCTGTTGTCATACCTTCACTAAATCTAAATTGAACCTTTAATATGTCAGTAAAAGCTGGTAGTTGGAAGCACTTAGCGAAACAGTAAAGAAAAGGACATTCTGGATTCCAGAAAGGGCACGTGGAAAAACAAAAAAATGAAATGAGGATTAAGTCAACCTTATGGAGGATGAATTTTGAGCACATGAGAATTTTCAGTTATGGGATTGGCAGAAGGTTTGAAAAACCTGATGTCTATATAGATAATGATGTGAAAGTGTTCATCTGAAATCCTTAGAAATTCTGTTTGATGTTCTCAGAGGGTAAATACAATGTCAAGAGAACAGATCACAGCATATTTTATTAGGGTACTCTTTCCCAGGATGGGAACACAGCAGGAGCGGGTGTCATTGGTGCCTTCTGTCAGAGTCAGGAAACTGGGGTTTGTTGATTTCTGGTCTGACTGGGCAAAGTCATTCTACTGTAGCTTATCTAGTCTGGTGGCTGTGGCTAGAAGAGGTGTTTGGTATGGATAAGGAAGTGGTAGTTGTATACTAATTCACCTCATGGAAGGACAGAAAAACATACCTTCCACAACTAAATCTTCACAATCTGTATGCCTTTTACAGAGAAAGCTTGAGTTACTCTGGCAGTTAATTCCTGCCCTAGCTATTGGAGGAAGGAATATCTTTTGGAGTGGTAGGACTGAGGCTGCATTTGCCAAATACACCCTCTCCTAAATGCCAGGGTATTTACCATTAAACTTCATGGGTGATGTGTACCAAAACCCAGTGTTTTCCCTTTGAGTTACAGTGCAGCTTCCTAAGGCAGCTCGTTTCTTGCATGTATGTAGGGTTAAAAAAACCACTGGTTACCCCTAAATCAGAAATATATGTGCAGTTGAGGATTGCTTTTCCTGAGACTTCCCTGTGAACTGACTCCAAGGCACCAGTGAAGTTTATGAAGGGTTCAGGTGGCCTGATTTCCTTTAAAGTCTCTAACCCACCAACAAGTTGCCACAGCTTATCAAGTTCCTGTGTGAGAGCCAAATCACAGGAACTTAACTGCTAGCCTTAGGAGGCAGTTAGGATAATAGGACGGAGCCCTGCTCAGCTTTGCTCTGAATTGAGAGGGGTTTAGGCTAAGATGTATTACCATGAATTTGCTTTCAGCTAAGAACATCCACCCAGACAGTTCCCACGACTCAGCTGACAGTAATTTAATTACAGTCCAAAACCTGTTTCTTGCTGCTGCTTAAGGGAATCCTTGCTAATGAGTCAAAAAGTCTGGCAAACCCCAGTCAACACTTTCTGTTTTGTGCCAGGATGTTTGTGGCGAGGGAGGTCCTTAAGTGCACCTGAGTGGACTGGTGCTCTGTAACCAGGCAGAGATGCTGCCAAGCCCTCGTACAGCCCTTGCAGCTGTACTGTAAGTGTGCAGGGGCTCATACAAAAGAAAACAATGCAGCGGATGGATGGAAATTTGGTAGGATCTGGTAGTGTGGAGATGGGGGAGCCCTATTTGTTCAAATCCTGGAAAAGGCTTTTCTGAGCAGGCTAAAGGAAGTGTAGTCTTCCAGGTCACTTGGCTTGAGGATATTATTTGTTTTGCAGAAAGAGATGATGTGCCTGTATATAAGGCACAGCAGCCTGACGGGGAATATGAGTCTTCAAGCTAATAAGAGGATAAATATTTTGCTATTCTGTGTTTTTGGACTTTGGGTTAGTGTAGTGTCATGAACTCCAAACTTTGCTTCCTGAGCAAACTCCATGGTGGGTGTTTTATCTGTCTCTGATGATGGTACATACTGCTAAACATTTCGAGAAAATACATTTTGTGTTAGTTTGTTGTTTAAAAAGCATGCTTTACGCAAGGTGGTCACAATAGCTCTACTGAATAACTTCAAATGTTTGGGTTTTGGTTTGATTTTTTTTCATTTCCACAGAAAGGGCTTCATTTAGGAGCCTGAACCTTCATGCGGACTCTGTCAAAGGCTTCAACATGGGCCGAGCCATCAGTACTGGCAGCCTGGCCAGCAGCACTCTGAACAGACTCGCTGTTCGACCCCTGTCTGTCCAAGCAGAGATTCTCAAGAGACTGTCGTGCTCTGAGCTTTCACTCTTCCAGCCACTTCCTGGCTCCGCAAGGGACAAGAACGAGAAGACTCCTTGGGAGGAAAGACCCAGAGTTATGAGCAAGTCGTTTCACGATCTGAGTCAGAGTCACATCTCTGTTTACCCCCCAAGGAAAAATGTTATTACTGCTTTGGACTCTTCCCCCAAAAAAATAGAAGATATAATGGGAAGGGTCTTTCAGCAGATGCCAAAATTTAATAACGGATCAGCAGCAGGAGCATTAAAGCCGAGCAAGTAAGAGTCTCTCTGACCACCCTGCAGTATCTTTGTGTACAGTCAATGTACATTTTGCATCAGTTTTGATTTATTATTCATGCCATTATTTTATTACATTGATCCTTCCCTCTCCCAACTTCCTCTTCCCTCTGTCTGGTTCCCCTTCTCTCCTTCTCCCCTTTAAGTTCAAAATCTCATGCAGGTTTAAGTAGAAGCCCTGAAAGAAAGAAAAATGAATCAGACTCATCATCCATTGAAGATACCGGTCAAGCCTATGTTGTAGGTCAGCATGCAAAAAATAATATTACTGTATTTACTAACCTCTAAAATTGCTTTGGGTGTAATGCTTTGATATATTTATTAACTGATGGTTATACTCTGATTTGAAAGTGGGAGCAGAGTATCACATGTTAAATCAATCCAGGCCATTACTGCAGTGAATCCAAAAAATCCTCCATTGGTAAGCACCAGTCTGTGCACAGGGGTGTAAAGTAAAAGCTGTTGCAGAAAACATCTTCCAGGTCGTCGCTTCAGGGTGCCATTTGGTTGTATGGGTCTTTTAATAATTTGCTAGTCTTCACAGTCTGTGAAAGCTGAACTTTTCTAGTGTTTTCTGTGGAAAGGATGTAGGGAGTGATTTTTTGGAAATGACTGTTTGGCATAAGCTGGCTATTGGCGAGTACCTCTGAGTAGTAATTCCACAGTTTGGGGTTTTTTCTTTTATTCGTTTGGTGGTTTTTTGTTTAGATATAAAAAATTAGTTAAAAAATTTTTGCAGTACACTGGGTGTTTCACAAAAACACTTTTGTAGTGAGGTAAGCCAGATGTACTTACTCCATTTTCTTGGCAAGGATTGGCGTGCACACAAATAGTCTTACTATGCACTAAAAGAGTGAGTTCACATCAAAAAAAAAGATTCAGAGCAGCTAAATAGACTTAAACTAACATTGGATTATTGAACATGAAATTTTAATATCTGTGTAACCAGTTTCTGGTTCTAGAAGTTTCCATGTTACAGCAGTAGAAACTACAATGACTGAAATATTTGCAGCCTTAGCTTGCTTGTTGGCTTTACTGGAGTTACAGAACATCAGAAAAAGTGGAAGATGGTTAGGTTTCTGGGGATGGGGCTCAGTATAAACAAACTGAAAAAAGGCAAACAAAGCAGAGTGTGACATCCCACATCTGCCCCCAGTGCACTTGAAACCAGGACTGGCTTGAGAATGATGCATTTCAGTACTGAGAGCACAAATGCTGACACGTGCGACGAGGCATGCAGGTTCTGTAGTGACTGGTGGCAGCCATTTACCCTGTGCTTTTAGTCTTACAGTTAATGTGATCATGTGCTTACCCATAATCTTCTGGGCAGCACTTCTGGTGAGGATCTTAGCTACACGTCAGGAAGTCCTGCTGAATCACACTGCCTGTGCTGAGGGACTTTGCATGGTGAAACACATCAGATGAAACTTTGGGGGTCATAGGTTTGGAGAAGGCCAGGATTGCTTTCCTAAGAAGCTGGGATTATCTTCCCTCATTTACTTTCATATATTAGTGCATTTATTATTTTATCCTCTTTAAAGTAGGGCCATATTTGCTTAGCTGTGATAATTTCAAAGAACATATGATTCTATATGCAAATGATTTTAAATAGAAATAGTTAAAATTGCTTGTTACTGCAGCAGCTTATATGTTCCTTTAAATAATCTTACAAGAGTCCTGTTGTGTCGGTTTATTAGTTCAGCACATTCATCCAATATTGTTAGAAAATTTAGTCTGACTTCATTGCTTAAGATCCATTACTTTTATCTGAAGTTAACCATGGTCATAAAGGCCAAACCTCTGTCCTTCCTTTAATTCATTGCCTTTGCATGAGCTACCATCTCTCTGAACCTTAAACTACAACCAGAGTACATGAGTAATTCGGATTTGCTAATGCAAAGCTAGTTTTATGTTTATTCATTTTTAAAAGAAGTAGTTTGATATTGTGAATGAGCTCATGTGAACTGTCTAAAGCCTGAAATAATTCTTGGTAACTTCAGTATTTTAAAAATTTTGATGAGTATCTAATATTTCCATTCATGTCACAGGTGTTAGCATGAATACTTCAGAAAATCTTCTGTCATCAGCAGCATTAAAAGAGAGTGGTAAGTTGATAAGTAATCTGTCTATAGAATTAATTCAGTCAGTTTGTTTGTCACTTGCAAATGCTTCACTGTTCTGCCTGTCCTCTGTCTTCAGTATTCTTAACCACCTCTGCCAGTTAGCTGGATAGGACCTTTTCCTAAATGCAACTCCTAATATTTATTTTGGTTTGCTTCTTGAGGGAGGTTTATACATCTGTGTGTAATATTTTTCAAATATGAATAGTGTCTGTTTAGTTTGGGACTTGAAGGGTGCTCTCACCTACCGGATCATGCTCTTGAAAGCTCATTTCCCTTACTTGGGAGGTTACTGGTTCTGTGTTTTCTTTTTAGTTCTTTCACTCTTTAGGCTTCCTGTGATTTTGTGGGAGAAAAAACTCATTTTTCTGGGTGGTGCTGCTGCGCTCTCCTGCACTCTCCTGCATCACTTATTTTCTCCTTGTACCAGTGTGTAGAGCTCAGTAGGTTTCCGCAGCTGTGAATTGCCTGCTCCACTTAGGGCAGAAGTATCCCAGGCACTCCAGGATATGAATATCCTCTCTAGGAAGCAAGTCCTTGAGTTCAGACTTGCAGTATGTTGGTTTCCTGAAGTTACAGGAGACTGGGCTTTTTTGTTCATTTGTTTGTATTTTGTTTTGTTTGCTTGTGGGGTGAGGTTTTTTTGTTGGTGTTTATTTGTGGTTATTTTTTTTTTCTTCACCAAATTATTCTCCTTGGGTCTCTGAAGTGCCTGGGTCTACTTCAGCCTGATGGGAAGCCTTAGGAGTCAGAGTTCTATTGTGAGGATGCTCAGATTTTAGAAGAAGTGGAATCAGCAGCCTGTGGAGTTGCAAATGAGGAAGTAAATTTAAGCAAGAGAGGTTTTAGTAGATGTTTTTAACTTCGGTTGTTTTTTAATGAAGAGGTACCATTTAGAGAACTCACTGAGTAACCTTTCAGTAGCTTCATATAATGAACCTCAGTTTCAATTTTAGCAATGTGTTTGCATCCTCCCTACCTATGAGCAGAGCATAAACACAGATCTAAATACTTTCCTGAACCGAGACTAATGAAGCTGAAGATTCTAGGACTCAGTTATGTTGTTACTCCACAAGACCCTGCTAGCTACTTTTCTTAGGAGGAATAAAAGATTTTTAGCTGCTGAAGATGGAAGTGAGTTAGAAGGGTGGTGGAGGTTTTTTTCTGTCTTTGGCCATGGCTGCGAAGATGAAAGTTGGACCCACTAGATCAAAACAGCTTTTCAAGTTATCAGAGAAGTAATATTTTTGAATGGAAAAGAACTTTAAAGTAAACATGAAGGGAAGTGTTGAGGCAGTGTCTGATCACAAAATGTTGGCTTTACAGTTGACTCTCTTCAAACAACACAGAACAGAGTTGCCACACCAGAGAGAGAGATCACTTTGGTGAACTTGAAAAAGGATGAAAAGCTTGGCTTAGGTAAGTGGCTTTAAAATTGCTGTTGTCATGTATTTCTAGAAGCCAAAAACAAAATAAAATTTTCTGGTCTTTATTTAAGCATTTTTTGTGGGACTGAGTAAAGCAGTGCAGGCAGTAGCTGGATTTTGAAGGCATTTAAGATGCACTTTCTACAATGTTAAGCAAGTCCGTTTTTCAGTTTTTCCATATTGTAAATGTAGGATAATATTTATATTGTGAACTAGTCATCCTGGAAGTTGGCCTTTAAAGTTTATCTCTGTGCTCAGTATAGAATTTTGGCTCTGTGGAACCTCACAGCTGTGACAAATGCTTTAAATGAATGCTTTTTTTAAAAAAAAAAGACACAATGAAAGCATTATGAGCTAATTGTGGAGTGTTTTTCTTACCTGTAATATCAGATGGAACACAGATTTGATGTTTAATGAGCCTGTGATACAAGATATTTGCATAGCATTCCCTCCTCTACCACTAAATTTTTTTCATAAACCCACATAAATTTTCCCTGGATGAGTAGTGAAAAAATTGGTGTTAGTATTGTCCTTTAGAAAGTCTCTTTAAAGTCTCCTTAAGGACATTGTTCTGTCGTTCAAAATCAGACTGTAGTGTAAATTTGAGAGGGGAAAAAAGCCTACAAGACAATAATACTTAGTGTTTACACTACACTGTAGGGTACAACTCCAGCAAAAAAGGAAAAAAAATTAAATATACTATTTCTCCACTTTTTTCCCCATGCAATTTATGGTACTTGGCTGTTTTAGCTAGAATAGAGAAGACCTGGTATCTCATCTGGAACATTTGTCCCAGGTTTACCTGGTAGAATGAACAGAAATAGATTAGAAGCCTCAAAATAAAACAGGGAGATGAAAAACTCAGCTCTTAAGACCAGGGTCAAACATCTAGGTGAAACATGGAACAGTGCAAAAAACCAGAAATTTTTATGTGATAGGAATTATATCTGCTCAGCAAATGTACATTTCATGTCACTAGGTTGTATGTGTTTCTCTTGCCAGAGTTACCTTCTGTAGCCTTTGCTGGAGTGTCCTGAACTGGCAGACAGTCTAAATTAATTGCTTAAAACAAGAGTGTACAATAAAGCTTAATCAAAAAGCTTTGCTGTTTGTTACCATGTAGACTTAAATTTGAGGTGTCTGGGTTTGTTTACTTTACATTTATTAGAATAAACTTAAGTTTTTGTTTGTTCTAAAATATGGACTTGTACTGTGTTAAGTTACACTGACATTTTTGCCTGCTTTGGGCCTTTTCTTCGTAGGCTTTCAAATAGTCGGCGGAGAGAAGACAGGGAAACTTGATCTGGGAATTTTTATTCATTCAGTTATTCCTGGAGGGCCAGCTGATTTGGAAGGAACTCTAAAACCAGGTGAATACTTTAAAATTCCATCTATGGCACTGGGTATCACAGTTCCTTACAATGGTGACCTTCAGTTACCTTCCAGATAATTTCTGGAAACTAGTCGTACTTCTTTGTTAAACTATACAAAAACAACATTCATTCAAACCAAAGTAAAAATGATAAAGCTTGAAGTAGCAGAAAATTGAAGTTACATGTAAAGATAAGGGCTTTATTTTCCATTCCCTGTCTTGCTGATGCATTGTAATTTAAATTTTTTAAAACTCAGTATCCACACTTTGATTTTTGGAAAAAGTGAAATGGAACCATAAACTGTAACCATAACTATAGTGGGGGAGGAGGAGAAAAATGTGGGTTTTTTTCCTTCTCATTTTAGTCTGTGTCTTGAACTGAACTGTATATTGCTCACTTAACTTCTGATTTCTGCTTTTTCATCTGCTTTTTTTACAGCATAAGAGAAGGTAGAAATCATAATATGGAAAGATTTGGCAGGTTTAAAAAGAGGATATATTCATAACCAGTTCTTGTGGTCTGGTTTGGTTTGGGGGTTGGCTTTTTTTTTTTTTTGTTCATGATTAGAGCTGCCTATTCTAGCATCACTTGAAGTTTAGTAATTTTTAATCCATGCATTGTGTACAGGTTGTCAGACCTGTACTCCACGTTGTCACTGATGGGTGAAAATGTGGATGTTAGACTATATCTGAACAACCCCTTTTGTGCAGGACACCGCCTGATATCCATAAACAGCACGAGTTTGGAAGGCGTCAGCCACCACGCAGCGTTGGAAATCCTGGAGAATGCTCCCGAGGACGTGACGCTTGTGATCTCCCAGCCCAAGGACAAGCTGTCCAAAGGTAAGGAACTTCAGTCACCCCTGTAAGCAGCCCCAGCTAGCGTGGGCTTGGAATTGGGTTCAGAGACAATGAGGAGGTGTGTTAGGGTAACCTTTGGTGAGGGCACACCGGGTGCAGGGTGAACAGAGAGTTTTCTGCGGAAGGTCTGGGTGGGTAAAACCTTACTCAGTTGTAAGCTGAGAAAAAGGTGTCGTGCTGCAGATAAGGTGTTGCCAGCTGCTGATGGCTGTCTTGTCTCCTGGTTTTCAGCATCATCTAACACTGCTCATATCAGTAATGGAGCCAGGGGTTACTTGAGGAGGCCCTCTTCAGTGCAGGACAATGAGGCAGAGTCCTCTTCAGAAGAACACAACCGTTCCCGTGGTCACCAGAGGCCTGTTTCAGGGAGCCTCTCTGGATTGTCGGGAGGCAAGCGGGATGGCAGCATGAGCTCCCAGGATTCCAGGACTGAGAGCGCCAGCCTGTCCCAGAGCCAGCCAGCCGGCTTCTTTGGCAAACGCACAAGTGGGAGAGCCCAGCAGGATGCTCAGCAGTACAGCAATTCCCAGGCTGGGGGCTCTAAAGTGATTGAGAAGAGAAGATCCTCATCAGACAGTACTCGAGCAAAAAGTAAAAGGCCCGAGGTAGTGGAGCCTGTGGAATATTCTGACCGAGGGGATTCTGACATGGATGAAGCAACTTACTCCGGCAGTCAGGAGCAGCAGCCAGCTAAAAAGGCATAGTGGATTTCATATGAATATTTCCCATCAGTGGGATAGTGGTATTGAAATAGCTGTCTCTGGGTGTGAGGAAAGAGCAGCCTAGCCCAGCCTGCAGCTAATGCTAGTAGCTGATTTCTGATGGCATGGCGATTTGTTCAAAATAAATGGAGAAAATCATTTCTGTAGCTTGAAACAACTTTCCAGCTTTCCAGTGTCACAGGATGTGTCTTACTAGAGGCAGATTGTGCTTTGAGGTGAACCTAAAGTACACTTGCTGAGGCTGTAGGAAACCACCTTTCAACTGTGTGTGTTTGTCCAATATGTTCATAATCTAATGACCACCCCTAGAGGTAAGTTTATTCACTTGGCAGATAAATTAGGTTTTTCCTAGAGGAAAGTAGGAGTGATACATCTAGAGTGGGTAGCAGCAGAACTCATTGTCTTCTGGGATTGATCTAATCCATGAAAAACTGCTCTTGTGCATTAAAATTCAGCAGTGAGTCACACTCTTGAGCAGACACAGCTTGCTGCTTCACCTTTCCAAAAGTGCACAATCACAAATACTACAAATTTATTTCCAGCTTGCAGTGATTTCTCTGTTCAGCTGATGGAGGTTATTCAATTAAATTGTGGCAACTCATGCTAATTAATCCAGCAGACTCTAGGCTGCTGTAACACTGAAGTACTGCAGTTTCAGTGTTCTGTAACCAGCTCACTTCGGCAATAAAGACTAAAGGCCAAGCATATTTCTATGCTAAACCTTTTCAGTGGCAGGAATGGAAATGCTGAAGCAGTGAGCCTTGACTATTACTAATTGGTATTTTGCCAGGTGGACTCCTTGCTGTGTCTGACTGAAAACCCCACCCTTTAGGGTCTTAACTGTAAACATCTATTCTAAAGGCAAATCATTGTCTTCTTTTGTTTTGTTTGTTTCTTTTTCTTTCTCCTTTTTTTTTTTTTTGTAAATAAAGGATTCTTCCTCATCGAATACAGCAAACAAAGTGAATTCTAAAAAGGTTTCTGCAACGCTTCTTAAACCTGGAGATATCTTTGAGGTTGAACTAGCAAAAAAAGATAACGGCTTGGGAATAAGTGTCACGGTACTGTTTGACAAGGTTTTTAGATGTTTTCTCTTTTTCTCTACTCCCAGCAACCCATTAAATTGCTAAATGACAAGGAAGCAAAATATTTTCTGGAATCACTTTTAATTATATAGATTTATTGATGGGTGATTAATCCTACCAAAGCTGAAAAGTAATACTATTAATTCATATGCCTTTTTTTGTCATCTGCCCTTTAAGTAATTCTTGTTTTTTGTTTTATGGTGGAGCCCCAAAGTCCTAATAGACTCTTATCACAGATGCTGCTTTGTGAGTACAAAAGGCAAGATGATCTTTGTCCCTTGCTACCTAATCTTGTGGCAAATTTGCAAGGAAGAAGGGAGACCCTCCCAGACTGGCACGGCAGGCAGTGGAAGTGGTAGTGTTATTTTAGAGTATCTGTGCATGCTCAATCACACTCACCAAGTTCAGTGTTCTCCCTCTGCTGGAGAAAAGGCAGAAAGCAAAAAACTACTCAAACCCAAATGAGACCTGGCTGACACTGCTTTCTTGCAATATGAGAGAAAAATAGGTTTTTTAAGGCTGATTTCTCTTCAGGCTATAAGATTTTGTAGGTAGTTTTCTATTTAGGGCCTGTCATACTACAGAGTGGCACTTCAGGGAAGAAGAGATTAATTTACAACTGAGATGCACACATTTCCTACTGCTTCTGTTCTTGTATTAAAAAATATGTTTTAATGTGTTTAAATATTCAGCTATTTCTGCTGGAGGAGCAATTTTCAAGCCCAGCACTGTTTCCATATATATGGCTAGAATTGTAAGAGGAGCAGAATGAAATTCTGATATTTTGGCATCCCAGGCTGTTCAAAGGCATGTTCTATTGTTTGAGACAGTTGGAGAAACAGAGGTTGAGCAGGAGTAGCATCAGACCTGCTGTATGCATGCCCTGGCTCTGTAGAGATGTTAGAAGATGCCAGCCAGTGCAGAGATTTCCCTTGGGTGACCAAGTGGTGTCTTCACTGACCTTTGCTTTTCCAGCCTCCATTCTGCCCCTGCATTGTTTTCCTGTGCAGCAGTGATGAGGAGAGGTGTGCAATTAACTATGGGTTAGGTTTTCACGTGTAATCCTGGGTGCTTTGGGAGCGAACATTAACACGCTGTTGGTCTTCTTCTTCCCTCCGAGTCTGTGGAGCACAGTGAGCCAGAATCACATAGTGGTTTAGGATGGAAGGGACACTTAAAGATCATCTAGTCCTACCCCCACTGCAATCAGCAGAAAGACTAAGGCCCTGCAAAAACAATATCAGTTCAGCTTGAGCAGTTTTTTACAGCTTAGACCTTCAAACTTGTCTGAGCTGAGAGAAAGCAGCATTCCTTAATTTCCTGTTACACCAAAGAAGTTGTGTTGGAGTAGGACACTGCATGGGTGTGCATCTCCTGCTTTGGCATGCTGTGCTCTTGCACATCTCTGAGCTTTGGTGTGCATGCAAGCATGTAAAGTCCAACAAAATGCAGACATGCTTCTGCTGCAGGACATTTATTTGTGTTTTGTGCATTTGCATTGTGATGCATTGCGTTTTTACAATCTTCCCACCCCAACTTCATTTGTAGCAAATTGCATGACTGCACAGAACATACTTCATGTAACATTTTTGGTTTTGATAGTTTGTCTGGTTTTTCTACATGCCAGTAGCCCAAATGCTTCCTTAAGTACAGTTTTCCTTGTGTGACACTGTGTTTAATTACTAAGTATTCCAACTACAGAAAGACTAACAATCCTATTTTTACTTTTCTGTTTAGGGTGGTGTAAATACTAGCATAAGGCATGGTGGTATTTATGTGAAAGCAATTATTCCCAAGGGAGCAGCTGAAGCAGATGGCAGAATAGAAAAAGGTAGTATTTTCATTCTTTCAGTGGGGACTCAATGTGCAAAAAGGGCAGAGGACTGTCTGTGATGGACCTGACAATATCCTGTGGCCTGGAAACTAGCACTCTGTTTGCCTCCTGTCCTTGTACCATTCTCACTGGGAAGAAGAACTGTTTTTCCAAGCTGTTGCAGTTGTCATTTTAAATATTGCCTTGATAGCTAATTTTGCAGGTGAAGATTAAAAAACTAATGTAGAACAACTGCAAAACCAGCAATGCTGAGGCTGTGGAGAGGAAAGACAGGAGATAGGCTGTGGGATTTTTATTCTCTAAAGCAGCCTATGTTAATGGAGAATGCTTCTCTGTTTCAGGCACAGAGAGAGAGGGCTTTGTATTATTTGTGGCCTTCTTGCTTGGCGTGACTGGCAACTCAGTTCAGAAAATGCTGTAATTTTTATGGCTCTTCATGTTAGTAAGCCAGGCCACATTCTTCACTGAAGTGAGCATTCCCACTGTGGACTAAGATTTGTTTTAAATAAAGAGTCTGAGTTTTGTGGCAGGCTGTCATTCTGATGGTTAACACTAGTTTTGACATGGGATTATCCCACAGAATCCTTCGATTGGAAAAGACCTTTGATTTGCACCACATAGTTTATTTACAAAGTTCTCTTCTTGACTCAGAGCCTGGAGGGGAGGGAGAATTTCCAGAAATAACTGTCCTTGTCAGCTCAGATGTGAAGGTTTCTGTGCACTATGGATGTTTTATAGGTGATGCTCTGCCTACTTTTTCTTAAATTACTAATGTAGGTGACCGCGTGCTCTCTGTCAATGGGATTAGTTTGGAAGGAGCTACCCATAAGCAAGCTGTTGAAACACTGAGAAACACTGGCCAGGTGAGTTCTACTCCTATCTGTGGTAAACCAGTTTTCCATGAGTGAAAAGAGATAAAGGAACCTCAAGACTGGAATTCTCCCCAGTCTTGTCGTGGTTACTTTAGGTGTGCTTTCTTAGACTCCTCGGCTTCCTGGCACACCTGAGAGTAGCCAGTGAGTGTACACATTCAGAACTGCTGAGGACTACTATTTGTGTTCACTTTATAAAATGTTTTTAACTTGATTCCCTGTACAAATTTGCAAATGACAGTATCTTTGACACCTCTTAACACCCTCACAACTTTATTGGAAGAAAACCCTTCCTTACTCTATTGGCACAAGTCCATTAGTGTATTTTGGAGGTTGTCATTTAACAGCCCTTAAAAAATAAGGAATAATTGGAGGATATATGTGGGGAGGAGAGTGTCTATAACACTTGGCTGCTGTAACAGTTTAGACCCTGAGAAGTTAGAAGGAAGCATGTTCTCTAGGCTGTGCTATCTCTGTGACTGTTGCCAGTTAACTGGAGAACATTTCATCTCTTTAGGTTGTGCACCTGCTGTTGGAAAAAGGTCAGCTTTCAGGGGCCAAGGCTCATGCTCCAGTGACACCACAGTGCACGCTCCCAAGCCGGGTGGGGCAGTGTGAGCCACAGGAGAAGCCAGCGACAGCATCTACAAATGCCAAAGATTACAGCTTTGTCACTGCAGGTCAGGTCGTGTCGAGCAATTGTCATAACTGTCAAAGCATCCTTTAGTTCCATAATACTTTCTTCACTTCTTAGGATGGGAATGGAGTGGGTAAGAATCTATACCAAGTCCTTGCACATAAAGCAGTCTCTTTCTTTTTGTGCTGTTGTGTTTGTTTTTAAGGTTTCCTTTCACATCTTTTTGTTTAACTACTATTAACTGTTTTCTCTCTCACCGTTTCTTGTTGTTGCCAATTTCATCAGCCTCACATGCCAAGGCTGTAGCAAGGTTGGGGTAAAGGGGGTGCTGCTGTATCTGGTGCCAAGGGGAATTAAGATATTTCTATATAAATGAGAGCTTCTGTGGGCTAGTTCCTGTCTAGATGAGAGAAGATGTCAAGAGCTAGGTGAAGAGAGAAGGATTTGTGCCCCTGACTAGAGGTTGACATAATTCATCCTCTCTTGCTGGTGACTTGTGCAAGTGAAGGGAAGCCTACCCAGATGGCAGAACCCCTGCAGATACCTTTGGGTCTTCTTGCATGGGATCTATCCTGTCTGCCAGGAACTCCAGTTGCTGCTCTCACTAATGCCTGATCAGTGGCTGGAATGGTTGTGTCACTGTGCTTTAAAAGGCTCCTTAATGGATGTCTTAGGGAATAGTCCTTTGGAGACACACTGCCTTTCTGCTTATTGATGTTGTGAGGCCGAGCAAGCAGACTGGGAAGCCATGATCAGCTTTTTGTTCTCTTTAACCTGGAGGGGTCTTTTAGCTAACACTTCCGTTCAACACAGTGAAAAAACTGTGTGAGGGAGAGATTGCACATTGCCATGTCTGGAATAAGAGCACCAGACACTCTGTTCATGGCCAGTGTGCTGTAGGAAATAACAAGTTAATGTTTCTTCTACAGAGAACACATTTGAGGTAAAGCTCTTGAAGAACAGCTCAGGCCTTGGGTTCAGTTTCTGCCGTGAAGATAACCTTACCCCAGAGCAGCTGGGATCAACTATTGTGAGGGTGAAGAAGCTCTTCCCTGGGCAGCCAGCTGCAGAAAGTGGGCAAATAGAGATCGGGGACGTCATTCTGAAAGTGAACGGGGCATCGCTGAAGGGTTTGTCCCAGCAGGTTTGTACCTATAGTAGTGAAACTCATACTGTGGTAGTCCTGCAAGTCTGTGTCTGACAGTGAATCCCTCTGTGGCCATAGGAAGTCATCTCTGCTCTGAGGGGAACATCTCCAGAGGTCTCTCTTCTCCTTTGCCGGCCACCGTCTGGAATACTGCCAGACATCGATCCTTCATTGCTGGTAAGGTGTATGGCACATGATTTTTCTTAAATTATCTGCTATTTAAGGTTCATTTGTTCAATCAGGTGGGTGGGTGGGTTAGTTAAATGCCAGATGCAGATGGAAAAACCAGGAGAGTACTCACAGAAATGTGGTTCTTGGAATGAATACCTTAGGAGTGCACTAACCATTTTGTGGGAATGTTAAAGGAATGCATGGCTTGAAGATCTTTTTTTTCCCTCCATTTTGTGACCTAAGACATGAGAAATTGGTTTAATACAGTGTTTCTGGGGCAGAGATTTCTTTGCAGCCCGATGTTTTGAATTTGATATCAAATAGAAATTGGATGTTTCTGTGATTCTGTGAAGGAGATTCTGCAAAACACCAATTTGTCTGCCGTTGATGCATGTAAAAGCAGGGAAAAGGTTGTCCTATTTACCTTGTGGAAATTAGAGGTGTCCCAAAGAATATTTTCAAAATGCTCCAGTAAATAAATTGAAGGAACAGAAGGCCATTTTAGGATACTTGAAGAAGTGCAAATGAAATGTGTTTCAGCAAAAGAGAGTGTAGAGGACAAATTGCCTGAAAATTAGGCTTTCCGTAATACAGGAAAGTGTAAAACTAACAGAGACAGGTCTTGAGTTTAAGTTCCCCAGGGAATTCGTCACAGCACTAAGCCTGCCAGAGTTCAAGAAGTGTTTGGACAAGGCTCTCAGGCGCAAAGTGTGATTCCTGAGGCTGTCCCGTGCAGCGCCAGGAGCTGGACTTGGGTGATCCTTGTGGGTCCCTTCCATCTCAGGATACTCTATGATTCTTTGGTTCTGAGTTACTTTAACATTATATTCAAACAATAAAATTATTCAAGTCTGATGAGAGAAGTTTAAATGTACAAAATAAACACTTACGTGAAGTTAGGATTGGAGTAAGAGATAAGCAACTGAGCAAACTAATAATACAAATAACTACTCCTGTAATAGATCTGTTTGTAATGTGGAATAACCGGAACTTTAATAGAGCTTCACAGAACTTTAACAGGAACTGTATGAAAACAGTGCATATATTAAAAGAAGAGGAAAGTCAAAATTTTGCTTTATAATATTATCACAGATTGGTGTGTTCATGTTCAGAAGAATCTGGCCATGAAAACATAAATGAAGCTTCTAAACCTTTTCTGTCTGCTGGCTGACATAATTCTTGGGAATATGTGACAGTCGGCAAAATTGTTATTCATTCTCATGGGAGCTAATAACTTGGTTAACAGTAACCATTTGGCGTAAATTATCTTAGTTTTTGTAGTCTGTTATTGTTGCTTTTTAGTTGACAGCTTGTTTCCCTCCCCTGTGAGATTGGTTTGACTTCAGTAGCTCTGTGAGCCTCAGCTTCTGGTTGGAAGGGATTCCGTGGTAGTTGCATAGAGGACTGCTGGGCATAGTTTAAAAGTATCTGTCAGTAGGCTTTCTGAAGATAAAGGCAAAAGTATTTTTGTTTTCTGTAGATGAATTTAAAGGTTTTTAGCAGCATATGTTTCAAAGTTTTGCACACTTTGTCTTGGCCATGTTGCATTGAACTTTTTGAAACTGTGCTATGATATGTTTACACAGCTCAGTCAGTAGCCATTGACTCCTTGATTTTGGTAATTTTACACAGTCTTTGAAACTTTCGTTTGTCATCAGAACTTAATTATAATGAATTAAATGCTTTTGCTCTTGCAGACTCCCATCCATTCACCCCAGCAAGTTTTTCCAGAGGTCAGCAGAGAAGTTTCTGGTCCGTCAAATGGAGAACACGGTGACAGCTCAGACGAAAATGAAACTACTGATCTGAGCAAGAAAAGGCTAAAGTCTCCCTCCAGAAGAGACAGCTACAGTGACAGCAGCAGAAGTGGTGATGAGGAGGTGATGGACTCAGCAGCACAGGTGGGCCTTGGCTGGAGTTCTGCGCTGTACCACAGCTCAGGTGAAGCTGAGGCCCGGGCACAAAGTCAGTATGAGGCACACCCTGGTCAGAAGGACGCTGTTCGCACCATCCTGTATCCTGATCAAGAGACTCCTGGCAAAGCAGAGCTTGAGGACAGGTATGCTGCATAAATGTTGACAGTTTATTGGACCTAGTCATAGAAATACTTCTTTTTGTTTGCTTTTTAGATCTGCATAAAGTCAATTTTGGCTCGTATGTTAATTTATGAGTGACAGCCACGTTGTACTTATTCCTGTTTTTGTTTTTTTTCTTGTTTATCTGTAGTGATCTGCCTTTGGATTTGCCAGTGATTCCAACCTGTAGAACTGTACCTGATGTTACCACATCCATTTTAATAAATGACTGTTATGCTACTCCTGTGTCTGAGCTGACTTCACAACTGGGAGAAATAGATTCATTACTCACCCAACTGGAAAAAAATGCTGAAGAATATGAGCCAGTAATACACTATTTCTGTCTTTCAGAAGCATAAATGTCCTGCTGTGGTTGTTTTAGCCATGGTTTTGGGAGTAACTGGATAGAAGTTAGGCACATTGATTTACAAATGGCACAGTTGTAGGTTATACTTGCACTAATCTGAGTGTGTGCCTTATAAATGGTACATACAAGTGCCATTTGTAATCAATTAATTGCAGCTGCTCATACCAATGTCTGCAGGCATTTTCTGTGTGGGCTCTTGAAAAATTGATGCATTTCCCATCTGTGAATGTGGAGGCATCCATGTGTACATAGGTGGATGTGTGTATGTCCATTTCATGGGTCATTTCATCCTGGAAAACTTGGCATTAAATGTTTACCTACCTCTAAACCAAGTACTCAGAGGAAGCTTAAATGGCAGATATCTTGCTTCTGCTCTGTTCAAAGGTCAGAGAATAAACTGAAGCATCAAGGGCATCTGGAGGCCCTGTTCTTTGCTGCATTTAAAGCTATGAATCCCAAAGACTTTTTGCTCTGCTGTAAGATGGAGCCTGTTTTTGAGGGTCTTCTGAGAATCCTCTTGCCACCACGGAAACGTCTTGTGTTATCAGTAGGGACTTCCATATCCTCACATAATCTGTTCAAAGACTGAAAAAAATTGAAATTGAATCCTGGTATGTCCCAGTTGTGAGGGTCTTCCAGGTTATAAAGCTGTTCTAGCCAATTCTCCATTTTGCCAAGAAACTATATTTTTCTACGTCCCTTCTTCAGAAGTTTTTCTCCATCCTTCCTGATGCTCTGTGATTTCTTTTTTATGCCAATGAGGCAGATCCATATCTTTCAAATCAAAATTAATGCAAAATAAAATGGGCAAAACACATGCATGTGTTCAGTTTTAAGATAAGCTCTATGGTATTGTGTCTCACTTTAGGAAAATATGTTCACTTAACTTTGTTCTGAATAATTATGGATGAGTTGAGATATTTAAAAACACAGAGCCTTTCTTATATATGACAGCTAGATAAACGTAAAATAAGATGTCAGTTTTGATGTGTGCCTTCAAAATTTTGTTTAATTCATAGACTTTTGACCCCATGTTACTTCCATGCAAAACATTGTTTGGTTCTGTCTGAACTCATTAGAGGTGCTTATTTGAAGCAGCTAAGCTGAGACTGATAAGAAACATGTCTTGGTCCAGGCTTGTGTCCCACTTAAACCAGTTGGTAAATCTGTTGTCTGCTTCCAGCTGTCTTAAATTCAGTAAAATTTTTGTATTTCTTCTGATTGCCTGTGTGTAAAGTGCTGTTTTATCCCTCTAGGAAGTGGAGCTCCAAGTGACTCTGACAAAGTCAGAAAAGGGCAGTCTGGGTTTTACAGTGACCAAAGGTAACGACAATGTTGGCTGCTACATTCATGACATTGTTCAGGATCCTGCCAAAAGCGATGGGAGACTGCGGCCTGGAGACCGACTGATAAAAGTGAGAGAATTCATGTTTTTGGATACAGGGATGGCACAAAAAGGACAACTTTAAATCCAAAAAAATTATAAGTGAGCTGTGTTGTGGGCCAAGTCAAATGTGGTTAGGGGACAAAGGCATGCACCTTCTGAGAGGCATGATTTGGTAGTGCTTGAGGAACAGCACTATTCCTCAGTAATGCTGTCTCTCTTGGGACCTAACAAGGGCACCTGTGTTGCTTTTGTTGTTGCAGGTTAATGACATCGATGTCACTAACATGAGCCATACTGATGCAGTCAGCTTTCTCCGTGCTGCCCCAAGGACTGTCAGATTAGTGCTGGGGCGTGTTCTGGAGTTACCGAAGATGCCAGTGTTGCCTCATTTGCTGCCTGATATTACACTAATGTGCCATAAGGAGGAGCTAGGTAACATGGAATTAGTCTGCTTTTTGCACTAAAGAAAAATCTTCCCCTTCAGTTACAAAGAAAACTTGATTTTTATTTTTTTCCCCTTCTGTCCCTGCAAAGGTTTGTCATTATCAGGAGGCCATGACAGCCTTTATCAAGTTGTTTATATTAGTGACATTCTCCCCAAATCGGTTGCTGCCAGAGAGGAGAGTCTCCATGTACTAGATATTATCCATTACATTAATGGAGTAAGCACACAAGGAATGACTCTGAAAGAAGCCAAAAGAATGCTGGAAACATACCTTCCAACAGTGGTGCTCAAAGCAACCAGGTATGTTCTAGAAGCAAATGCTTCCCTGTACTTTGTTTTTTCTTGCATGATTGTATGAGTATAAAGGTAAAACCTGTTCCTGGTATGACAGAAAATTCACCGCAGGTTACTGAGGATTGGTGCCACAGAAAGCATCTGTAAATTCACGCTTTTTGTGCTGCAGTGGAGCACAAGGGTATGTGGTACTTGCTGTGCTTTCTGCTTCTTGGGAACACAAGGCCGTGTCCAGATCTGAACTACAAGTGTTAAAATAGATCCCCTGCAATCCAGGAGGGATTAGTCAGTGACCTGCTGTGGCACTTGGACACTCCTAAGTCTGTGGGGCTGGATGGGATTCATCCAAGGGCACTGAGGGAGCTGGTAGGAGAGCACACCAAGCCACTCTCCATTGTTTATCCTCAGTCCTGGCAGACTGGGAAGGTCCCAGGTGACTGCAGTGTGACATCCATCTGCAAGAAGGGCTGGAAGGAGGATCCAGGGAACTACAGGCCTGTCAGCCTGACCTCAGCACTAGGGAAGGTTACGGAACAGATTCTCTTGAGTGTGATCAGACAGCGTTTACAGGACGAGGGGGTGAGGCGCAGCCAGCAGGGGTTCAGGAAAGGCAGGTCCTGCCTGACCCACTTGATCTGCTTTTGTGACTGGGTTCCCCATCTGGTGGATGAGGGAAAGGCTGTGGATGTTTAAGTGAAGTCTTTGATGCTGTCTCCCACAGCATTCTCCTGGAGAAGCTGACAGCCCATGGCTTGGACAGGCGCTCTCTTCACTGGGTTACAAACTGGCTGGAGTGAGAGAGTGGTGGCGAATGGTGCAATTGGGCTTCCCCAAGGCTCAGTATTGGGGCCGGTCCTGTTTCATTTCTTTATTGATGATTTGGAAGTGCGGATTGAATGTGTCCTCACTCAGTTCGCAAATGACACCAAGCTGGCTGGGAACGATCAGCAGTTTTGCCAATAGTACTCTTTACATCAATATGTTATGAGTACCGTGATTTGCTTTTTTTTTAATAAATATTTCTTTTCACAGAGATGGTCATGCAGTGTTCCCAAAATCCAAAAGCAGTGAGAACTCAAATCCGTGGCCAGTGAAAGCTAATGGTAAGTTTTGCATGCTTACTCATTGCAAGTGAAATGCACCTGTTTATAAAAAGAAAGGACCTGAAGTATCTTAGCCTTAAGATACTATCTTAGTCCAGCTTGTGACCAGCTCCAACAGGAGTTTGCTTGATCTTTCCTCTAAAAGCTCCATGAAAAGAGATTCAGCAATAGTGTCTTTATGATGCCATTTCTTGTGTAGTTTAGAAATTCTCTCTAATATAGAGCTGAAGGGTCCCTTTGAACAAGGACCCAAATGTCAGATAATGTTTAAAAAAAAAAAAAGTAGTCAGCGACAGATGTTTGTGGGGTTGTGTCTTGTACCTTTTGGGGAAAAGGGAATCAACCCTGTTCCCAAAGGTGTGTGTTTCCACTGTAAGTGGTTAAACTATTTATCAACGTTTCTCTTTGCTTTGAGTTGGTTACTTGTATTAGCATTCATGCTTTCTGGTCTCATTAAATAGAACATTCAAAAAGCCATTATGTAAAGTGTAGTCATTCAGATATAAGTCTGGCAATGCACATAAACCAGGCAGAAATGCTACTCCTGTCATAACATAGTATTAAATACCTTGTTTCTTTTATAAAAATAATTGATGGAGGCAAATTTAGTTTGTGGGAAAAAGTTGCTGTGAGATTGTTGCTTTTTCCCCATTTTTGTTTAGGCTGTTCCTGTGGTGATCCCTGTGATAAAACAGAAAAGACAACTGATGCTTATGGGCCCAAGGTAAATGCTCCTCTCTTGTGCCTGTTACCATTAACCAGAGAAAAGAATCTACTTCAAACACTTCTAAAACTAAATAAATCACTGAAGTGATCTGTTGATCAAAGTGTACAAACCCACTATTGTCAATTGACATGAATAAGCAGTGATCATAATAAATATGCAAGTTTTTTTAGCTGATCTGCTCTTTCTTTGGCACTGTTTTGTGGAAAGACAAATTACCTTATGAGAAGGATGCAAGGCTATCATTCAGAATACTCTATGCAGCCCACAGTTTCTGCAGATGCTTGCATATATTTTATTTGCTAGGTGGTTTTCTTTCTTTTTTTCCCTTAGTTTTTTCTGAAAAATGCTGTGCTGTGGGACCAAAAGTACTGAGGCTTGCATACATTTTATAGGTGTTATAATGATGTTAAATACTACTATGTATTCTCCTTTAGAAGCTGCTGCTTCACCATCATGTGGGTTTTTTTCTTAGTTGCTTTAAAATTTTTTTATTTGTTCTTGTCATGTGAAATTTCCCACCTATCACCCAGATATCTCAGATGAGAGTATGATATGAATAAGGTTTTTATGTGTTGCTGTGGAGAGATGGGAGCTTTTTAGTGGTTGGTTGGTGCTTCAACAAACTGCCAGGCTCTTTTAAGAGTTATCTTGTACTGTTCTTTGCTTTGTCAGGTCAATGGCAATGGCATCTTAGGACCTTCTCGGGGAAATACAGAAAACAATATCCATAACACAAAAGCACTAACAAACCTCTCAGGAGCAGGAGATGCCCCTTCCCTCGGATTTAACAATCAGCTGTCAGATTTTCCTAAACACGTTGACAAATCAGGTAAGAGGAGGTGAGATGGGGACTACATTATTCTGTCTTTACTGTACCAGTACAAGAGAATTATGGCATTGTTGAATGTGCGGAAATAAGTAAATGTTAGGCTGGCAGTCAGTTTTAGAAGATCATTTTCAAGTCTTGTGCTTTGCTTTAGAGGAGTTAGTTGATGTTGAAAGTAGATTTGTAGAAATTGGATTTTGTGTTAGAGAGAAATGAAGGAATGCCATGGTAACAGCTGGAAATAATGCTGTGTGTCTACCCCTTTAATTTAGTTCTCCTAAACCATCCTAAACAGGGAAAACTTGTCATTTTGTACTATTTGTCTTCAGGAACAGAGGTTCCAGATGATGAGTATTATGATGAGGATGACCACAATGAAGTTGTCCAGTATCTGTTGGATGTTGTAGATGAGGAAGCCCAGAACCTTTTAAATCGGAATAATGCGACTTCAGAGGCTCAGAGTCTTCTACATCTCAAGAAGGCTGCATCAGAAAATCACCTGCCAGGTAACGTGAGCCATTAAAAAAGAACATCATTAACAGCAAAACACTTTGAAACAAGGTGCCAAGTAAGCAGTTGATTTGTCAACAGGGAGAGTTGACATTGATTTGATGTCTGAACTCGATGTTTCCCAAGTTGAACACAGACAAATAGTTGCCGATTACCATGAATTTGAGATGCAATGTAATAAATGAGGTTCTGGTTTGATAAATCTGGATTTTGCTTTAAGTAATCTGGGAAAATTATTCCTATTATAGAGTTGTCTCTTGAGTGAAATTCATATTGTTTAGGTACCTGGTCCTGCAGCTGCAGTCATACTGGCATGCTGGAGCATTTCAGTATTTCACTGATTTCAGACTGCACAACTTGGAAATGTGTTGAGATCTCTCAAAACCAAACAATTTGCCAACCTGCTTTGCCTCTTTTAGAAAGACTGGCTTTTTTTCAGTACCTACTTCTGACTGTACACCTTTCTTTTCCTTCATTCCATCTCCTCGGTTTTGCTTGTTATTAACTGAAATGTTGTGAGGAATAGGATTTGTAGTTCCTTTGTGGTGTCACACTGTGCATGCGTGCTCCAAAAATTCAAGCAAGATGCTTGCTACTTCTGGAGAGATTCCTTCTAAAACTCAAGATACACCCTCCAAAATTATAATTATTTCAGGTCATGACTTCAGGGTCATTGGGTTATTGTCATTAATCATTGCATTAGGAGTCAGGGATCACTGAGGTTCTGGCTGTGCCAGGATCTCAGCTGAGGAATATTATTGGAGCTTCAGTACTTCCAATAAGTTGTAGGCTGTCTTTTGCAACTGAAGATGAATCCATAAGGTGTGGCAGCAGGGTGCTTCCATAGCAGACAAATACAAGTCAGATTTTATCTGGCATGTCCTAATTACGTTTTGTTAATACAGAGAGTGAGTAGAATCCTGGTTTGGACCTACTGCTGATCTAAATGTAACTGAATTGCAGAAGAACTACTGGCATGGGGAGTATGATAACGTAGGACTTGCAGCCTGTCCATCAGTTATGCTGTGACACAGATATTCTGTGCAAACAACCTCACACATCATGGCAGCTGTTCCAGTTCTAAAATGAAGAAACCCAAAGTCTGATTATCCTATACAGTAAGAGCGTTTTTCCAACACGCTGGTAGCAAAGGGCCTTTAAAAGTGTTTCTTGGTTATTCTGGCACCTGTATTCCCTGTCTACTGCCGGAGAGGTGGAACAGGATTCACATCTATGAGAGGGTGGCTCCTGGGCATTTTCTGGTGTGTTTATGCTGTATCTCCTGATTTTCTTGTTCAGTAGAGATGAATGGAAAGGTGACAGAAGATAAGTCTGAGGACACAGACTGTGATGGGTCATCTTTACCTGAAGATTTTTCAGAGGTAGGATGGCAAGAAGCTGGCAGATGCTCTTTCAATTTGTTATTTTCCTTATTGGAATAGAACTGGTGTAAATAACATTACATGTCTTTTAAATGAGAACATCACTGTAGGTAGTAGCTTTAAATGGTGTATGAACATGTATTTTTAAATAGCATATGATTATCATAAATTAACCATATAAGAGAACAAAGCATACAGTTATTTTACACTATCATATAAAGTCCATCAGCTTTTTTTTTTCAAAAAGGATGGTAATAAACTACTTTGTTAATGCTACTTCAGCTTTTTAATTTAAAAGATTTCAATGATTCCTGCTCAAAGAAGGGAAGCAGTCACAATGAAAATGAATCCTGTGTAGATTTTACTGTCCAAAATGTGTATTTGAAATTTCTTCTCCGGCTGCTTTTTGCTAGGATAAGTTCATTAGCTTGAATAACTTCTATATGTGGTTTACTCTACATTATTGTGTGTCCTGTTCTACATCAGTCACCGGATGCCTAGGTTTTGTCTCTTGTTTCAAATCAGCAGAACTCTGCCTGTCCAGCACATCCTGGCTCTTGCAGCTTTCTGTCCAGTTAGTAGAGCTGAAAATCAAATCAGGAATCTGGCTCTTTGTCAGTGTGCTCTAGGGAGGGCCACGATTAAAATTGTCCAAGAATGGCAGTGGAAAAGCAAGCTGGCCTAAAAAGTATAAATTATTTTTTAGAGTTTTTTCCTTTAAAGAAGGATGGAAAGGCCTTCCTGAGTCTTCACTGTCTGTTGAGGAAGGTGTGAATAGGAGTGTGTGTCATTTAGAGGTAGAGCCCTGTTATGTTACATATCCACAGTATAGGAACTGTGGCTTGACAGAAGGCAGAAGCTTTCACTGTCAAGCTTACCTCATAAAGGGTTTCTGAGTATTAGAAACAAAAAAAGCCAACTGGGGAAAACTCAGATGACTCTACTGCTGCTGTGAGTCAGGAATGATTTTAATATAGCTTTTTGGCCTTGTTACAGTAGAGTATCTGTCCAAGTGCTCAGTGTTCTCGTCCTCTGTTATTTTGGGTTAATGAGATGTCTAAAAGAGGAAAGTCTTTCATTATGTGCTGCTTTGAACTTAGTACCCTTCAGAAATAGTCCCTGTAATTGTTAATTGTTTAAAATTTTCAGTATGTGAATATTATAACTATGTCCTTTAATGTGTTTGAAATATTTCTTCTTCTAGCCAACACATGTGAATGGTTGTGAAGACTATTGTGAAGTAAAAGCTGTGCCAGAAAGGTAAGATTTCTTTTCTAGTGATGCTTGAAAGCAAAACTGTGAAGTCAGGAAGTCTGAAGTGTAATATGTTGTAATGAGGGAAAAACTACAACAAAAAACGTGGAAACCACCCCCAAAACAAACCAAATAAAATATCTGTACAATGTCTTGTTGTATTGTTCCGTTGGTCTTTTCCTTACTTTAAAAGTTACAATTTGCCTGAACAGTAGCCAGCTTTATTTGTTCCTTTGATACATGGTTATAGCAAGTAACTGGGCTGCGTTCAGATGTCTCCAAATAACGTAATTTGCATTGTGCTAACAACTTGGTACTTGGATGTGAAGAAAACATTCACACAGTGCTGTCTTCAGTTCAAATCTATACAAACTTCATTGTTACATCTTCTGGTTTTAGAGCGCTGCAACTCAAGTGCAGAGTTCCACCGCTCCATCAGCTCGCATTTGGGTGCCTGGGGCTTACTGGTTTTTGTCATGGAGCACAAAGATTATGCCTGGCCAAGTTACTAGCTGTCCCTCTGAGCTGCTTTGAACTTTAGAAATTGCCAAGGTTGCTTTTCTAAGTGAAATAATTTTAGTCTAAGTGAAATTTCAGTGAAAGTGTACATGCTTTTATGTTTTTAGGCTTGTGGGAAGTTTGGGGTTAAGACTTGGCACAAGCAGTGACATTATGACCTAAAATATTTAATACATTCATCACTATCTTCAACAAAGCTAGAAAACTTGCAATTGAAAGAGATACTGAAGTGTAGTGAATTGTATGAATGGTACAAATCTGCTATTGGATGTTATTTAATTGCTTAGCCTTTGAAAAGTAATTGCAGTGGTAGTTACTACTAGATTTGTATATTCTTGGCTCTTTTTCCACTCTTACCTTTTTCATATCCCCTCTGGGAATGTATAAAAAGAAAGGGGGAAAAAAGCTGTGTTTTTGAGATCACTGGTAGGGATCCAGTCTATAAATAATGGTAACTGTAGATTACTGTCTGGTGGAGTTTGGTTTTTTTTAACTAGGTTGCAAATGCGTTGGTTCTAGGTGTTCTGTCTTACTTCCATACCTTGTCCTCTTACAGATCTCCTCCACAGCCCTCCCTGAGCCAGGCAGATGAGGATGAAATCACGTGGGGAAGCGATGAACTGCCAATTGAATCAGTCAGCCAGGAACGTGTAAATAAAGGCAAGGACGTTTAACATAATCAGTGGAAAACTTCAGGGTCACATTAAATAGACAGAAGTGAATTTTAAGATGTCCTGGATATGTTTTTGAGGGTGTCATGACAGGTATAATGGGGATTCTAACAGCCCAGCAATGCACTGGAAAGGATCTATACAGCTTTGTGAGACAAGTGTGTGAGAGTCAATAGGAACAAGTACTGGCAGTGTTGTCTGTAGTTGTAGAGGAGCTGGGACCAGCTGAGTTACTTCCTTCCTTAGTATCTGGCTGACAAAAGCTGTAACAATAAATATTTAAGTTTGATTGCGATTAGATTGATGCATCATGTGCTTCACATACCAGCTACTCCGTGCTCAGATTAGGCAGTACTTTTATCTTGACTGTCATTCTTCCAGTGCTGCTCGATGTGGCAGAGTGGAACTCTGTGCAGTTTGATGTGTTTGTCAGAATCTAGTCTTCACTTTTTTGAAATAGCATTAGAAATGTCAGTTCCTGAAGTTCATGTACAGCAGTCCTTTGTGTTCATTAAAAGAAAAAAGGATAATGCATGTGGTATTTCAGTCGAAGTCAGTAGATTCAGGACACTTCTAATTGCAATACCAGACAGATTCTTGGTTTATGAATTTTGTTGTGCTGCAGAGAAGCACTGAAAGGCTGATGGGAGGCAAGCTGTATTGGCAAAAAAATATCTTTCCAAATGATAATTGTAAGATGTGTTACATACATGTTGAGTATTAGTGCTGAAAACAAGTCACAGGCTGTAATGTGGAGAGTTCTGAATTCATCCCTGTGTGCATCTATCCACCTTTGTAGGTTATTGTGTGAAGAACTTACATTTAAAATGTACTTTAAGTTTGTATTTATTGGAAGTTCAGGAAAATACTCTGTTTGGTTCCTGGATTCATCAGAGCTGATTTTGTGTCTTATTGGTTTTGCTAGTTAATTTGTTTTTGCCTGTCAAATTGAGTTTACAGCCGTGTGTTCTCTGTGGTGTACGGGGGCATTCAAGAGAAAACAGGTAGTGCAGTGGTGAATAGCAACATGCAGATCCAACTGTAAGCTACAGTTTGTTTCCCTGGTTTTAGCTATTTATTTATATTTGTATCTTCTGCTAGATGTCCCCCTAGTGACAGACGAAGAGATCTCTGCACTCCCTACTGTGAATGTGCTCCCTGGAGGCAAATATTCAGGAGCCAAATTGAAGTCAGTGATCAGAATGTTGCGTGGATTGCTGGAACAGGGAGTTCCTTCTAAAGAGATCGAAGTGAGTAACTATTTGTCCTTTAAAGTCCTTTTTCCTAGTATGAAACAAAAATAGAATGGCTGGATCATCACTGCCTTGAATACCACAGCTCTTTAATTGGAAGCTCAAAAGAGATGAAAAGACTTAACGCCAAAGTCTTCTCTGAACCCTTCCCCCACAAGCTGCTGAGAGATGAGATCAGTTTGAATTCAGTTCATAAGTGTTTTTACATCATTCTTGCTTCTGGTAGATCACCAAGTGAATATGATGTAAACAGCCATAGACAAAGGCTGTGAAATCCAGCTGCTGAATGTGAAACCAGTCTTTCCAAAGTATTTAGTCAGCCGTGTTACATGATCTCTTTTTTTGAGAGAATGAGATAAAATATTTACTGGATAGTAGGTGGGGTTTGGTTTGGGTTTTTTTTTTTGTTTATTTCATTTTCTTGGTGCTGACAAAGATGCCTTCCTGCTTTATTTTGCCTATCCACATTAGGATTTGATTGTTAATGATTCTTTTTGTTAATGACTTGATAACATAACTGCTCTTAATATTATTACCATTCAGTGCTTTCCTAATGCACATGTAATTGCTTCTTTACAGAACCTCCAGGAGTTAAAACCTCTGGATCAGTGTTTGATTGGACAAGCAAAGGAGAACAGGAGGAAGAACAGATATAAAAACATACTTCCTTGTGAGTCCTAACTCATTTGAAATTCACTGTTGATATTCTCTCACCACCTGTATGGTCAGATGGATCGAATCAGAAGTGGGATGGTTTAATTTCTAATCCTAGTAAGGAAATAATTAAAGCAAGCAGTTATAAAGCAGTTTAAGATCAGTGAACAATATACTACTGTGCTGCAGTAGGTAGGGATGGATGTTCACAGACTTTTCAGTTGTTTCAGGAGATCCCATGTCTTAAATGATGTATACATGTGGAACCAGACAAGGTTTTTTCAGTTTTACCCATGCAGAATTGGAAAAAGGGACATGTGTACTAGTGTCAGTAAATTTCTTGCCATAAAATTCTGCTTGTTAGGTGTTGAGGAGAAGAATGGATAGAGGTTAGTTCTGTTTGAGAAAAATTCAACCTCACTTTTTCAGAGCTACTGCAGTTCAAGTCGCTTATCCTGCCTGTCTTCTGATTTCTGTTTCCACTGCAGACATCTTTTTCTCTATTGAAAGTACTGATTAGTACCCTAAGTTAAGTATTTAAGTGATTTAGTTATTTTAAAGCAGGATGTGGAAGCATCTGTGGGGATAAGTGCTGTGTGAGTCTGTAAGGCTCAGCATCTGTACTGTGTGACGGTCTGATGATGTGCACACCTAACATGAGGCCTTTCTGTTGTGTGGGGATTGCAGATGACACCACCAGAGTCCCTCTTGGGGTTGAAGGTGGATACATCAATGCCAGCTTCATTCGCATGCCCGTGGGGAATGAGGAGTTCGTTTACATTGCATGCCAAGGACCTCTTCCTACTACTGTAGCAGATTTCTGGCAAATGGTTTGGGAACAAAACTGTACTGTGATTGCCATGATGACTCAGGAGGTCGAGGGAGAAAAGATAAAGTGTCAGCGTTACTGGCCAGATGTGCTCAATAAAACCACCATGATCAATGACAGACTACGGCTTGCTCTTGTGAGACTTCAGCAGCTGAAGGGCTTTATCGTCAGAGTGCTGGAGCTCGAAGAGATTCAGGTGAGTGAATCTAATTCTGCATGCTTAGAGTTTTTTCTGAGCGTTGGCATATTTATCCTTGTACTTCTGACTTGCCTGCTTTCACTGGCATTGTCTACATCGAGAGGTAACCCAGGGCTTCTCCTCTTCGCCCAGTGATCATTACTGGGCACCTGTTCCTTGTTGCAGCTTGTGCTACTCAGTGACCTTTATAGGAGGAGGCATTTGGGCCAGGTTATGATTTCCTTATTCTAATGAGGCTCTAAATTTGGACAGAAACATACAGAACCTTTGGCCACAGAAACATACAGGGATATGAAATTCACTAATAATTCAGTCTGGCTGGTTGACTCCTCTGTGTGATCAGCGCAGTCTGCGCAGTGAACCTTACACTTTTAAATTACTTACTACTTACTTCCAGTTTAGCTCTTGTTCTATTTAATTACCAAGCACCTTCACTGGGCAAATCCCTCTTTTCTGAGACTTTTCTTTGGGAACTCAATTTCTTTCTTTTTATTCTTGCCACGTGCTACATGTTGTTGTTTTTGAACCTCAGACAGGTGAAGTGCGGCACATTTCCCACCTGAACTTCATCGCCTGGCCTGACCACGACACCCCTTCCCAGCCAGATGATTTGCTCACCTTCATCTCTTACATGCGGCACGTCCACAAGTCGGGACCCATCGTCACCCACTGCAGTGCGGGCATCGGGAGGTCGGGCACCCTCATCTGTATAGATGTGGTTCTGGGGCTGATCAGCAGAGACCTCGATGTGAGTATCCCGGGGGGTGAGCTCAATGCTGCTTCTGACCTGCAGGAAATGTGTTCTGCTGGATCCATGCAATCTTTTAAAGAGCGTGCCATGCACGTTTGCTTGTTGGTGATCCCGGGTGGGGAGAGCTCTAATACCCAGTGGTTCTTGCGTTATCTCAGGGAATCTTAAGTGTCCTGTCTGCTGGTCACCTCAGCAACCAGGTGCCATTTGAAGTATGTTGCAAGGACATCTTTTACCATAGTGGACTTCTGGCACATGGCACGGGGAAAATGGTGTTGCCATGAGGGCTTGGGCAATTAATGGAAGGGGTGTGTACATTAACTTTTCCAGCACAGCCAGGGAAATTCTTTCTAGGGTGATCCACAGGAGGGTGCTAGCTTCCTTGTTTATGTCCTTCAGTGGCCTGGGGTAGCAAAACTTTGGTGACTTTCTAGAGTAGATGAGCTACATCACACTTAGCTCAATGCGGTTTCTAAGCACCCTCTGAATGTCTAGAACTTTACAGACCTGGGGAAAAAAAAGTGTTTTGTTAGGTTGGACCAAGGGGCTCTTTTCTGCATCCTTAGCTTAGAGTAAGCAAGAAGGCCTGTGTTCAGAAAGCAAACAAGAGAAGGGGGGAGTGTCTGATGTAGGGCCACATCCAGATTGCCCAAAGACACTACATGTCTACCTGACATACAGAGGCTGCAGTGACTTATTTATTTCACTACTAATGTACCTAATTCTGTTCCCGAGTTTGATGCTGGGGATGTTTCTTTTCTCTGCACGTCTGTCTTTTCTGAATGTTTAACTTGGTTTGTTTTGGTAGTTTGACATCTCGGACCTGGTGCGCACGATGCGTCTGCAGAGACACGGAATGGTTCAGACAGAGGTGAGTCTGGATTACCCCGGTGTCCACTAAACTATCTGAAGTGCCAGAGAATTTTGTGATGCACTCTGCAATTGTCTTTATGCACTGTAATGTAACATTTGTGTCACAGGAATTAAATCAGATGAGTAGCAGAATATATTTAACGTTTATAAACATAAGCAGTTTTTAACATGCTGTACTGTTTTGATCTGTGTTTAAAAAAAAAAAAAAACCCTGTGCATTTTCATCTTCAAAAGCATGTGTTTATTAGAGGAAGTCAGCTAAGCTTTTTTGGCTTAAAGTTGCGTTATAAACTGAAGAGAAAACCTAACTGAAGCTGCTATGAATCAGTGATACTATCAGAGATGTCTTGAAATCTCCTTTGGGGAGATATTCAACCAGAAGTTAAATGACTCCTCTAGGAATTTGCTAGATCTAGAGCTAATTAATGTTAGAGGTGGTCGTCACAAGGTCTTGTTAAAATCTGCACTTTTTCTTTGAATGGGAAGGAGTTGTGAATTCAAAGTTAAAAAAACCCCTGAGATCAACCCCCTAAACTGTCAGCCCCATCCCCACCTCACACCCCAAAACATGTATCAGCCCCTACACCTCTATCACTGAGATTAAGGTGAGAAGCTGCACTGTCATTTGAGTTTGGTATTAGTTGGCTTCGATCCAAGTCCTTGAAATTCACTTGCTCTCTTCATTTCTACTTACGTAAACTGCCTCATCTCTTTTAGGTGGTTTTGGTGTGAAAGGAGCATAAATGTCCCACGTGAAATTTATCTTTAGTGGCTGAGGAGTCTGTATTTGCTTTAAGTTGAGGTTGCATATTTTTCCTAAAAGGCCTTTTTGTTGTTTCAGGTTTTTTGTTTTCTTTGGGATTTGGTGGTGGTGGTGTTGGTTTAATTATTTAATAGTATAATTAGTACTGAAATCAAGCGCTATGCCACTGTGAAGTGCAAGTGAGAACACTTAGGTGGTGCGAGCATTTTTCACATGTTCTGTAATTTCCTTTTCCTTGCAGGATCAGTACATTTTCTGCTATCAAGTTGTCCTTTATGTCCTGAATCATCTCCAACATGAAGAACAACAGAGAGACAAATAAAATACTGAAGCAGAAGTCCATTTAAAATACAGAAGCAGGGAGGTTGAGAGGCTCTTGAGCATTTTATTGGTCCTCCCAATAGTCTTCTAATCCCTTTCTTCAGTTGCTGTCCAGTGTCTTTTCTATAAAGTCTCTCCATCATTCCAGATAAGGTATATAGTTCTAAGGAAAAGGGATAGCTCATATAAAACCACTGTTGTCTTCAGCCCCATGGATTCACATGTGAGATTTTTGTATAACAATATTTAATAAAGCTGCATTTTTTTTGCGGCTTCCTTAATATGTCATAAAATACTGAAATAAAAATATTTTAATTTAAAAAGAAAAATAAAGAAGAAAAAAGTAATCCTATAGTACTTCCTGCAGTTCTGCAACTGTTTTGGGGTATTTGTTTCTTACAGGGTGGGGAAGTGGGGAGGGATGAAGCAGTATTTTTATCCTGACAAACTTTATTACAAAGACATTTTACTAGTCTCTTTGCAAAGCTTGTTCATGGCACAGAATTTTTGCCCTTCTAGTACAGTTACAGCTATTTTATAGAAGGTATCTTGAAATCAGCATTTAAGGTTTAAGAGATGCCTGTTAGCATAAGGATAGTAGTGAATGTTAACTGTATCACAGTTAATAATGTTTACTTCATAGAATTTCATGTATATATTTATATACTTCTACACAAAAAAAGCTGAATTATTGGGTGTCTAACCTTATAATTGATTAGGCATCTCTATTCTGTAAATAAAAATATACCTAATGTACACTGATCAGTGGGTCTGGGTATTTCTGTGTCCTCGTGACTGATTTTTCTTGGCCTTACGTGGCATCGTTCCTTGTGGTTGCTGCCCTTGAGACATAAGGGCTGTGCACATTTCAAATATTCAGTGTCCTTCTGTTCTTCAGTATCTGTTTGAAAAATCTGGCAGAACTGTGGGCTCCTTTCTGGAGAGCTTCCCCACTATGGTGAAAGGCAGACCTTATTTTCTCTCTCTCCTTGTTTTTCAGCACACCTGGGCACTGAGACCATATCACTTTTTTGGGGGGTGTGTTTGCACTGCTACAGCCATGATCTGACAACAATGCAACCTACTCTTGATTAAAGCAACCAGGTTTGAGGTTGGAGGCAGGATATCAGATTCTAAGTAGCTCAGTGGTTTAGTGATACTGTAAACAGTCAAAACTGTTCTGGTAGAACATTTTCACTTTATGCTCTATGGGAGCCTTGGATGGTGAATAAATGCCATCAGCCTTGAGTGGTCATTCGAGGGCTTGGGCAGTATTCCTGTCCCAGCAATCCTTACCAGAACTGAAGCTTTTGACTTGTGCTGTCAGGAAGAGTATAAGAGTGGTAATTTAACAGCATTCTGCATTGAAGTGGTGGAAATAAGTTCAGAGGCTGGTTATAATTCAAGGGTTTGACTCTTCAGAATAGTAGCCCACAGTGTTCCAGTGTCCCAAAACTGAGACCATCGCTGTCTTGCAATAGCATGACTTGAAAAAGGAAAAGAACCTTTTTTACTTGTCAGTAATACTCTATATTTTTATTCCCTCCAACATAACAGCAAAACTGCGCCTTTTTCAGAGCAGTTTGAGGAAGGAAAATTAATTCTGTGTAGATAGAAGCAGAGGCAAATTGATTAGCCATGTTGGCAGTATTCCTATAGGAAGGAGCTGTAAACTGAAGACAGAAGATTTTCAGGACAACAGTTGTCAACAGGCAAAGTAAGTAAACACAGCTAGTTAATACACTGCTGCTGCTGCTTTAACATAAATAGTGAGGTCAGAGGGTTTGGGCATGTCTGGGTTTTAGAAACAAGAAACTGTTATGGTAACCAGACAGTACAGTTAAGGCGGTTAAATTCTTCTTTTAAATGTTTTCAGGTACGTGCCAAACAATGTAGAAACAGGAACAGATTTTGTAGAATGTGCAGTGTGAAGCCAAGTACAGCACAGTGTGCATCAGATTACAGCTTATGGGAAACACAAGTCAGTAAAAGATTCCAGGACTTGCTGCTTGTTCTCACAGATCAGATGATGATCTGTGGTATGGTGTGTGTCCCGGTTTGAGTGTGTTATACCCAATTTCCTTTTAATGATGGACACACAGAAAAGCAGAGGATAGCTAACTTGAGCTAACCCCCCCTTTCTCAGGAAAAGGACACACACACAGAAAAAGCAGAGACATGCACAAAAAAAGAAACACATGCACACACACAAAGCTTTCAGGTGTTCCTAAGAAATCGTGTATGTGTGATGAAAGGTGGCATTGGCCTCTTTAGAGAAGTGCTCTGAATTTCTTTCGGTTTTTGTCTCAACACTGAGGAACAGAGTATTGAATAAAGACTGAATGCTCACTAGTCTGACACTTGCTGAGGACACTGGAAAGTTGTCCTTTTTTCTGCTAAGTGGGTGGAACTTCCCCTCTGTGACACCTGATGTGGTCAGTTTGGTTGAAATAGACCCCACAGCTCAAAACTCATTACCAAAACATGGATGTGCTTATGCAGTATGATGGCTTAAACTTGTTTTCTGAGGAAAATGCGCTTGGAAGTATGCACCAATGCTCATCTTTTCCTCACCTTTTTTTCCAAAGGATTAGATTATTTAAAATCTTTATGCCCCCTTTGAAGAAATGAGAAGTAAAATTATTAAGAAACCTAGTTCCTTGAGAGGAAAATTGCTGTGTGCTTTCTTACTATGCTGACTGTATGATTTGCAGGGGAAAAATATCTTGAGAGAGTGTTTTGGTTTTTTTTTAAACTGTGATGCCTTGCTGAGTAAGCATCCAGGACATGCTCCAGCTGAAAGGGATTTTCCTTTATATAGGTATCTGATTTTTAGCAGGAAGTTTACCAGACTAGGGAAAAAACTGATATGTAATCCATTATAGTTCTAATTAAAGAACTGATGCTCTGTGTTAACCCGAGAGAGAAAGGATCCTTTTGTTTTTCCAGCCAGAATTAGCTGACAGGAGCACAAACGCTTTGCCACATAAGCAGCCCTGTGCCATTAGTAGTTTATCATATCTTTGTTTTCCTTGCTGGTCTTTGCCCACAAGAGAAGGGCAACAAAGGAAGAATTACAGTTGCTCCTTGGAAACTTTTTGGAGGGTTCATTACTGTTGTTCCTTGAATACTTCTGAGAAGCCGCTTTCCTTACAACTGAAGTCCCTCTAAAACTACTTGTGTGGGGGGAAAAAAGAACTTTAAAACTTTCTGGGCTGTGTGGTGTCCTGTAGTGATTCTGCATGTGTGGCAGAGGCCAGTGGAATGCCCACCCCTGCAAACCTGTTAGATGAGGGCACGAGGTAACAGCTGGGCCAGGATAAGTAGTGCACAGTGTTAACTGTGTAGAAGAAAAATGTAATTTAAGCTTTGCAGGTTAAAACCCAACAGACTTGCGGGTGCTAAAATGCTTACACAGTGCTGCTGCCTTCCACGTGTTAAAAGAAACCAATGAAACCAAACAAACAAGAAAATAACTTCTCTTCCACTGAGAAACCAAGGCAGGTTGGCTCCTGGTGTCCTCTCAGTCGTTCTCACGTAAGTGGGCCCACTTGTAACACACGTGATGTCTGTAGTGTCTTTTCTGCAGGATAAGAAACCTGTGAGCTGAGGGCCAAATTCTGTTAATGAAGTGAAAGGCAGTTTCCAACATCAAATAATGTGAGTGATCATCTGGATGGAAGTTTGCATTTGTGACATCCACTGACAGAAATGTCAGGACATTACTTGGAGCAAACATCAAGTGGCTTGTGGATGCTGGCACAGCTGAAGTGGAGAATCTGTTCTGTGCTGCCCTCAGTGCAGTTGATCTCAGGGATAAACTCAGAGAAATGTTACTCAGCATTTAAGCAGCTTTGAGAGGACAGGTACCAAGGGCTCTGAATATTAAGAGCATTCATTCACCAAATATTCATTGAGTGAATGACATTCTCCTGGCTGGGCAAAGTGGCAAATAAATGAATGAACGAGCCAGCAGAGAAGAAAAGGCCAACTCAACACTGGGAGAGAAAATGCTGACAAAAAGTGGCTGATACAAATAAATGCTTTATTGGATATAATGAAAAGACAATGCAGAGCAGACTTACAAATAGATGATGAGATAACAAGCTCCCATGGCGCATGGTTCTGAGTAGTGTTTTCTGCAAACTGGAGCACAGCCACTGAGTTGGAATTGGAGGTAAACTAAAATTCTGGGTTCCATCTTTTGGAGTTCCCATTCAATTTCAAGTGACTTGTCCAGTGGAGTGTTGACTGATTAAGGTGTTATGCTTGGCAGTGGTGTGTTTCACAGGAGAATTCCTGGAGTGGGATGTTTCACACCAACCTTTCCCATGAGAACGCTAGGATGAAAATGACCATTTGTGTCTGAAATTTTGGCCTATATAGATCTCTTGCAGGTACACATCTTGGTCCATCCAATTCATGTCAGCTTCTGATAAAATTGATAGTAGCCATCATGGAAAGGCTTGTATTGCTGTGGACACGATGACTGAATTTCCACTGCTGCTTTGGTTAAACAAACAAACAAACAAAAAGGCAGAACACCACATCCTGTGGCTGACATTCAGACCTCAATTTGAACATCACTTCTTGGGCTTAATTCCTGGTGTTTTGTGTTGGCCAGCCCAGTGAGCTCTGTGGGGAACTTTGCTTCTTAATGAGATGTTAGAAAAAGGGCAGTTGGTTTTAACGACGTGCTGGAAAGATCTTGCTGGCTAAGCGAATGTGACTTGAAGGATAAATCATTGGACTGGGAGCAGATTTAATTGCTAATTTCCTCCAGTGGGTTCTAGGAAACGGATTTCATCCTCCTTGTTCTACTGTGATGAGATCCATAGTCAGAAATTTTCTCTGACTCTGACTTCAGTACAAGAGCCAGATTCCCAAACAAAGTGTTATCTCTAAACAAGTTAACTTGGTCACAGAAGTAGCCTGGTATTCAATAACAAGGAGCTTTGTATGATCTGTTTTGCCTTCTCAGCTCTCTTTAAAGCCAGATTGGATATTTCTGTGCTGTCCTCAAGGACAGATACACTGGGATATCCCATTAAAACCCCCTCAAGTTACTTGGAGTCTTTGCTTGGAGTCTTGTCAGATGTGGAACTCAAAGCTTCAGTAAAGGAGTTTGATTTTGGTTCCACCTCTAACATTGTTGAGCTTTCAGACCAAGCCCACTGAAATTGGAGTGTGCTGAGCATTTGGTGTGTAACAATTGTCTGTCTCCTTGAGGTGGGTAAGCCAGATTTGATGTGCTGAGCAAGCCTGCAGTAGCCTTTTGGAAGCTGGACAGGATTAGAGGATAAAGCAAGAGTTCTTGGCTGTGCACTGTAGAATCGGGTCACTTTCTGCACAGCTCCTTTGGCACTTGTCAAGGAAATAAATTTTCTCTTGTCAAACATTTGTGGGTTTAAAAATACCCTGGCCTGGAGTGGTCAAGCGCTGGGGAGTGTAGCAGAACTTTCCTTGCATTTCCTTCCATCTTCTGCGTGTAGCCTACTGGAGGGTAGAGAAGGAAGACAGCCCACAGGGCATGGTCCCCACAGTTGTGGGTTTCCTGTGTTCAAATCGGCCTTTAGATTCTGCAGTGTTCAGTACAGTCTTAGTATGTGACAAGGCATTTTTCAAGTTAGTTCTTCTAACAAGGAATAATAATGTCTCAAAGAACAGTGACCTCTGACCTGGTAATTAAAATAACTGGTCTGGGTCCCGTTGATGCATCCAGGAGAAAAATGTTCATTTACACCAAATGAAATGATAAAGTAAGGTCAAGTCCATTTATCCCCTCAATGTTTTTAACAGGTGCTGAGTGCTCTGAAGCAGATGTGACACTGCCTGGTTCCTCCCAAAGCTGGCTGTTGGTATAATGACACAAAGGCAGCGTTCCCAGTTCTGCTATGAAAAGATTATCGTGCTGATGCCACAGATAACAGGAGAGTGAGTGGTTATCAGGAGGTATTTCCTCAGTGGTCGTGTTCCTAGAGCACTGCCAGTCTTCCCATCAGCACAAGCTGCTCATGTTACCCAGTCCGATAATGGAAACAATTCCTGAAGCACAGCTACCTGCTTTACTTTTCTCAGGGAATCATAAAGCACTAGCAAGCAAGGTTAGATTTAGGCAGGAGTTCTGTGAGCCCTGCAAGGTTGTCCATTCATGTGATAATTGTTCTGCATTCATCCCCTTTCTGTAACCTGCTTTTTCATGCACAGCTGCATTTTTTTTCCCAGCAGAGCTTAAATTTTTTGTTTGTTTCAAATCCCTGTACTGCTGTAAGCATTCAGCAATTCTGTCTGCTGTGGTAAGTCCTTACCATGACTGGTTTGTGCTCCCAGCAGCCCAGGCTACTTGTCTTGGGCCTTCTGGTCCCAGGACTTTGGATGTACACTCCTTGTCTAGTGATGTGTAGCCCTGGCGTGGTGATGGTTGCATTAAAAATGAGCATTATCTCAGGGCAGGATTCAGCAGAAACATGTGCCTAAGTGGGATTTGTGTGTCCAGCCACATGGGTGTACTAGTAGGGAGGGTTGCCTTATTTACCTCAGGAGCACTTACCTTCTTCACCCCCAAATCACTTCATCTTTTTTCCTTCTCTTTTTATTAGTCTCTTTTGAGAGAGACATTATTTACATGTCTCCTGGGTGACCAATGACTTGATGGTTTATAGCACATGGGGATAATGCAGTTTTCAGAACTTGTTTTCTGAATCTGGACATTTTATCAGAGGCCCCTAGAGATATAATAACCTTCTTCTGCACTCCAAGGTTATGGAACTGGGCAGAAAACAAGTGCAACCAAGGGGAAAATGTTGGTACCTTATCATTCAAGACCTCCTGGCTTCTCTAGCACAATTCATTGTGCAGTCTGACTGTGTCATGTTGTCCAGTTGTCTCATTCACTTAATTTGTTGAGATTTGCCAGTGTTCTTTGCCCTAGGTAAGAACACAAATCAGCACCTGACATGAGAAATTTTTCGTATTATGTATGTGGAGAAGTAGATGATGTTACAATCCAGTCAGTTTTTGTAAAAATGCACCTTTGAGCCCCAAGGAGCTCAGCAATAGCTGAAAGAGGTGAATGGAAAGAGGTGAGTTCCACAAAGGGCATTTCAAAATGTTCCTCTGGAATACAAAGTTACCTCATTCACTGTGTATGAATCAGCTCATCCAGGAGGGGAATACAAGAGGGAATTGTGCCGAGCAATCATAATTCTGACAAAGCCCTTATGAAGGGTCTAGTCAAAGTGAAATGTTTATTTAAAAATATCCTGTCTAGCTCTTACTTTACTTCAAGCTCTTACAGAAGCAGCTACTGTGACCTTACACTTGTCCTTGTTGAACTTCATAAGGTTCATGTTAGCCAAAGTTACCCATAATGCCCACTCTTCCAGCCTGTCCAGGTCTTCCTGCAGGGTGGGTCTCCCTTCTGAAGTGTGTGTTTCCCCATTTGGCAAATCTCATCAGGGTGCACTTGGTCGCATCACCCAGATCACCTGTGAGGATATTGAACAGTGTTGCCCAATATTGATCCCTGTTGGACCCCACTTGTGACAGGTCACCAGCCTGAAGAGGAGCTGTTTACCAGCCCAGCCAGTTCCCCACCCACTGCACGGATCATGTGTCTAGTGCATAATGTGCCCTTTTCCGAAGGAGAAGGCTGTGGGAAACAATATCAAAAGCCCTGGAGAATCCAGGTAGACATGTGCACCGCCCACCCCACTTGGACCGAGCAGTTCCTTTGCCATAGAAGGCGATCAGCTTTGTCAAGCACGATTTGCCTTTGGTGAATCCATGCTGGCTTTTCCCAATCACCTGCCTAATTTTTCTTGTGATAGCCTCCAGGAGGATTTCTTCAGTAATTTTCCCAGGAACTGAAACATAACTTGGTTGCAAAAGCATTTGTAACTTGGGGAAATGTGTCAGGTTAATAATGCCCACGCAACCGCAAATCTGTGGGACGTCAGTGTGGTTGAAAACCTGGCCCTGTCAAAGGCATTTGCCAAACTTGTAGGTTGTTTAGTGAAATCTAGGTTTTACTGCTGGCTGCTCACATGCTTTATAGCTGTGTTCAGATGAGTTGGCAGCAAAGCAGGCTTCCCCCGCACCCTGTTCAGTCACATGTGTGCGTGCATCTCCATCTGCCTGTGTTGTTACAATGGGAGGTCCATGCTTTGGCTGAGGAAACCCCTCCTTCTGTGGCTTGCAGAATTGCTGGCTGATGGTCCCTCACCTGGTGTTAAAGCCATGACCTAGAGGTCAGCTGCTTCATCTGATCATCAAGGCATCTGTGCTCCTGTTTCAAATGAGTTGCCGTAAGTGGATGGGTTCACAAGGTTTCACATAAAGCTCCTGTAGCCTGGGCCCCTGCCAGAAAGCATTTTGCTCCCTCAGGAGTGTGACATGCTGCAAATTAATGTCACAAATTGAAATGTAAACATTTTCCTATCTCTTCCTGTTGGAGACTTTTTTGCTTCTGCTGAGGTGATCTTGCACTTAATAAAGCAAAGCTTGCTTACTGTGTCTTTGTGTTTCCAGGGAGGATTCTTTTCTTCCAAAGTCTTTGTAGTACACATTTTAGTTGCAAAGGACACCCATGGGCCAGGCCAGGCCTCATGACAATAATTTTGATGCCGCCAGTTCTGCACATGCTTTGCTTTGTCTACTTTTCTGTGAACCAAAGTCAGGTTTGGGGCAGACAGGATGGTGAGAAATAGGTGTTGGACATAGTGAGTGAACAGCATTGTAGGAGTGTGAGTTCACCCCCTTTGGAGGGACCAAAGCAAGGGGAAGTTTTTTTATATATTTACTGTGATGAGCCAAAATGGTGCCAGTTGTGTAGTGGCTGAAATTTAGCTGTGCCATGAGGAGCTTAACCCTTCCCCTTGTCTTTCCTCCTTGCTTCCTAAACACTTCTGCTTTGGATTTTTAACCAGTGTTACCTTTTAATCTATAGCTGTCTTTTAATGTTCGTTTTTTCTCTTCTCCCCTTTTCATGAATATTGACATTCATCAGAGCCCTATTTGGTTGTCTAAAGGAAGGACCCCAACGGCACATTTATTCTTATTGCTGAACAAAATATCCTGGAGCAAGTAGTGGTAGCCTGGTTTGTCATGCTCTTGGCCAAGCCTGAAGTTTTCTTTAAGAGCTGACCTGAAATGCAGCATCACTGCTGGGAAATGGGAAAACTGGATCTCTTGGTTCTCCCTTTCTTAGCTACACATGATCCATGTGTTTGGCTTGTATGTTTAGGAACACTGCAGTGACTGCCAGCTGGACATTCCGGGCTCTGTGCGTAGCATGTCCCTGAAGATCTCGAGCCAGTGTCCCTCATCCAGTTGGAGCTGAGTTCCCTGTGTGGAATGCTGAAGAGCTCAGCAGAGGTGCTGGCCTTGGCAGCTGCTCATCCTTTGAAAAACCTGCCATGAGAGCCAACGTCACATGGCAGCTTCCACTGCCCTGCAGTTCCAGACTGGCAATTACTAAATCTATTTTGCTGTTTCTTGACAGTTAAGGCAAATCTCTGCAAACATTCATTATGATCTAATGAGTATGTATGGCTCTAAGAGGTCTCTCTGAAACCAGCAGAAGTGTTTACAGGAGAATTCCCAGCATTTACAAGCTTTTCCTGAACTCAGCTTCTTGAACTGTAAGTTTGTTTGATGCAGAGATTGTGCCTCAGCCTATCAGTATTGGGAACTGTGTGTGGAAAAAGCTGTCAACCTAGTGAACATCAGAAATTAAAATGATTTGCTGCCTCGGGTAAGCAATCTGTTCTTTAGGTTCCATCTAACCTTCCTGTTGTGTAGTATTTCACTGAACATAATCATAACTGAATGATGATTTAGACTGCTAGGGAGAATCTAGGGATTCACACAACTGTGAAAATCTCAGTGGGAGTGTTGGGGGCGAGTATTGTGTATCTTAATTTTGCAGTTCAAAATTATTTTGGAGAGTTAATTTAAAATGGAGATTTCAGATGTGACACACACAAACCTAAATGCAGTGTGCACCCACAGACATATCGACGGAGGAAATAAATGTTTCGATTTCATTTTTTGTTCACTGTAGCAATTACTGAAATGACTTAATGCTTTGGAAATTGACCATTTTTCATGTTTGCTTGCTTGACTTTCCCTTTTTCCAGCTGTTGACTGCAAGGAAGCATGTTTTGGGTTGGTCTTTTTGGCTGTTGAAGCAAAGCTTGGATGGCATCTATCGAGTACAATGTGCTGCTCTTTTGTAAAAGAGATGTTGGGTATCCGGGTTTTCCCTTCTAGAGAATTTGACCCAAATCGAGCCTTCATAATGGAATTTACAGACACGCAGAACGGTGGCAATAACTAGGAATTAATTTGCTGTAGTCTGGCTTCCCAGGTGCTGTGACAAATGTTGAGATGGTTTAAACAAAATAATCCCCCCCTTAGTGCAAGAATCATAATCACTGAGTGGGAGGAGTTTTAAATCTAACATACTGTCTTTTATCAAACAATTGATGCCTTTTGTAACTTGAATCTATTGGGAAATGATCAGTGCTGGACACTGGGTCTCAGTGGGACCCTCATGCAGATGCAGTGCTTAAGGTATAGTGCTTGCAGGTACAATTCTTGGAAGTTTGGACAATGAGGGTTTTACAGACATATAACTTGCCAAATTTATTATTCTGTCCTGCCGTGCCCTGCCCACCCCACCCCCCATCCCCCCAGATAATTTTTATGCAGTTTCCATTTGTTTCTCATTTAGATCTTTACAGCTGCCAGTGTGCTCTACCCTCATACCACCTGCTATCACTCTCCAAAGTACATCAAACTTCTTTTTTTTTTTTTTCTTTTTGGCAATACATCTGCAAGGAATGAACCTTAACTTGTGCAAGTTCGTAGGCATTACGGAACATTTTAAGGCATTCTGAGTGATAAGTGAGTAATGCCAAGTAAGATGATGGAAATTGCTCCAGTTGGTTGCCAAAAGCTAGTAGGGCGTAGCCTCTAGTACAGTCTGGTGCCTGCAAGAAGGTGGTTTCTTTTTAAAATCTATTTTCTTCAGTTTAGATATTGAAAGATGAAGGATTGTTTTCCTTTCTTCTTGGAAAATTTTGATTCCTAACATCTGTAGAGCAATTACTTGCATAATAGTCTCCCTTGTTAAAGTCAACAAATCCTTTTGGTTGTATTCTTCCCCACCCCTATTTTCAGTGTTGTACTCAGCTGTTTCTTTCCTTTGCCCTGCAGCTCCTTTAGCCTTACTGTAGCTACACGCTGTGGGTTAGACCCAGTGAAATCCAAGCGCTTTCCAGGATTTGTCCAGCAAGGATGTGCCTCTGGCAGTCCGCTGTGGTTCTGGGAAGTGCTAAGGCTAAGGAGGTGCAATAAAACAAGTCTACAGGGAAATGCTTTGCTGAGTCAGGGTTAAAAGAGTTTTGCTGCTTCAGCCTTCTTCAGACTTGTCATTGCTCACAGCTTCATTTACCTTGTTGAACTGGTTTTTGTGTGTGCTTGCCTGGATGGGTTTCTGGTTTTGCTCACTTTCCAACCCAACTTTGGAGACAGGAGTTTGAGGATGAGGGTTCCATGTTCCAAATACATGGAACCCTTGAAACCCTGAGCATTATGGTTGTAGCCCTTGCTTTACAGCACCAACACATGTATTTGTAGTGTCGCCAGTTCCTTGCCTACGTGGGGAAAGACACGAGAATCAAGCCCTTGGCGGGTTTGTGTAGGGTGTGGGATTGCCAGAACACAAGAACCTCTGCAGGTGTGCAGCCTCTGGCTCTCTATAGTGGTAGCAGGGAAATGCAAGGCAGAAGGGTGCTGACAGCCGGAGGGGCTGGCGGGGCTCAGGGGTCAGGGATTGTTTTACTGGGCTGGGGCAGCAGAGCCTTTATGGAGCATGGTCCTTGCCTTCTGACCTGGTGCAGAAGTGCCCTTTGCAAATGAAAAGGCCACCCACAGCTCCCTCAGGCCGGGAAACACAATATCCATTGGACCCTTTTCACCTCCAAATGTGAAGGACTCATCAGTGGCAATAAATGGCAGCACTAAGATGGATTTCTTGTCAACAGAGCTGGGAGAACACATTTTAATTAAAGGCCAGCAGTGACTCTTGAAGAGTGAAGGTAAGGGGGTGTGTCTGTTTAAAAACCTGATGCAGTGCAGTGCAATGAGATGTTTTGAACAGTGCGGTAAGGGCATGAATTTGACCTATTTCTGTGTATAAACAAATACCTGTTTTACTTTATAGGAAATATATTTCAGGAAAGCTTACTGACCATGTCTTTATTCTAATGATTTTACTATTGCTTGGTATGTGTTCCTTCTTCATTGGTACTCTATGCTTGTTTAATTGTTTCACAATGCCGTAAGTTCTGGCTTTGTCCTACAAACTTAATGAATTATCATACCTTTATTAGTATAATGTCATGTTTTATTTTTTTTTCTGGAGTTAAGGGATGCTGCATTCCCCTTCCTGAACCAACACTTGGGTATGGCCAGCACTGTTTGTGGTGAGCAAAGAGATACCCATCTTTCTTCTCCAGGCCCTGCTGTAGGTGTTGTAGGGAATTTTTTTGGCGATGTATCAGTATCTGCACCTTATCTGGAAATAATGTTGCTTTATGCTTGAAACTTCTGAGTCTTTTTTTTTTCTTTTCGTTGAAATATCCTTCTGGTCAGCATGTCCAGATACAGGTAGGTGTCTAGGCAGGTGAGAGGGGGCTTACAAGACACATCTACGCACAGCCTATGCTTTACCACTGATGCCTGAGGTGAGTAGTCTGGCCTTTTCAGGAGTTCAGAATTAAGTAACAATGGCATCCAGGCTGCCTGCACACCTTCATTTGCCTTTTGGCTGGATTTGCATTTCTGTGAACTGTTTAAATTACAAGCTTCTTCTCTGGAGACCTCCATTCTCATCCAATGCATAGGTAGATATGAATGGATCTTCTAATATTATATACAGCTTAAATACCATTTGAAACGATGATCACCTATAGGAAGCTTTCCCTGATAGGTTTTTAAGGCAGGCAGCTCAGTAGCGCGTTTCTGAGCTTATGATGAGCTGAAGAGTACAAAGAGCTTATTTTATTGATTTGTTTTGTTTGTATTTTACTTAGGGAAAACATTTTCCTTCGTTTGTAATACATATCACAAAGACAATGACTGAAAGGGGAGAAACTTGTATCCCTGATCAGTGAATAGAAAAAGGTGAGAAAAGCTGCAGTCTGCTGAGTTTGGAAACAGACATGAGGGATAAGTCAACAGGTGGCAGAAAGCTTTCTTTGGAGAAACATTGATTTATCAGACACACTTAAACAAGTGCTTTTGAAGGGGGCCAGGTGGAAAACTGCTAGAAACTCTGGGTGAAAGCAAACCTTTTTTTTTTTTTCCTGGAGAAAGCTCAGCTGTTGTGGAAAGTCTAGAGAATTTTTTTCCCATTATCTTTTGTTCTGCTTGAAAGAGCTGATATGAATTTTATTTAATCTTCATGGAGATAGCTCAGACTCGAGACTCTCACAGAGGTTATCTGGAATAAGAAAACAATCAAATATAAACCCTTCTCCTGGTATCTGCCAAGTACTTTGACACAAGTTGTGCTTTAAAGCAGAAAATTACAAGGAATATAATGTTGTTGCAGTGTTGGTGGAAACTTTAGCCATAGACAGTTGCAGAGAAAAGTTGAAGGGATCTTGGATAAATGTTTTTTGCCTGCTGAATGCTTGATTAATTCCTGGCTGAAAGCAGTTGCAGGAGTAGTTTGTTTTTATAATTGTGCCAAGAAACACCCAGAGCAAAGGACAGGTATTGCTGCTTTCCGAGTGCGTCTACAAACCGCGGTCAGGAGCAGAGCCCAGCAGAAATTGCATAACCAACTTCATCTGCGCACAACAAACCTTTTCCCACAGGTTTCTTAGCCTGCAATTCCAGCTCTGGGTTTAGCAGCACGCTCAGGATTTCCTTTGCTGCGTCTGTGTGGACACCTGGGATTCGTGTTTGCAGCTGAGTTCTGTGCTCCTTTCGAAGATTTTGAAACTTCTGAAATTTTGAAAAAATTGAGCCGTTTTCTTTTGTTTTTCTAAAAACAAAAGCCTCCCATACAAATAATAATAATAACCCCAAGGGAAAGAAAAAACAAACAAACAAAAAACCGAAACAGCAAATAACTCAGGCAGACGCCGCAGGAGCACCCGCGGGACCGTGGCGGAGGGCAGGGGCCGGATGGCGGAGCAGCCTNCGGGCGGGCCCCCCTCCCTGCCGGCGGCCGGGGGAGGGCCGGGCGCCCGGATGTCGATCAAAATGAGCGAGCCCCAGCCCTGCGCCGGCCGCCCGGGCGGGGGGAGCCGCGGCGCGGCGGCACCGGGCACCGGCGGGGAGGCGGCCGGTACATAGGACGGCGGGCTTTGGCAGCGGGCTAGAGCCTGGACAGCTGCGGACGGAGCTCATGGATAGAGGACGTTTGGCAGGATAACCCCGCGATGGCTGCCCAGTCGAGGTACGGCATTGAATAACTTTGATCGCGCCCGGTGCATCTCGCTGAGGGCTGCTCGCAGCCCGGCGCTGTTCGTGATGCCCTGGCTCCTGCTCAGGCTCACTTGGCTGTGGGGTTTTACCTCGAGCCCCGGGTGGGTTTTGTCCGTGTATTTTGTTCACCGAAGTGCCCGTTCCCTCTTCCCAGCGCAAACTTTCTTCCAGCAGGAAAAACAACGCCTTAATTGCTCCCCGTCAAATCTCTCCCAGTCCAACAAGTTAAAAGCTGCTTGAAACTGATTTCCTTCTCCCCCGTGGACTTGTCTGTTTAAAAGCTCTTTGAAACTGATTCTCTTCTCCCCTCCAGACTTGTCTGGCATTGGTTTGTTTCTGCTCGCCTGCAAGCAGCCCGGCGTGAGCAGGTTTCTGTCAGTGCTTACAGCAGTGCTTTAAAAGGTGGGGAATGGTTTCTGTTCGGCCGGGCTGCAGAGCTGGCTGTGCGCAGTGGAAGCAGGTTGTGTCTGCTGGGTAGCTGGGAGGATACAAAATGGTTACAACAGAGAAGAGCACAGAAAAGAGTTACTTAGTTGCTGTCAGGGAGCAAAATGCAAGCGAAAATACCGATCTTGGTTAAATACTTTTCAGCTGCGGTTTTAGAGAAGCAGCATTTTGCCTGCTCTCGGCGGAGTGGGGGAGTGTCCTGTCTAAAGTAAATTTCACACTCAGCATGGGGGAGGCAGCTTTTCTTAAGCAGTAGTACTTGATGGAGCAGTGCTATTAAAGGTACCTGTTAAATGCCTTTTAGCTTTTACGATGCCTTAATGGGCATTTCAGAAACGCCAAAGAGAGAAATTCCTTTTTGTTCCTCAGTCCCACACCAAACAGCCACCCTGCTCCTCTTTCCTACCCGCAGGAAAAAAACCCAAAAAGATTAAAAATGGTGGTATATCCTACACATAAGTTTGGCACTCACGGTGCATTTTCACAGTGGTGCTTTTCTGCAGGTTTGAAGCCAAGAGCTGGCTTTAAATTACTAACTGGAAAAGGAGAGAGCCCTGAGGTTTGGGGAAGAAGCCGGGGAGGATTGATTGCTTGGTTAACAGCTGAGCTCTTCTCCAGCTTCCATGGCCTACTCTCCCGAATGTGGGGAGACTGGGAGTGTTTGACATAAAGAGTACTTAACAAAAAGGTAAAGAGTGAGTTTTTAGCATCTTTTTTTCCTTTGTAGGATCCCTTTGCATGATTTACTGGCCTGCATTATCAGCGTTGCTGTAATAGGACCACATGCTGGATGCAGCATAAATCCTAGGGATGCTGGCTGGCCCTGGAGCTTGGCTTGGCTCCAAGGCCAGGGACATGCCTGATGTCTCAGAGGTCGCACAGTCATTCTGCTGGGTGGCAGGAGGGCACGTGGGAGCCGGGTCCCAGTAGTAGCCCCCAGCTTCAGCCAGCTGGCCGAGAAAGGGCAGAGCTGGCACTGGGGCCAGTGAGCCACATCCCTGACCCGTAAGGTGAATGGCGCAGAGAATCAAGTGTTACACGCTGAGTGGCTTAGGCTGACGGGAGCAAAATGGTCCAAGGGCTGGGTCCGTGGGGCTGAATTTTGCAGGGCAGGTGAAAGGCCTGTGGCCTATGCCTGCCATTTGAGACAGACATGGGGACAAGATGTGCACCTGCCATTCTGTACCCTCCCTCCTTCTCCATCCTGTGCCTTGGCTTCTGCTTTTGTCAGGATGCCGTGAGGTGCTCAAGCTGTAAAACTGCGTCAGAGCGTTTCAGCACAGCAAGTACAGAGGTTACTCCGTATGCTGGAAGATCAGTGTCAAGATCTCTGATTATTGCTTGTTTTAAGATATTTAAAGAGAGTAGAAGTGCGTATGAGTAGCAGAAATGAGTCTGTAGGAGAGAGGTTGCGTTTGCCAGAAAAGCCTGATGCTTGTGGTATTTCTGTTTCAGTGGCACAGATCTGCAGGAGTATCCATCTCATTTCAAAAAATTTGTGCTTTGTGGGTGTGTAGAAGCTTTTATTCTACAGTAAAGGATGAATTAATATTCACAATAAATAATTAGAACCCTACTGCATGGGACTGAGAACCATATGTCTGTAGAATTCATTTGCCAAAACATGTCAGAGGGTTTACTCTGCAAGGTAGCTGACATAAAAAAATGGGTGAGCTTTCTGTGTTCATTTGTGCTTTGCAAAAAATACAGGCAATTTTTGCAAGCTCAGTAAATTACTGATGAGGTGGTGTGATACCGAGCGTGGTAGTGGTTTGTGTATCACTCTGTACAAGGCCTTCAGGCACTCCTCCATCTGCTCACGTTTTCTATTTCTCACATGCTGTTTGCTTTAGCTAGTGAAAGTGATGTGACACAGGGGAGGATGCTTGTTTGGAAACCAGAAAATCCAGCATCCTTTCTTCAGCTTCAGTGCTGAGATCCTCGGTGCTCACCTAGCATTTGGGTTTCACTGTTTTGAAGGGTGGAAGGGTAAGGAAAACGAGGTGACAAAACATGCCTGTTGCTGCTCCTTAACATTTTAAAGACTGTAATAGTGATAACTGAGGAACTGATGTGCTATTGGATGCCACAGCATTCTGTAAAATCGTGATCTTAAGAAACGGTTACAGGGTGAGTTGGGCATGGTTTGAATGTCAGCTGCTTGATAACGATCAGCTTCTACCATTAGCTGCTGTAAGTAGCTTACATCTGGAGCGATTAGGTGGAGAAACTATCCTCCAGTTAGCGTTGTTTTGTGTATATAATGTAAGGTTGTGTGGCTTTTTAAAGTTGCTCGCTGAGCCGTAGGTTTGCAGCTGTAGCTTTCTATGCGCTCGCTTCTGGAATGCTCGGATGATCTGATGCCTCTGGTGTCCCCAGGCAACAGGGCTTGTGTCAGGTTTTTATGGTATATTCAGGAACGTGTGAGCAGAAGCAGAACTGATCTGAATGAGGACGAGTTTAGTTTCTTGTCGAGTGTGGTGTGATGTTCATCATGTGCCGTTCAGCTGCTCTGGGAATACAGCAGGACCCTTGGGAGGAGTGTGGGACAGACTGACAGAGCCCATCTCTTTTCTGCTTCTTTTTTCATTAAAATGTCTGCTCTACTGCAGCAATTGCAAGCTGAGGATCTTTAGATTAATATCTGCCAGTTTTTTTAAGATGCAGTCTCCTTTTCTAAGGCTGCTTGGGGTCATTTTAAATTGTCTGTAGACCCTGTTGGTTACACTTATAGGATAAACAAACTGCTTTGTTTTGGATGCTAAGAATTTCCAGTTGTCATATATGTAACTTGCCTTTCAGTGTAGTCATAGTTAGCATCATTTCTGGTGTGCAGAACGAATGCAATTTCCTAATCTTTGTACGTGGGTGAATGCTGTACACAGTCAGAGCAACATGAAACCTGAGCAACGTGAGTGTTGTGCTGTCATCCCTGCTGGGCTCACCTTGCTCTTTCTCCTGAGTCAGCCCTGCAGGGAAGGGTAATGATGGACAGCAGCCTGAGAAACCCTCTGTTTCCACCCTCTAAAAAGTCAAGTTGTACCATCTAAACCCAGAAGAGTCTTGGGAAGAGGCTGTACTTCTCATTTTGGTAGGAAAAGGTGATGCTGTGCAGAAATAAAATGTGGCCTTATCTATATTTAAAACGCAGTAAATTCTGAAGGGAGTAACTCTGAGGCTTTTCCCTGAGAAGCTATGTTGAATGAGCTTTAGTTCATTCCATGTCATTTCACAGCTTTCCGGGCCAGACGTAAGGACACCTTTCCTGACTGGTTTATTTCATGGGTCCTGTTGATACAAGCAGTGCCAGTATGGGTGATATTGGGTTCCAGTCGGCTGATGGAGGTCAAGAAGGGCTGAGACAATATCTTGTTGGAGTTTACTTGTCTATTGGAAGCTAAAACATCCCATGAAACCGTGTTGGTTTTGTTTGTACGTTGCCACTAGCCCTGCCTAGAAATACCATTCTGTTTTCTCCAGAACCAGATGTCAGGATGATCTATGGCACATTTTGTGGGCTGCTGGGGATTTTTGGTTTGCAGTTCCTTACTGCCTGGACTTTTTGAGCCTGGAGTTGCTCTGAGGCAGACCTGCAGCTGAAACGCTCTCACACAGAAGGAAGAGATGCTCATAGGGAAGTGGATTTTTCAGGTTGGTTTGGTTTTATTTAGCAGTGGGTATTCCAATTTGCAGTAGGCCATTGAAAACTTTGAAATACAATTGTCATGGCAGACTTGACCTGGTAGGCAAGGGAATGTTTCCTTAGGTCATGTTTTTTTCCTGTGTCTAAATCTGTGTTATAAAGAGGAGGCCTCTTCTCACAGCTTTTTATGAGAAAATCATTTGCTAGTACAACTGCAAGATGCAGCATGAATAGCAGGAAACAAGAGTTTAGTGAGATGCATAAATTCTCCTCAGCACTTTTCTTCCGAGAGTAGCCATAGTGAACGAACGATACATGAAGCTTTTAAATGCTTTAAAAATATAATAGAAAAAGTGTCGCCTTAAAGTATGTGGGAATGCTACAGTGACATTGTTTTCCATGAGGTGGAGGGCAGTGAAGTGAGGAAGGGTTCTCCACAGAGTGCAGGGTATCATCCTAGGGCCTGACTTTGGTGCTGGGTGGTTGGGAGTGCAGAAGCTGGTTTCTTACCTGGCACGACAGAAGAGTTACTGTAGAGATGCATGAGCCTCAAAAAAAAGAGAAAGTACTTTTCCTGCTCAGTCCTGAGCATAGCCTGGAGATTTTTTTTTTTCTCCCTGTGGTATGTTATAGTGGAAAATGTACTGGCTATTTTATGTTTTGCAGTTTTGGCTGCTGCAGTTCTTCTGTGTTCATGATAAAAAAAGAGAAGACTCGTGTAGGACTGGCTGGGGCAATTATCACTCCCAAACGAGGTGTTACCGTACGTGGGTTAAGATAGAGCTGCCTCTCCAGCAGAATGCTTTTATGGGGAACAGACAAGAGCTGCTGCATGTGCTACGAGAAGATTTTCCACAGTTGCCTATTTATAGACAATTCAGGGAACAGAATTTGAATTCTAGATCAGAATCAAGCAGCTGTGGAAAGTGGTGAGAGGTAGAATTCTTGCAGCCCAGAGCGAAGATGGCTCTGCACACAGGCAGCCCCCAGCTCTCTTTTGCTGCTGGGGTGCAGAAGTTGTTGATCACCTTATTGAACTGCGTGGCTTTTAAAAATGTGTATTTTTTTTCCTGCCTTATTCTTGTATGGGAAGGGAGAGGTGGAAAACAGGGAGGAAGAGCAGGTGTGTGGGCACAAAACTGCATTTGAGAAGTTGCTCTGCTCCTGTTAATGCTTCAGAATTGTCAGGCTGAGGTGTCTAAGCACACTTGATTAGGCAACCTTTGTCACAAATGCCATATGCTTCGTGAAAGATGTTTGTCTTTGGATTAGTTTAGGCTTAGATATTTGTAGAACTGTCACTTTCAGTTGCTCTGAGTGTTTATTGTACTAACAACTAAAAGTTTTCCTTTACTGTTGTTTTTGCAATGTTACCATCAGGTTAAGAGAAAATAATGTCCTTGCTGTAATTTTTAGAGAAAGTTCAACAAGCAAATTGTTTAATGTTTAACCTCAGAGACAACAGTAAAACTCATTTTCAGAACTGCAAGAACTGTGGATTTCATTTTTGTACTTGTAAATTTAAAAAAAGAGCAACAGAAAGCAACCACAAAACTCATCAAAGAATAACAAACAAAAACACCTCTATCACCAGTTCAACCAAAACATAAATAAGAAGTAGCCCTTTTTAAAAAGGAACAGAAGGGGAAACTCGAGCATATGGTAGTGTTTTTATTTCTGTACATCTTTGCTTCTCAAAATGCCATATAGTGTGTAAGCTGCAAGCAGCAAGTGATGTATTCAGCGGTGTATGATCAGCTCCTTCTCGGCACAGTGGTGTTTAGCAGGTGGTGTGTGCATGTGAGGTGTGTGAGAGAGCTCGAGTGCACGTGCCTCCTCCCTGAGCTGAGCTGTGGGCACTGCAGTTGGAAATACAGGTACCTGCTGGCATCTGAAATTGAAAGGAATTACTAAAATGTGAAGCATTGAAGGGATATTTACATCTTTGGAGAATTGGAGGCGTGATTTGCATTCAGTTTTTTTGTTCTTCTGCAGTTTGTAAGGTTTTGCTAAAAAATATTACTGAGATAATTCGTCTTTGCAAAGCACAGCTCAGAAGCTCTCCCTCCTAACTGGTATGCAGCTATTTCTCAATAATCCTCTCCCCCTCTGTAGGCTATTTTGGAAAAGTCATCCTAATCTGAAGGCAGGGAATATACTGGCAGTTTAGAAGTGCTTTGGTGACATGCTTCTCCTTTCCCTGTCCCCACAGCCCTCGGCAGAACAAGCTGTTCTAGGAAAAGTTGTTTTCCTGATGTCAGTAAGCCTGTGGCTCTGCTGAGAACAGGCTGTCAGTCTAGAGACCTATTTCTTCATAGCTTTGCTAAAATAACATGTGCTAACAGAAAGAGTCTCTGTACTGTAGAGCAGAGAACTTTGCTTGGATTTTTAAAAGACTCCCTGAGAGCTGCCACTGCCTGGAAGCTGCCATGTCTGTCTGTCTGTCACTGCAGGCCTTTTTTACTGTGAAAAGTGCTGGCATAGCTAAAAGGCAACAAATACACTGCAGAGGTGAGATAACTGTGTTGGCCCAAGTGCGAACTCCCTGATAGTGGTGAATAAGGCTGCTTTTTCTGGCATATAGCTTCGGGGAGGATGGCTGTGGGATGGTGGGTGTAAGCTGTGTTGGCCAAAGAGCTCTTCTGGACCACTGTGTCTCCCTTCTTTGCTATGATGCTGCAGCCCCGTTGTAGCAGAGCGGTCAGCTTTATCCAGCAGCTAACTTTTAACTGGTCATTGGTTTGACTTTGGGTTTCTGATTTATCGCATCATATTCTGTAACTTTCATTCTGGAAGCAAGATGAATGAGTGCTTTAATATTTAAAGGGAATGTGATCACTTTGCTGAGGTTTTGGAAAGCTGTAGGTGATCTTTATCTGTTTGCAAACCCCTATCCATTTTACATGGACTGGCTTCAGCAAACTAGTAATAGGCTCTCTTTGCCTAGCTGGGTTTGTGGCCCTCCTTGGAGGGAATGCCTGGTTCTGTGTCATGCGCTACAGAAGTAAAATTCTACTGGTCTAGAGCGTAAGAAAATTCTGTGTAACCACCCAGACTGGGGAGAGACAGAAAAATAGGTAAAATCATGTGCCATTCTTTGAGAAGGTCTAATCTGCTTTTAGAAGCACTGTAATAATGAGATCTGTTATTCAGAGAGATGGAGTACTTTTACCATTGCGTCCTGCAGGAAAAGCAGTTGATTTGTACAATGAGGAATTAAGAACAATAGACCAAAATAACTTCCTAAATTGGCTGACTTGGAAAAATTCAGTAACTCAGTGTTTCATATACGAAAAAAGACTTGGTAATTTAGTGAATTAAGTGGCACAAAGCTTTCCCTTGCTGTTGTCTATTTATTTGCAATACAAATGAAGAGTCTAGCCTAGGATGGGAGAAGAAAAAGCATGAACTGCTTCAGTCTAGAATTTCCCTCTGAAGATGCCTTTAACTTTTTGCTGTTGTTCCCTACTCTTTCCAAACCAGTTCCAAACTCTTAGTGGGTAAATGGAATGACTTCAGCCTTGGTTTTAGTTCCAAGTGAGCCAGCTCCAAAGTGGAGTTTGTGTACCTGCCTTAGCATGTCACTGATGAGTAGTGCTGTTGTTCGGTGCCGTGGTGCACGGACAGTGCAGCTCTGCACAAGTAGGACCACAGTGGATTAAATGAGATGGATGAAATTGTCAGTCTGCAGAAATTGATAACATTAAAACTTGGCTCCCAAGCTAGTTCTTCCATTACTTACACATGTGAATCAGTCTGGTTCCTAATGATTTGGAAAGGGTGTTTTCTTTCCAAGTCAGTTAAGTAAACTGGATGAACTGATCAACGACAGTAAATAGGTTTCTCTCGTTACACATCCCTTTTTCTTGCATGTTTGGAGGGACGAACTGAATTTATGTCCAGGGAACCTATTGCTGTTTCTTTCTGTTGCAATATAGACAGCTGATGTAGTGTAGCACTGTGTTTCACAGCCAGAACCTCCTTTCTGTAGTTCTTGAATAAATGAAAGCAGTTTGTAATTATTGCATAATCCGGTAATTGCAACCAAAACCTTCTTGGGATCTGGTTTGGCAACTCTGTTGGTGTGTGTTGATATTGTTTTGCTATTTGAACAACTTGTGAGAGAATTTATTGTGAAAACTGAGAAACTGTGCGTACTAAAACACCCCACCAAAACACCCCAAATCAAAGAAAAGGAAAACCGTACACACACACACAACCCCCCATCCTGTAATGTTTATACAGCCAGATGCAGTCTGGGTTAATTTTTAAATCTAATGAACATTTAGTTGACATTCTGTCCTTTAGGCTGAACATTGGCCAAATACAGTGGTTTCAGTTCTTACCTGGAACTAACTTTGGTATCTGTGCTGTATTTAGTTATAAAGAGACACATATGGAGCTCATAGTGTCTCAGTCAAAGGTCCTGTGTTCAGTGCTGTTTCCACTCAGCTCCCTTAAGAGTGCTTATCCCTGTAACTTTCTGATTTGGCAGTCGTTTGTGCTAGTTAAACAGTAGAAAGTAGGAGGAAAGATCCTATTTTCAGCTATAGCAGGAGAAAATATCAAACTCATGCTTGAAAATACTCCCCCCATCCCCTCGAAAAAGTCTGATAGAAATGCCATATAAAGGAAGGTATTGTGAAGAAAACTCTCTTTCTGTGTCCCAACCCCATCTTCTGGGCAATTTCTTCTTTGCTTGCCTGTTCCTTTGTGCATCGATTAAATATCAAGTTAATGGTTTCCTTTTATAAAAATTGCTTCCTTGAAAATGGGCCATCCTCCTCCCTCGCAGCCTAATGACGGAAAAGTACAGATGATATTGATATAAGCTGTGTTTACTTCAATGTAACAGCTTGAAAGACTGTTTGTGTACAGTAATCTGCCAAGTGAATAATGATTTGGTTTTACTTGTTCAATATTTCTTTCTTTCCCCTAGAGAGGGGGAGGTCTGAACAACCAGTAGCAGTTGCTGAGGTTAATCAGATGCATTTAAAAGGTCTTTAATTAAGCCATGCAGTTTTCTTAGAAGGCCCTTGAACTATTCTTTCACCCCTTCCTCTTCTGTTTCGTGTGGGTGAGAGCAAATAAGATGGGAGCACAAGGGAGGTGCAGGCACTGACTTGATACAGATCTAGGATCCTGCTTACACACAGCGAAGTCTCAATGGAAAGTAGGAAACCAGAGGAGGATTGAAATGGTTTGTGTGAGTTCAGCTGGCCAAGGGTGTGCTGAAAGCTGAGGCAGTGGTGAGAATTGATGTGCCAGGGCTCAGCAGGGTGAACACACAAGGTGTTGTTACAGCTGCTGCTCCAAATTTTATTGGTTCCTCTAGGTTTTTCATGCTGTCCTCATTTGGGGCCAAATTGTAGCCTTCAGTATGTATGCTGGGTTCCAGCTGATCTACCCCTTCCATATCTTTTGAGAGACTTAAACTGTGTGTTATGAGGCAATGTTGTACTTCAGTGAAAAGAGGAGTTTACACCAGTATCTGGTTTTCTAGTTTCCTTTGGCTTTAAGTTTTCAAGTCCACTTCAAAAAATTGTTCCTGGTAAAGAGCTTTGCTTACGCTTGTGCCCAAAAAGAATTCTTGACCTGGAGCTTTTACACAGAGAATGGGTTTTGCATATGTATAGGCAAGTGCTCAAAATGGATTCCTGATTCATGGCTTGAAACTGAGGAATGACAGAAAAAGAGATGTAGAAAAGGGAGGGATATTAACCTTACTATTTCCTGTGTTCTTTCTCTGTGGTGTGCATTACTACAAGCACCACATTTCTAAGCAGGGCTGTTAAGTGAAAAAATGGGGAGTTAAGGCACAATTTGCTAGTTGGGAAGGATTCTAAGAGCTGTTCTGAGGATTAATGAAAGGGAAGTTTCAAGAGGGATAGAAAAATGCATAAATAGTGAGACTCCTTCCTTACTCCCTTTTTTCAACTGGCTTACAGAAATACTTATGGCAAGCTTGCTTTGCAGAATTTTACTCTTTTGGAGGCCGTGTTTAGTAACTGCAGTAACCAAGCAATTGGGCAAGATGGAAAATTTACAGATTGTGTTAGAAAGTGTGTGCTGAGAATGTTATCCTGTGGTTCCAAATTACTATGATCAACTTGCCTTCTCTTGACAATACCTAGCTTTCTACAGATGACTTGGCTGGGTGTTACCTGGGTTACGTGAGGTGTTAGCTGCTGCTGGAGGTGTTATTCATTCTGTTTGGGGATGTTTCATTAATGAATCTCGGGGCCAGCGAGGGAGTACAGAGAGATGAAGCAATCCTGAGTCAGTGCATCCCTGTGATGATGCAGGAAGCTGGTTGGACGCAGGTTGTTCTAGAGGCTCTCTGTGCTTGGCGCTGGATGTAGCTCTAGGCAGGCAGTCGGGGGTGAGGAGTCCAGCAGCCTGCACGTAAGAATGTAAAACCTTCTCCAGGAGCTTGGTGCAGTCGTTACTGTAGGGCATCTGCTCTGTCCCTCGGTAAGCAAAGCGCAGGCCTCCTGCCTCATCCTGCGGGCAGGGAGTGAGTATTGTTGGGAACATGCGAGGGAGGGCAGGGGCGAGGAACCCTGGGGAGAGGCAGTGCTGATTCATTCTCCTTCCAAGTCTGTTGGCACCATGGCACTGAGGACAGGACCTCGTTGGCTGTTGCCATGAAAATAGTCAAGGGCAGAGGCTTGGAAGAGCCTTATCAGAGAAGGTGATTCCCTGGAAGGTGCCCTGAGTCACCAGTGAGTGGACAGAATGCTGGATTTGCCTGGTGAAACACCTCACGTGTATTTCTGCAGCACTTTGGTGTAATTTCCAGCCTTGGCCACCATCTTGGTGTGAAATCACCACTGCCATTTCCTGGGTAGACGTGACTTCCTTTGGCTGTCAGGTTTTTCTCCTTGAAGAGGTGGTCAGTTTTTATGGAAGTAGAACTTCCTTGACATTTTTTGCTTTGCTCTTCGAGGCGCAAGAAATGATGCTGTGTTTACAGAGGAATGCACCCACTCACAAGTGACTGGCCAGCAACTCTTCCCCAGTTTCACCCAACCTCTTGGCAGGCAGCCACTCCCCCTCTTGCTTACTCCACACTCACCCATCTGCAGTCTTGCTGCCCATGCTCTCCCTGGTTTTGGGATCCTGCCTAAACAAGGGGTCTCCCTGTGGACCCATGAGCACTGCCTGCCCATCCTGGGCTGCTTCACCGGGGCTCTGCCTGACTGGCATCAGCTCATGAGGCTCCTGCTGTTGCATTAAGTTGTTTGCTCGATTGTTTAACAAAGTGCTTTTAATGGAAACATAAAACCGGATAGAAATACAAAGCCTAATGGAATAATCTCTTAATTGCAGGGCTGTAAATGACTATTCAGCACATGATTACTGTACTTCCAGGGGGAACAGGGAGGAGGAAAGAATATTGAATGAAAGACACTAAACACTTCAGCTGCTAAGAATGATGATTTATTGCCAAGCTGAACATCGGGCTAAGCAGGGCAAATAAACTGACAATAGTAAGTGCTTTTGGAGGTAGAAATTTGCTCATTCAGGGTATTCACTGTGTGCAACATGTAAATTCTACCAGGATAAAAGCACAAAGAGTGATTAATTAATAGTGGTGAGATACTCATGCATGCGGTGTCCTTAGGCAACCCAGAAAAAAGTATTAATCAGCACATTGCCCAATTATTGGCAGATAACTCCTGGTGTATAGTAGTTTGCCATTTCAGCTAGAAAATGCTTTGTTCCTCTGCCTCCCTGTAAAAATCATGGGGTTTGCTGTGTTGTGTGGTTCACAAAAAATACCCCATGTTTTTAAGCAGCCAAGGAGATGTGCTCAGAGGCACATTGACGTTATCATTTTTTGCTATTGCTGCAAGCCTTTCAAGGTACGTTAGTCCTTAGAGAAACTGTGTCCATCCATCGAATATCTCACCTAGGTTAGGCAGCAGCAGGTGAAAGAGCTGTTATCCTGGTATTGAGCTGGCTGTTGATTTGGTGTACAGCTGTGTGTTCTCCAGAACAGGGCATGGTTAGCAGGGAACATGTTCCCCAGGACCACGTGCTGCTCAGCTAGGCGAGGTAAGCAGCCTTGCTGGTTCCCACCAGCACTTGCCTTTCGCAGGATTTAGTGCCTGGATTCCTGGTGCTGTCTTAGGCAAGGACGCCTGACTTCACCTGCCTGCAGAAGCCCCTGTGTCACTCAAGCCTTTCTTTGCACGTCTGGGATGTGCCTGGTGCCTGCTGGTCTCTCCCGGGGGCACACAGATGCAGACCCAGCACCAGGCTCACATCAGGCAGGTCAGAGATTTCCAGTGTTTGCAGTGGCCTCGGCACTGCCAAAGCCGTGCTCCTGTCCCGTGGGAACTGGAGCTGGCTGTTGCTTTTGGTCCGAGCCAGAGGGTGATGTTCCCACTGCCTGCACGCAAGTGTGGCTAATGATGGTGGAGCTGAGCACTTGGCTGTTTCTCAGCCTGCTTCCAATACCAAGGGAAAATAGGTGCTTTTCAAATAGAGGTGCAGATGATGTGGTGAAAATGTGTTTTGTTTTGGTGGGGTTTGGTTTTGGTCTTTTGTTTGTTTTGTTTTTTAATTTGAAAACCAGAAATATGTTGAATAAGTGTGTACAGAATTGAAGGGAGAAAGTATTTGTATCTGTTTTATTATTATTCTTTAAAGGGATAGTTTTTTGTAGTTGCTAAAAGTAACAGCTTATGTAAATATTCTTAAAAAGCAGGAAAAAGGAAATATAAGATACTTCAGAGTGTATTTTGTAGGGGTATATGCTTTGCAGTGTGCATTAGGCATGCATCAGTACCTGCCTAATGCACCCTGTCATGGATTATTGCTCTTGCTTAGATTGAACACTTGCCAAGTTCTTTCGAATGACAATGAGATGCTTTGTTCAGGCTGATGATTCGATTGCAGTTTGAAACTCCAGCACAGAGAGGTACTCGGCTAGAAAGCATGTGCATCTCTTAGTAAAATTGAAAACCAGATACAAACTATAGAAAAGTTAGCAGGTCCTTCTGTGTTTAGAGGAAAAAAATTAGAAAATACTTCTGGAATAATTATGGTCTGGCAGAGACTTCAGGAAAGATTTTCAAATAGGCTTTTCAGCATATAAATAGATCTTTTCAACAAACATTGCTAATCTCGTTATACTTCTACGTAGTCCTTGCTATGCAGATAAGACTTGTCCAACCTGTTACTTGGTACAAGCTGTTATGTAAGTGAAAAACTCAAAAGGATAGGAAACCTTTCTTTCATGCGCGATGTGTTTGCTGCTAATTCCTATGAAAGTATGAAAGAACTTATCTCTTTAATATTTTTAAAATTTTCTTAATCTCAGTTTAGTTACAGTTCTATCCTGTTCATAGCATGTTAGATTTGATTTACTTAATTGTTTGGGAAGGATTTACACTAAGAATGTTTCACAAGTAATGTTATAAAGTTGCTCTCGTGTTTAATAGGTTGCAGGGGATTAAAGATTCAGGAGGCAGAGTTGCATATATCCATATTTCTGAGACAGTTTCAAATGCTCATATTTGCAGGTTTTACTTTTGATATGCCTCACAGCAAATTAAACCGCTGATAGCATTTGATGTGGAGTTAATTCTTTGAACAGCTTCAGATTTGCAGCTGGGAAAGGAGCAAATTCTCAGGCTGATGTTACATTCTTTTACACGCTGGGCTTTGAGCTGCATTGAGCTGTCAGCTCCAGGAGCCTGTGCTGGCCCTCAGCTGGGATGGTCGCAGAGGGAAGAAAGGAGGACCCTTCGGACTGCGCAGGAAATCTGAGGTGAAAGGCTCTTGGGCTCTGCAGCAGTCTCACTGCCAGCCCTTGCAAGCTGTCTGACAGCATTTACAACAAGCTGGATGAAGTCAGGTCTTTAGAAAACTGGGCTTTGGGGGTGGCTGAAGGGAACTAAGCTAAGCTGAGCTGCATGTGAAGTGAGAATGTGGCAATATGTGTACGTTGTGGCACCTGTGGACCGCATGGCAGAGTGACTGATGGAACAGGAGCTGCTTGGCACAGCATGGACAAGGTCAGCTGATAGCAGGCTCCTGGGGAAAACCAGTGGCATATTCACTTGGCCAGATGTGCAGGGATGGTAGCTGTGTGAGGAGAGTTGTGTGAGAAGGGATTTAAAATGCACACCCATGAAGCAGCTGCTCACTAAACATTTCAGGTTTTCTTCTACTAACCGTGTATCTTGTTGAAATTCTTGTTTTGCTGTGTTGGGGAACAATAACGTTGGGGGTTTTTTAGTGGCGTTTGGGACAATCTATAAAATCAGTGAACGGAAGGCGTGTCCACTTAAATAATTTTAATGTAGTCCTAAAGTAGAAAATTTACTGCATTTGACTTCCTGCACATGCAGTAAGCATTTCAGTATCCCCTCAAAGAACTAAGGTAGTAAAATAGATTGTAAGACTTGAATCTTTGATTTAAGTTGCAAAATTATTTCTTGTGGAAAATTGAACATTAGTTTTTGGAAATTTAACATCTGATATAATCTGGATTATTATTTTTCTTCTTTTACATTGCTGTAATTTGCTTTTTATCTTAAGGCCTGTTAACAGAGAGTTCTTTCAAAGGCTTATGATTTTTATGAGGATCCTGGAGAAACTGTAACTGGGTTGGAGGGGACCACTGGGCTTTGTTTTACTGAGTACTTCTGTGCTACATCAGGAATAAAATGTTTGGATATTGGGTGGGAAGACAGTAGGTCTAAGCAAGCATGGTTTAATTTCCTATAATCACTGAACTGGAAGTATGTGTGAGAATCAAAATATTGTAATTGTGTGGAAAAAAAAAATTAAATTGGTCTGGGAAATTAATATTAGAGGTAAAAATGCTTTTTCTTGATCCCGTAATTACTTGGCTCTCTTTCAAATAGTACTAGTTTGCAACAGCGTTTTTACCAAATCTCTCATGATTTGCCAGTAAAGAACATTGTTTTGGAGCATATTTTAAAGAAATAGAAGCCTGATTTCATTTTTGCATTCTGCTTTTTGTACATTGCTACTGCAAATACACAGTTCTCTTGCTGCCTTTAAACTTGTTTTACTGAACAATAAGAACAGCAATAAAGGTATTTTAAGGCAAAAGCAAATGAACAGGTAGGATAGGTTTTATACGAGGGAAAACCCTAAGCATTTTCCCAGGCAAGCCTACAACAGTTGATCACAGGTGCTGGATTTCTGCCATTAAGATGAAGAATTCAGAGGCAGATGGGTACAGTGGGAGATTTCATGCACCACTTCACTGAAGAAAGCCTTCAGACTGCTCAGGCAGCAGCTGATAACAACTTCTGGCTATTCAAGTATGCCTTGTCAGCGTTAGAGATGCTGATACTTTGCTAGTGGTGGGTGAGTTAATACAAAATCACAGTCCTGCCTCTGTGTTTCCACTGGGGAACCCCTTCTCCCCGTGCTGGGCAGTTGTGCACACATGTACATTGCTGCTCACCCCGTGGTGGTTACCCTGCTCCTGTGCTCATGCGGCTGATTTAGAGAGCCCTACCAGAAAGATTTGGTTTAGAGATAACAGCTGAAGCCGGGCAGTGAAGTGCAGAGTGCTGGAGGATCTGGCCAGGCTTAACAAAACTTGAGATCTGGCACTCTTCCATTGATTTTACTTCAGTCACATAATTTTCCTGAGCTGGGGTTTGTAAGCTAATGAGTCAAATTTGTTTACGTGTCTCAGGCTGACTTAAACAATCGAGAGAAATGCATGATGTTTTTTATCGTAAGTGACATGTAGATAATCAAGAGGAAGAAACGCTGTAGGAGGGGGTAAAGCTGCAGGGCAGTCCGCTCCCAAGTAGTGAGAGTTGTTCCAGGTGCTGTTAATCCTGGTGGAGAGCAGGACGTATCAAGCTGAGTTTCTAATGGGTCGACTCACTTTAATTTTTCTTGCTGCCCACCTCCTGCCTGAACACTGGCTTAATCCAAATTGCCACTGTGCTGCTCTGACATGGCCACGTGTGAGTTCATGTCTACATGCTCCGCTCACAGCTGTTGCCAAGTGCTTCACCTCCATTTTCATGAAGGGGAAAGATCCAGCTTGCAGCAAGCTCCAGGTGCTGCAGAGGCAAGGAAGGTGCCGCTGGAACAGTTGCTGCAACAGCGGCTGGGGCACAGGGCTGGTGACCCTGCTGTGCCAGCATCCCTGTGCTTGCCCTGTGGCAAGTCGGGAATAATGCCAGGTTGCATTTTGTGGATGAGAGACTTTGTGACTGCAGCTGGCTTTTAAATCCATAAAAATGGGAAAAGGTCACTTCTGAGACAATCGTGGGTGACTCAGAGTCCCCTCTCTGTTGGAGCAGGATCTGCTCAGCAGGGAATGCCGCTTCTCCATAGAAGCGGAATCTCAGACAAAGCCAGGATGTAGCACGCTGTCAGAGGGATCTGGGTGTACCAGCTGAGCCTGACCAGATTGGCCCTGGGTCTGAGAGCTCTCTGTGGGAGGAGGCACTTGGGGCTATGTGAAAATGTTTGCTCAGCTGTGCAACAGAGCGGTGTAGATGAACTAGTGGCAAACTGAAGCCTCTCATTTTGATACAGAGAGTGAAGTTTAACTTATTTTTCACTGTCACCTCTGCAAAGTAAACCCATTTGGGCAACTGTCTTATCTGTATCTGACAAAGCTAATTTTTTGATCCTTGCTGATGAAGTGAGAAGAGACATGGAGGGGCTCCTCTTGCCTGCAAAAGCTGCTCACATGGAAGCTCAGTCTTGTCACGGTTGGGTCACCACAATCAAGGCTGCCTAGTGTGCAGCTATGAGAGGGCTCTTAAAATCTGGGGAACTCAGGTTTTCGTCGTCCTGGACTCAGGTCCCATCCTAGATTGCACTTCTAGAGCTGCTCCATCAGCTGCAGCCAAGGCACCAGCAGCTTTGACTCTTTCTGTGCATACCCGGTCACTGAAATAGCACTTGAGCTGCAGATCTTTACTAACCTGCCCAAAAAGACACGCATGCCTTCAGGGCTGAATAGCAGTCAGACCACTCACGTGGCTTGGGGGAATCCTGAGATGTGTGCCTGTGACTGCCGTGTACAGAACGCCTTGCAGAGGCGAAGTGGTCGGGATTTTTCATTACACATACCCGATGATTTACATTTTTCACATTTCCTGCTTTGCCTGCCACATCCAGAACAAGCAAAGCCTTAAATTCATCAACTCCTTGTCTGCTTTCCTTGTAATTACACTTCACACAATCACACCTTCTTAAAAGCCCTTCTAGTATATTTGCATTTAGATGGAGAATGACAGCTTTCCGTGTTCCCCGTCTAACTTATAATTAACACCTTTTCTGACTGTTCTATTAACGTCACCTACATGGGGAGAGGCTGAAAGCCTGGGTTACTTTAGAGACTTCATTTCTGCAGCACCACAAGTAGAGAGGCTGCCTGTTGGTTTGTTCAGGTCTTCAGCTATGACACCATAGTTACATGCTCTATAATTGTCACATTTTTCCAGATTTCCTAAGTTGCTGTTGTACGTGGCCGTTTATGACTAAATAATAGTTCTATTTTAAAAATTTCAGGGCGTGAGGGAAAGTCCGAGTCATAAACTTTTCACTTGTTTGCCTTTTTTGAGTAGGCACAAGAGGTTGTTACTTTCAGTTATTTGCATCTTTTGACAAATCTTTTTCCTCTTTTAAGACTTCATGGATGACAGGCTGAGAAATCTTGGGGTGTGTTTTTAAGTGCGTAGCTATTTGCACTGGGGTTTCGGCTCAGTTCTGTGAAGGTTCTGTCATGTTTGAAGAACATCTGAGAGTTCCCAGTTCCTGCTAAAATCGCTGGGCGCTGCAGGGGCTCAGTTCTTCTCAGGAAAAGATCAGGCTTACTCCTGGGAACTGCTTGATGATCAAAGACCTATTGATGCTGAAAGGAAGCAAAAACCTTTTAATGGCTGAGTAATGAATATAATTTTAAACTTGGCAACAGTGGGAGGAAACAAATAAGTAAGAATTTGAACCCCAAGATTACCATAGGAGAGGCTGAGTGAGAAGATGATTAATGTTACAAAAGCAGAAGTGCTTTTTTTTTTTCTGGCAAAAGCCAACTTAGCTTCTACTTAAGCAAAGTGGCAATTCCCTTCTGCCTGTTATCCTAGCCTTCTGTACTTCAATTTTTTTGTGTAACCTAGAGGGCTCTGTATTTAAAACATAAAAAGAGGTGTATTCAGCATCATTTTTCCATGTGCTTTGAAGGAGAGGTTGCAGCAGCGCTGCATTTTCTTGGAACATTGTTTTTGTTCAAAAGTATTTGACAGGGGGTTTCTTACAGTCATTGTAGATAAACAGTTGGGCTGTGAGGCCTTGATCTCTTGCTCCGTGGGTCTGATGCGCCTGTCATACAGTCAGTAAACAGGGCTGGATAGACTTGATGAGTTGAAGGAGCTAGAGGAAGCAAAATCTTGAAAAGCAAATTCCAATTCATATTACTTCAGTGTGAAGATATGTATTTTTGGGAAGCATGTACCAAAGCTGATTGATGATGATGCTGATGCAGAAAATTATTGATTAACTGTACCATCTGTTGTACTTCTGCCCTATGTTTTTCTCTGTGTATGTTCAAAGTGTGTATTTTCTGAGAAATAGTGTTTGATTTGAAACAGAGCTTAAGAAATTCAGCAAGTCGCAACTTGCTGATGTTCTGTCAAGGAAAGGAAGCAAAGGTTGGGACGAGGACTTTTGGATGCTGTTTGGTATTAACTGTAGTGTTGTCCTTTCATCTGCTTGTGTTGCAGTCACTGTCAGGCTGCGTAGGTGATACCAGTGTGAGAGCTGAGCACAGTTGTGATGCTCAGGAACTTTCTGTGCCTTTATCCACGTTTCTTTTCAAGCTGATGGGCTGATGGATAAAACTGCATTTTTAATCTTTGCAGATATGATCTTGGCTCTATAAATTGGTGGCAGTTCTTCCGTGGAGACTTTAATAGGAACAGAGCCAGTGTGCTGCAGCAAGGCTGTTGTGATGCATCCTTGTGATCTCTGTTTGATTGGTTTTGGGGATGATGTGTCTTGCCTTAAACAAAAATGTCTCACAATCATGATCAGCAGTTTCTCATGTTAAAAAAAGAATAAATTTTAATGACAAAACAGCTTCAATCAATTTGTGTTTTCCTGCAGTTGTACTAAAATGAAATGTTGTGTCTCAGTGTTTCAGAGGAAGAGGTTCTGCATGTTGAGAGGGAAGTGAGTGTTGTTGTGAGTGTGAGTGTTAGCTTTTTAGCCTTTCTCCACCTGCTTTCCCAGCTCCTGGATAATTCCTTTCAGGAGCCAGCACTAGATCTTATTACAAATAAAGCAGATTTTTATTTTCATTTCTTTTTCATTTGAAGAGGACTTGGGACAGAAGAGGCAGAATTTCTTCTTGCAGCAGTCTATTTTTTGAAAATGTTGTCATGGTCTGGATTGTCACATATCAGCATTTGAAACTCTGTAGTAAGGGCTGGCATGTCACTGAGAGCAGCTTGAGAGCACGTTGGTATTTTATGGCTTCTGTTACAGATTTCTGTCTGGATGATGTTGTGGGTCAGGGCATGTGCTTTGCTGAGCTTCCTGAACCAAATCCCTTATTATGGGAGCCGGTGCAGTGCCTTCACCTTGCGCTACTTTGAGTCTAGGACAATTCTACTGTTTCAGTCTGTAGCAAAGCACAACTTTGGGTTTTTTTGGGGAGTGGGGGTGATTTGTGCATGTGTCCCCCAAATCCTAGGCTCCCGTGTGCTTGGTGTGTTGGTGCCAAGCCTCAAGGTCCAGTTTCTCCAAGCATTTCCACAAACCAGTAAGGAAGAACTTGGGGGTGGTTTTGAGGTTTTTCTTAAGTTGTCATTCTAGGAAAATCCGAATATCAAAGCTGTGAGTCTGAAGAGGTTCCTGAAGAACAGGGGTTCTCCCTGCAGCTTTGGCAGTAGCGGGGTTGGGGCTACACATGCACGAGGGACGCCTTGCTGGAGCCTGGCAGACGGCGTCTCCGCATGGGTTTCCTTGCTGGCGCCTGGCAGGCCACGGAGCCCTCCTCTCCTCTTGGCATGAGGCCATGCAGGGCCTGAGCTGACCGTGGTTCTCAGGGGCTCTCTGCCTGGCTTCCTGACACTTGACCTTAGGGTAGCTGCTGTGTGAGTTACAGCATAGCCCAGGTTTTCAAAAGCTTTGAAGAGCATACTGACAAATGCCCTCAATGGCCAGGTGAAGGATGGGCAGAAATGGTGTCTCCGCTGGTGTTGGGAGTAGGACATCCACAGGCTCATATTAAAAAAGTGGGCATTTCTGTAGACAGCCAACACTTCTGCTCTGAATTCAGAATGCCATCTAGTGCAATACAACCGATTTTTTAAAAATAAAAACCCCTCAGTATGAGATGAGGCAATGTGCATGCAAACATGACTCCTAAATGATAAAATAGAATTGGAAGGAGTTTCAGTGCTTGCCTTCAGGTAGTCTAAGGTCTTGTCTGTAACTTGGAAAAGGGAGGCATGCTGCTGTCAACTGCATGATTAAATAAGTAGCTACTCAGTGGTTTTTCCCCTTATCCTTCTGCTTTTGAAACTGTAGCTCCTTCTGTTCAATGAAGCTGGAGGAAAACTCGGAATGAAAATTACATTGACCCAGTTCAGACAGGGAGGCAGAGGGTGGATGGTGATCCTGAGCAGCAGAGGGGAGGGGAATGACCCCTGGCCTGGCTGCAGGGGCAGTCAGCTGTGCATGGCCAGCAGCCTGGGCCACTGTACCCTGTGAGGGTGTGAAGACTGACCTCACTGAGCGTTGCCCAGTATTCCTGTACATGTGCGAGCGCCCGTGTCTGCCGGGATGTTCCTGGGCAAGCACCTTTGTCTCCTCTTAAACCTTCAGGAACTTCCACTATGGCAAAAAGGCAGTGTTCCTGCCCATCTCTTCTGCCCGCCCCCCTCCAGACTCTTTAGAAAGAATTTATTGCTGGGAAGAGAGCTTGGGGTCAAGGAAGGTTCAGGGAAAGAAAAGGCCTTTAGGGGTATTACAGCTGCTGTCTTTGCAGCAAGCAGCGTGTAGGTTGTTTTACATTCAGTGTCAGGGTACATATAAGAAACATAGGTACTTCTCATCACAAATATTATTGTTGTGAGAGACTCAAGTGGTTTAGGATTTTCCTGTTGTTTGATTGTGATCAGAACCTCTGAGCAAAACAACTTGATTACTCTGAATTTGGGTGCTTGCCAGTCTAGAAATAGAAGGACATTCGTAATCCCCATAGATGTAGCACAGTGTTTTAGTAAAAAGCAATTTTCAGGGTCATAATCTGTGGCCTGCCTTTTTGTGAAACACATTCACTTTAAAAAGTCGTTTGCAAGCATACAATTTCAGATAGTAGATATAGCTAAGATTGCTTCTAGCTTGCCTTATAATTTTTCCTAAGTTTCTGCATTTTGCAGTTGATGTCTCCCATGCCTGACTGCACAAAGCTTTCCTGCCACACACAGGGCAACTGCCCAGCTAACTGCTTATAGATAGGAAATTGCTGACGTGCAAAATGACATCAGATGCACAGGGGAAATGGTTCTATTATACAGTTTATTACAGAAGGATTGTATGTATTTACTGAAGCAGTGGTCTGTGATTCCTGTTTCCTTCTTTTTTCTTTTATGAACGTTTAAAATCGTTTGCAGAGGTAGGGTACATAGATAGTACTGGACACTTCTGTTTTGCTATATTTGGAAACAGTTCAGCACTAGCAAAGTTGGAAACTATGCTAGATGTGCAGAGTCTAACCCCTGAATATGTTTTTCTGTCTTAGTGGTGCAAGTACATCCTCACTGCAGTTCCATATATAGAAATTTGCCATCTGGCAGCATCGTTTTCCAGAGCTCCTATGGAGTCAGGAAACCCCCTCTGCAGCAGTCAGACCTCTTGGGTAACTGCTACAGCAAAGCCAGTCCTCTGTGTCTCCTCTAGGGATGATTAAACTTTCAGCAGCAGATTATTGGTGTAGCATTTGGGAAGATGTCACTGGTGGGGAAGACAAGGCTCTTCCCTTGCAAAGTGGGACACTAGAGAATTTTTGTGTTTGAAGAACAATATAGGAATTGTATGTCTACAGTAGATTGTGCAGTAGAGTAGAAATAGGACAGGAGAGAGATGATTGCATGTTTTTTCTTCCCCAATGTCTATAAAGATTAGAGGAAGAGATTCCCTTGTTTTGCAGTAGTACTTCAAAGGCAAGGTGTAGTTTAAAGAATCTGGTTTTCCATGAAGTCTTTCTGCTGTGCATGTGACATACGGTTTATTGGTGCTTTGGTGTGGGGCTGGTGGAATTGAGTGCATGCAGATGTGGTTGAGGAGGAACAAGGGGATTCGACCTGATGTTTTCTGGGTTTCTGAGACCTTCTTTCTAAATTCGTTTGCATGATTGCTTTAAATGCAACTACGTGGGTTTCTTGTGAGCAGCTTTCAAGCCTGTTTATTGCCAAGCAGTGTTGCCTTGTTTTTTGCCAAGTAGGCAAAGTTCATTGTTTGAAAGTGGCAACACCTTCAAAATAATGGATTTTCTTTTACTCCTGGGTGAAGAGTTGGGACGGAAGTCTGAAGGAGAACAAGAGTGGTAGTTTTTCACACTTATTGTTGCAAATGGATTTGCCGGCTGGTGTGCTTATCACCCCCACTGACTGCTTCTCAATTTGTTTCACAATGAAATGGATGGATAGTTTTTTCCTTCCCACTCTTCTCAAAGGATGGTATCAGTAGAAATCACTGAGAAGGATGCATGTACCTTGTGTGTCATGTTACTGTGCAGCAAATTCTTGATGTAACTGATTTGTCAGCTGTAACCATCCCATGGATTTCAAAATTACTTTTATTCTGGATGTATGCCATTGTCTGGAAACCAGGAGTTCTGTACAAAGTAGTTACTTGCTGATAACACTGGTGTACAGTGTTAATCGTCCTTCATTTCTCTCTTTCCTAAAGCTTGTGCAATGAGGACAGAAACTTGCTGCGGATTCGAGAGAAAGAGAGACGGAGTCAGGAGGCACTGGAGGACAGAAAACAGTTCTCCGAGAAGACTCCCCTCTTTGCAGAACCCTACAAGGTAATGGTATGGGCTGTGGAGGGGGAAGAGAGGAGGAAAGAGGGTTGAGGTGGAAGAGGAGAGTTGTGGCTCTGCATAGGGTATAGCAGACTTGAGCATGATAAATGCAAACACATCTTCCCTTCTGCCTAGTTTTATTTCCTCAGAGTATAAGCTTGATTCTCTGTTGGTTATGCAAGAGCAGTATGGACTTTGGGCTGTCCTCCTGTAGTTTGAGGGAAGTGCTCACGAGCAGCTTGGCTGCCTGTCTGCTTGCAGCTGTATAACAAACGCATCTGATGTTCGTGCTCCTGGAGGCTGCAGGTGCACCAAGCCCAGCTTAGAATAACTGATAGTGGCTCAAGCAGTCCTGTCTGCTTTGGAGAGAATTGCAGGATCAAGATGAGCTTGCCTAACTTTACTCATGGTGATGTGTGGTGATTAAGTTAAAATCCTGAAGAATGTCTCTTTCTGAGCTAGGTCTCTTGGGGAGCTTTTGAAATGTCCACCTCTTTGTTCTTCTGTTGCAGACTAAAAAAGAAGATGAGTTGTCAAGCCGAATTCAGAACATGCTGGTCAATTATGAGGAGGTCAAGGAGTTCATGAGCAACAAATCCTGTCAGAACCTTATAGGGATTCCAAAGAGTGTTGCCCCTCTGTTTCCCCCCGGACAGCCTGATCGCCCGTACTTCCCTGAGAAGGCCATCCATACATTGCCATCTTCATTCCAGCACCCAACCCGCCGTCCACCCGTGGGACCTATGGTTGTAGCCCCTCGTCCTCCAAGCCACTCCAGTCACTACCAAAAGGCACAGTCAGGAACAGAACCAGCTTCAGCTTTGCACACCAAGAGTCGCAGCTTACCCGGCGCTCGGAGCCACGGTCAGGAACACGGCCACAGTGGCCGGGACAGTCAGGCAGGTTTTCCCCACAGCCACAATGACAAGCCTGGGAGTGGGGAAGGTCGGGCTCATGGCCTGCAGGCCTCCCCTCTGGCGCTTTCCCCGTTCCTGCCATGTTTGTTGTCTTCTCCAGTGGCACCCCTGTCACCTCTACATTCCAGCCAGCATATCAATTCCAGGTCACAGAAAAGCAGCAAAAATCATGAGTCGACCTACAGTCAAACCAAATTATTACAGGACTTAGTGACAGGATCACAGGAGAAGGAAAGTCGGGACAGCCCTACCGTTACCTTGACCAGCACCACTCAGCCTTCCTCTCAGACTTTTCCTCCTTCTTTGACATCAAAAGCCAGTGCAATGCAGCAGAAACCAACTGCCTATGTCAGACCCATGGATGGCCAAGATCAGGCACTGTTTGAATCCCTGGAGCTCAAACCTCTCCTGGAGGAATACCATGAAGGACCCAATGAAGATGTCTCAGATTTGAAGGCAAAAGTTAAAGCTGAATTATCCAAATTGGAAACCCCTTCTGAGCCCAAGGAAGAGACCGATGAAGATCTCTCAGATTTGAAGGCAAAAGCCAAAGCTGAAATATCCAAATTGGAAACCCCTTCTGAGCCCATAGAGGTGAGTGCAATTTTGGGGGGTCTCTTTTGGGGCAGGGTAAGTTTGGCTGTGGGAGAACAGGTCAAACAGCAGTGACTGCCAGAAGCAATGATGACTCTGTGTGTGTTACCCTGCTTGGAAGGTGCATTTTGAGGTTGACCTGGGTGTGAGATACCTGTTTGAATGGTGAAAATGTGGCACTTCCTGTGATTTTTCTATTGTTTTCTCAGTTAGGCTGCAGCAGGTTTTATGGTTCAAGGCTGCCTCTGTGCCCATAATTTTTGTTTTCCTCTAAGGCTTGTTGAAAAGAAGGGGGAAATATGTTGAGAAGATCAAGTGTTGATGCAGAATGTCAGTACTCTGTCTGAGTGGTGGTGGGTGGAGGCCCCAAATCCTCACTGAATATTGGGACAGCCAGAGGTGCAGTGAATTCTATGGTTGGTCACCTGGGCTTTGTGATAAGGGACTGTGAACACCACAGGATTCTCCTCTGTAAGTCTGTAAAATCTCACTGTAGACCCACAGGAAAGTATGACTTGATACTGCAAGTTTCCTTGTTGTGCTCCATCAGTTTTTGCTGACCCAAGAGCACCTCTCTGATTTGTCTCGTGGAATGGAGGCAGAAGCTCTGACTGGTAAAGCAGAGGGAGAGGAGGAATGCAACTCCTTTTCCTGTGCCCTCTGAAGCCCAGTTTCAGCTGTGCCAAGGGACCAGCACACTCTGCCTGCCTCGTGGCTTGGCCTCCTGTGGGTTCAAAAGCACTTGGTCCCCTGCTACATTTTGGAGATTTACTGTGCTCATCCTTCAGCACTGAGGTTATTGCTATGCCTATGGGATGTAGCATCCCATAGTGCTGACCTAAGGCAGCTGGGCGGGGAGAGCTACGGAGATTGTTTCAAATTGTATTTTGCCACCTTTGTAATGAAAAGGAAGAGTGTGGCTGCAGTCTGCTTTTCATGGAAAAGGGTGTGGATCCGTTGCAAATGGCTGTAGGCAGTATCTTGTGGGAAATGAGGGGAAACTGTCAAAATGACAATGTTGAGAAGTTGTGAAAATACTTTCGTGCTGAGACTTTATTTGCTACCAAGTAGGTTTGGCGTTGCACATCACACCTCAAAACAGGAAGTTTACTGAGGTCCACATTACCTTATTTGCTTAACTGGATATTTTACTCTTGGGAGACAAATAAAGCAGGGCAGGGCATTACCTTCTACATTATCTTATTGTCTCATCTGCATTATTGTCTTGTCTCTTTTCCTATCCCCATACTTCTTCTCTCATCTCATGTATCTCTGGTTTAATATGAATTTTGATAGGGCAGCATTAGCTATGATGCTGTGTGCTGAATGATACCTTTTTCTCACTTTCTGTTGAGCATGTGAGTCTGAGTCCAAATGCCCATGAAAATCCTACAGTTGCCAGTGCAGGAGTAGCATTGCTCATGCTCCTTCTGTTAGATCTGTGGCAAAGTAAGAACACAATAAAAATGGAATTGAAGATAATAAAAGAAATGTTTTTTGCGCAAACCAGGATCTGGATTTTAATTATATACATAGTCCATTTTGAAGCTAGAGGAACCTTTTTTGTGAATATGCTGAATGATCCTCCCTTGCAGAAGGGATCTTTAGGCTGTGGCCCCTGACTCTTTTCTGTGCATAGGCAGGGAGGAACGCAGGCATTTTGGATAATGGCTCTAAAAGCTCTAGTGGAAAACACATTACTTCAATTTCTGCTTTTTTCAGTCTTGTCACTGTCACATTTGCTAATTTCTGTTTGGTCTCAGTGATGAACATCTATTTGATAATAGAGCCCTCCAGTGCTGAAGTCTGGAGGGAGAAGTGGAAGGAACAGTGAGGTTGTACCCGTGGATATATGGCCTGTGTGCTGGATGTACAGTACAAGAGAGGCTGCCTGGGGGTCTGCTGGCTGCTGCAAGGTCCTCTTTAGTTTTTGGTGAAACAGGAGCTGCGGGGAGGCTCCTGCCCTGCAATGACCCTGACAGTGAATAGGTCTAGACCAGAAGAAACTGCTGTTCTTTCCTCTTCTTCCCTGAACTGTTTGGCCCCAGTTTACTGAACAGCCACACGCCAAATACAGTTTTTCCTGTGATCTCCCTTGACATGACTTAGGAAAGCCATTTCCTGAACCACATGTGTTCTGGTTAATTTAATTTCTAAGGCATGTTTCACCTGCAGCTGTGAATTCATTATTGACAGCTTCTGCTCATGGGAACACTGAAAAGTTCAGCCTTCCAGCCCGAATAGACACACAGTTTCACTGTAGAGTGAATGAATCCACAGTGGGTAGCAGTGCCGTGACTCACTTTGCATTCAGAGACACTGAACAGCTCCTTCCCCTCTTCCCCAAATCAAAGCCTTCACTTTCAAATGTCATCACTGTCCCTTTAAGACATCTTTCAAATTTATTGTGAGAAGGCTTAAAAATATAGAACACATGAAGAAGCTTAGATGTATCCCTTCTCTTCATGTGCCAGGTTTTACCTCTTCCCCAGCACCTAAACAAAGATGCTTTAAAAGCCTCTCTCTCTCTCTCCGTGTCTCCAGGAGAGCTGCAGCACCAACAGAGACCCTTGTATTGCCTCCATTGACACAGACTGTGATGTGTGAAAGGGAATCAGCTTGACAGCAGGGCAAGAAGCAGCGAGGCTCTTTTGAGGCAGAGTGTTTATAAGCCCTCAAGCATTATTAAGGGCATAGTGTATGAAGGAATGTACGGCCCTTGGTGAAGATTTGGCTTTGTTTTCCCAAAAATTTTGTGTATCTTAGGGCATAGCTCCTTTTACCTCGTGTAATGAGGCCTCTTTGGACTCTTCCTGCCTGTGAACTAGGAAGCAAATAGAGAAGCAGCCAATTTAAAACACTGAGACAACAGGAAGCAACAATGAGGCAGCCCAGATGTGTTAAGTCTTTTTGGTAACACTGTATTATCCTTGAAGCACAGGGTGCGTACAAAGACCTCTGTGTTCAGATTGCTGTCATTGAGCTGTGTTTTCCTTGGTCAACATTTATCAACAGTAACCAATTAAAACATGGTTGATGTATAGTAAATAGTAATAGTAATTAGTAAATAGTAATTGCTGAATACCTACAAAAAAATTTGGGTGGCAAATATAAAAAGCCCATTCTAGATAGATAATTTTTCACTGGACTTCTCTTCATGGCACCTCGGTTTTTCTACTGGCAAATCCTATAAAGTAGAAATAAGTGTATGGTTTTAATCCTGCATCCTTTCAAAATGAAAATATTTAAAAACATACATATCACTGTTGGCCTTATGTAATGAATACACAGCAATTAGCGTTAAACTGTTGTTGTCATCTTTCTACCAATCCTTTATGTATTTCTCATTTACTGAATAGAAGGGAGATTGAATTTTGTTTGGAGTTTTTTCCCTTCACCCTTGTATTCCTTTATTGACTATTTTTTTTCCTTGCTTTGCACCAAGGCAGGTAACAAGGTGTTACTTCTGTGTGTCTCCTCTGCTGCCCTTCTTATAATCAGAGCTGCCTTAGGTGGTTGGAGAAGGGTTTCCATGCTTCACCACAGGCATTGTGTCAAATGGTCTTGTTGCTGGTGTGTGGCTGCTAAAGAAGCAGCTCAAACATGAATGAGAATTGTTACTTTTTCAGACTCTTTTGGGTAAGAAAAGTTTTAAAGGCAAAAAAAGTAAACCTCAACCTCACTATAAGAGCTGAAACTGAGCTATCTCAATTCTGGTAAGCATCCCTAACAACTTGCTTGTAAATATCCAAAGCTGTGCCATCCAAGGCCTTTCTCACAACCCTTGGGCATTGTGATGTGAGCTGAAATGAATTGCAGCCAGAGTAAGGTTTACTGTGGGATTCTCTGCTGCTTGTTGTCATACCAAGTGTCCAAAGATGTATCCTTTTACTTGGGTCTTCTCCATATTCCCTTTTGGCTCTCAGAAGTGAAAGCAGTTGGTATTTTTCATGCTCTTATATTATTTTAATTTCTTTTTCCTCTCATCCGCTGGGTTGCAGGTACATCCAGAGGCAATGACCTTGCTCAGTGCCTCTTGAGATGGTTGCATGGACCACAGGCAAGCTGGGGGTTTGACTAGTGGTTATGAGGTCAGGATTGCACACAGCTTTCACATTTTTAAATGCATAAACACATTTTGGCTTCTCTTGTTTTCTCTCACTTGATGAGCATGCAATATCTTAGGAGAAATCACAGTCAATCCCAGCTGACAGGAAAGAATTATGTGTGAGTGCCGTGTTTTGTTTAGGTTTTTTCAGCTAAACCAAGCCAGAGCATGCGGGTGAAGTTATATAAACAGAAAAAGCGACTTGTATTTGATTTAATAGGTGAGTCCCACAGGATGCAAAAGAGGTTTTTCCCTCCTGTGTCTCTCCTTTGGAAGAAGCCACACATCCTGTCCAGGCTGGAAATAAACCAGCAATAAAATGCTGTAGCAGCTCTGATGGCTCACATGAAACATCCTCCACCAACCTCTCTGTAGATTTTTGAAACTCTCCGCACCATTTCTTGCACAAGTGGAAAGTGCCAAAGGGACGGATGTTGCCAATTTGAACCGTACAGGGGGAAGGCAAATATTGCTAAGCAACCAAGTGCTTGAGAGAATTTTTCGGAGAGGAGCCAAGGGAGTTATGCCTGGGAGCGCCTGCAGCTTCTCATGGCTCTGTGCGAGGGAAGAGATTAAAAGTTCTTTCCTGTCAGGGCTGACGCCGCTAGCACAAAAGACACCATAACCTATTGACACTGATTAAGGCTGACAAGGGAATGTATGAAAACAGGAAATCTGCCCTGCCATGTGGGAAGGCAGTAAGACATGTTCACAGAGGTAAGTGCAGCACACAGCTGGTGCCAGGGTGGGGTCAGCAGTTGGCTTCAGCGGGACGAGGTGAAACCCAGGCAGGCACCCAGCCCCGAGAAATCCAGTGAAGGCCATGTCTGGGTCTGGCTTTCACATCTCACTGGGAGCAGGTCGCTGAAGGATAGGCTGGCAGGGACAGGGGGGTGGTTTTCAGTGAGTCTTGTAATAATTGCAGGCTGCTTCATGTAAATGGAGTTAACTTCTCTAGTTACTGAAGGATGAAAGAGCTTATAAACAAGGCAAGTCTGAAAACACCTGTGTGTGGTTGTGCTCCTTCCTGGCCAAGCAGCACTTCATAGCTAATTGCCAGCCTGGAGGTCTTTGCTCTGGTGGTCCTGAATGCCACTGGAGATGTTTCCTCAGAGAGTGAATCTGCCTGTTTCAAGCCTCTGAATTCTTTTGGCTGTAGACTCCTGGTGTCTTGTTCAAAAGATGTATTTTCAGGAATGAAACACAAGATTCATCTTCCTACATTGGTCACCACATTAACACTTTCCTAAGGCTACTTTGAGCACCTCCTGGACTTTGATCTGATTCTTTGCTTTGTTTAAATGTATGGAGATGTTTAGCATGTGTTTTGTGTTGTATTTCTTACTTCATGGGATTTTTTTTTTACTGGCTACCAGTGAGCCTCAGTGGAAGTGGCATTTTGCAGCTTAAGGATGCTGAGTAGGAGTAGTCTGGATCAGCACAGTGATGAAGGTTATGACAAGTCTGGTGGTACTGCTTTTGCTTCTTGGGCACTGGTCACAGTGCTCTTGCCCTGTATGGGTCCTGCAGCAGGAAGGTGCCTCACTGAGGTGCTGGCCAGCTCTCTGGTTTTCAGTGAGCACCAGCATTAAGAGGAGAATAGTTCTCCTGCTGTTTGTATGAGCTGGTACAGTCCTGCATTGAGAAGGGCTTCCCGATGTTCCTGGGTAGGGCATGAGATTGCCAGAGCTCACCAAAGCTTGACTACAGCAATATGGTAATTTTTGAAATGAATTCAGTAAGCAGTGGTGTTCTTGCCCTAGCACACTACTCAGTGTAGTCTGTTTTTCTCTAAGTTATGCCTCTCTTACACAAGTAAGAATGTGTCGTTATTCTGTGCCTTGAAGTTTCAGGTCTCATTTTTCATTTTCTCTGCTGTCTAACAATATTGCTGTCTGAATTATCTTTAACATCCTTCTCCCTCCCAAGCTCTAGATGCCACTTTTCATCTTCATAATGAGGAGCATTTATTACCTAGACAATAAAATAGTGCTTAATTATTTTAAGCAGCAGAATATTTTAATTCCCAGTTGAAAAAGGTGATACTCCTAACTTTTTGATCTCCTGCTTTTTGACACACCAGTTTCTCCTCTAAACTGCTTTAGCAGTGTTATGTTTTCTTGCCGATTTGTTCCACCGGTCAAATGGTTCATAAATGCCATTAGATATTGAGGTGCTTTTATGCATGCAGTCAGGTGTAGCAAAGAGTGGGAGACATGATCTTGGCAGTCCATCGTGCTCCAAGCAAAGAGTCCGGGTGCACTTATCAGAGAGGCTCTGCCATCAGCCCAGCTGCCTTTGCATGTACCCAGCCCCAGGGAGACAAAGTGCAGCTTGAGATCACTTCGTGCTTGTTTCAGACCCAACAAGGGCTGGATGTTGGCAAGTGTCCTCTGTCCCCTCCCTTCCCCACAGCCACCTTCATCTAATAAAAGACACTACTGCCTTCTATGAGCCCTTCTTTTCCAGGATACTAAATTCAACTACTTTGGCCTTTCTGCCTGTTCTTCAGATGGAGCTTTTCTGGAATCAAAGGAGGAAGGAACAAGGGTGATGTTTGCTTTTGCTGCTAAGGAAATAGAGCTCAATAGTACTTGGCTTGTGGAGTAATTTTTAACTGGTTATGAAACTTGACCTAAACTCCCATTACTTACAGAAACTCCAGTTTGGGTGACTTGTTCAAAAGTGCACTTTCCTTTGAAGACAAATAGTGACTTTTGCTATTCAAGACATTACTATATAACTTAGGTTATGCCACAGGCAGAAATGTTATCTTGGCTGTCTTGCAAAGCTTCACTAAGTCAAAAGAAAAATTTGACCATTAAAAAACCCCCCCAAAAAACCTACTTAAAATTTTCAGATCTTTTTCACTGCTTGAAGTTAGAAAGAATAGCAAAAACGTAGCAATACTTATTTTTTTGTTTCTTGGGAAATGAGAGAATTCAGTTTCTGTATTAGCATAATTTTAAGAGAATTTATTTGTCTTGAATCAGAGCCTAAATTCAAGTATTTGTTTTAATACACTATTGAATCAAAAGCACCCCAAGAGGGAGAAGTAAGTGAGCACTTCCCCATGATGATTTTTAAGGTTTGCTGCTGTATGTGTTTACAAGTATTTTTCTGTGTCTCTAGAATGAGCACACTGGCAGAGTGACTGAGCATTTTACAAGTCTGCTGTAAAATAAACAATGTGTGGAACGATTCCTTATCAACTATGGTATCTATTTCTTCTAAAGCTTGTATTTTCTTTACTTGGATTAAGAACATTAGTTTTTAAAAATATGACTTATGCATGTTGTGTTTTGAATAGCAGTGGCTTATGAAGAATACTATATGTTTGGGAAGATGTAAGGTGAATTTATGTAACAGGAGACAAAGTCACGTTAGATTCAGATCCTACCAACCTAGTCCTCCTCATACAAGGAATACTTTGGTTTCTTTCATCAGCCTATCAGCTGATCACTGTTCAGACCAAGCTGTAATTCAGAGTTGGCTGGACACCATCTGTTCTCTAAAGGTGAAGGATGTGGTGCATTCAGCCTGAATGTTTTCACTTGAGGCAGGCATTTTACTGAAGGTGCTCTTGGGCTGTCATGTTGCTTGTCTCTTTGCAGTTTTGCTTTGTTAATCCTTGGCTGGATGTGCTGAAGGAATGCCACCCGTGCTTTCCCAGTGCAGAGGACATCCCTTGCCTCCTTGGTGCGCTGTACTGTGGAGCAGGGTCAGCTCCATTCCTGCCCCTCTTTGCTAATACAGTATTCATGCTACCACTGTAATACTGTACATTTCCATAGTGAAAGCAAGAGGAGAAGCAGTGTGGTATTTAGTCTTCTGTTTGCTATGGTAGCAGTAACCCCTTGGGTATGTCCTGCCCTTCCCTTAGACATTTCCTTAGACATTTCCTCGGAGCCTTCTGTGGTGCACATGTAGGGAAATGCTTGTCCAGCTTTCAGGAGTCTAAGGATTCTGTGTGACACTATTACAATGTAGAGACTCTGTCTGAGAGGACATAAAGAAATCACAGTACACAAAGGTGTTGAGCCCTATCCATCATGTAGCTACAAATTATGAACCTGCCTGCTCACATCCTGAAGTATTTTAAATCGTTTGAGTATTTTGCCATTGGTTCTTGGGACCTTTTCACACAAACATTTGAGCAATTATGTATGAAGGAAGTTATAGGCAGTGAAACAGCAATACAGAAAGTCTGGAGATGTCTGTAGTGCTCTCCAGTTTGCTGTCCCTAAGATGCTTCAGGAAAAGAAGGACCTTTCCTTAGGCGGAGGTTGGTTGGTGTCTTGGTACTTTTTGTAACCATCTCTCCTTGTTTGGATTTTAATTACAAGCCATTCAGACAGTATGTTAAATAAGCAAAAAAAGCCTTTTCTTCTCTCCAGATTATACAGACAAGGAAAGAAACAGTGAAGTGACCCTCTCCCATCCTCTCAACATTGCTTTGTTTTCTGACAGCCTTTTGAGCCTGGGAGGCTCATGGCCTGTAGCCTTCCTATTACACCTGGCTGACAAGGATCACTTCTCAAATGCCAGCCGGGTATGTTAGCTCAGCACCTCCTGCTTCGCTTGGCTGCAGGTAAAAACTGTGTGTGACAGCTCTGCAGGGCATAAGCCTGGCCATACAGAATTTCTGGGACTTGGGAAACACTGTCCGCAGTCTTTAATACAGAGTTTAGGGAATGATAAAAATGTCTTTTAAGGAAGCTTACAATTTGAGTCATGACAGAGGCAAGTGTCCCCTGTGTAAGAATTTTAAATATTGCAGACCTGTTGTTCTAGGCACAGCATGAGCAAAGAAGGTTCTGGAAGGCTCTGTCCAGCCCTGGCCTCTGCTCCCACCTGGCAAATGAGCTGAGGGTGCCGTGGGCTTTTTGCTGAATGCACAAAGTTGTTTGCTGAGGAGAGGATGAAAGTGTCTGTGTGTGTGTTCAGTTGAGTAATAACAAACATCTCCTGGGAGCAGACCTTGTCTCTTGGGCTCTGCTTTTACAGCTGAAAGTTTAAGTTAAGCTGCTTTCAAGTTAAGCTACTTTCAGTTACTTTGTCACTCTTTTCAGCACACAAAACTGAAAAGACTGACCAGGTAATTGGTGGACAGGACTTGCTCTGGTTTCTCATTGTCTTTAGCAAGATAAGGAGCTTCCAAGAGACTTGTCCTATATTTGTCTCACGGAGTATTACTTTCATCTGTGTATACATGATGATAATAATATGGTACTTTGCTGTTCCAACCACAAAACATAAAATCTAGAAATAGGGGTTTTTGCATTTAGTTCAGCTGTAAAACAATGGTAATAGTTGCCTTTGCAAGCAAAAGGATATCCTGCTATTTTTTCCCCCACAGGTTAAGTTCCTTGGTTTGGAAGCATTTAAAAATATTTCTTCCATTTCCATTAAGGTTTAAAAATAGCGTGTAGGCTCTCTCTGAGTTAAGAACTTCATTTTCTTAAGGAGACAGATACAATTCCTAGCCTTTCAAGACATGTGTTTTCTTCTCTTTTTTCCTTTGGGAATACTATCCTTAGACGCACTAACAAGCATCCCTTTTTTCATGTCCCTCCCCCTTGCCTTCTCCTTTGATGCACTGGTCCTGGCGACTGATGCCTTTTAGCTCCCCTCCAGGTTGTGTGATCTGTCCCAAGCAGCAGCAGCAGCACAGAGTGGTGCTGGCCTGGGACTGGTGATGTTGCCCCAGGCTCCAGCCTGCCTCTTCAATTTGTTTTATTTTCCAAACTTCTATTGGCAGTGGTGGTAATGCAGGGAGGTGCCGAGGGGCACTGCTTTCAAGCAGAGGGGAGAGCCTGCATCTCCAAATCTTGTTTACCGAGTCATTAAGGGGAGGTGCACCAAGTGCCACCACTACCGTCATAAATCTAACTCGGCTTGTTTTCCAAGGAGACAGTGGTCTTTGGAAAGAGATGATGAGAGATGGGAACAGTTAATTATTTGAGGTGTTCCCCTGAACCACAGGATGCTTCTCACCACCAAAAGCCCCAATTTCCTTGATGGTCTTAACAAACAGTTATTATTTTCTTAGCTTTTGTTGTTTCAGCTGAAGTGACCAGCTTTTTTCTGGAGTAGGCTAGAGTCAGGCTGCACAAAATACTGTAATAGTATATCTATTAGCATAAATTGCAATGAGGTGGTGCTGGAAATGAGAAAACACCTGAAACAGTGGCTTGCTGCTCTTGCTCAAATGCTTACATTGAAAGACAGCTGTGTGTTTGTTCTGCAGGGAACAAGGGGACACAACTTCAGCCTTTTATGGACATAATACTTACAGATTCACATTAAGCAGTATTAAAAATTATTTACTGGAGAGACTTTAGGGGAGAGTAGGTAAGAAGGTTTTGTGGAATCAAGGGGTCAGAACTAGATTTTTGACAGCTGCTGGACAGATGGTCATTGCAATGGAGAGGTGCTCTCGTGTGGAGGTTCTTTATGCAGAGCAATTTACTAGTGAGATAATTAGCCTTGGCTGGAGTCCTGGTCTGCATGGCTATATACAGGTGACGCTGCACTCTAAGTTCCATGTTTACTTTGGATTTCAGTTATATTAATATTAGATGAAGGCTAACAAGAGACACACAAATTTCTGTCAGCAGCTCAGGATTTGTAACGAATCCTTCATTAAAACATATCAACAGTCTATTCCCCCAGGACACAACCCCCTTGGCTACTTCAGTCAAAGAAAGACAAAATAGCAATTTGTTTTTCTTATGCCATTTGAACACAAGGAGGCCCGTGCATTTATTTTTAGATTGAGCAAAATAATCCATCTCAGGGTTAGAAAAGCGTGTAAAATCTTTAAAGAATGTTTTATTTCCTGCAGGCGCCCACGCAGGAACAGGACAGTACAGCCATTGTTCGCTGAGCATTTTGATGTAAAATGCTTAAATTGCCAGGATCATTCAGTGTCAGCTGAAGAAAGCTTATGGGAATGGTTTGATTTGTTTTCAAATCTGTGTCAAGGGTGGTGACAGGCTGGAGCTGCTGTCTTCACTTTGAGCTGGGCTGCTGAGTTGAGGTGTGGGCAGAAGCAGAAGAGAAGGTGGTGTGGCATTTTTTAGTGGAATAACTTCGGTGTTGCCGTGGAAGAGAGAGGAGTGGACTCAAATGGGTTAAGCGTGCTTGTGGAACTGTCCACAGGGAGCTTGGCTACAGGTGAGCTGCTGGTGAAACCCTGGTGCCCACAGAGGACCTGAAATAGCACCCAGAGAAATTATTTTAGAAGGCTCCTGTGGACTCTGAGACTGGTAGATTGGATTTGTAGTCTACAGTGAAGTCTCGTGACTTCAAGCAAGCAGCATAAACACAAGTGAGAAAACAAGTGCATTTATAGTGCAATTTTGAAAATTTTATCTGGCTGGATAAGGCAGAATCCTTTTGTACATTTCTGTTGGTGCCGCAGCATTGCTTCGATGTGCACAAACCAAAAAGCATAAATAGGTTTTGTTTTTCATGAAATACAGAAGTGAAACTTAACCCTGAAAGCACTGTCAAGCAGATCGACTTCAGCTTTGCTTTGGTTTGCTGGAATTATTCCAGTCTCACTCCATTAGGTTGAAGAAGTAGGTTGGTGGAAGGGGAGGCCCAGGATGTGTTGCTTGTTACTGCTCATCCTCCACAGCTGAACCCACCCATCTGGCTACTTGAAGCTGGCACAAAACTCCAACAAGTGCATCTCCAAACATGTGTTTTTACAGCTGCTGCAGTGTGTGCTACCTTGTTACTGCTTTCCACAAAGAGAATCTGATATATACTTTTTATAGCAGTTCAACTATTTAATTTTTCTTTGTGTTTAATTTTCTCTTTTTGTCCCTTTGTATGCTACCTTATGTTTGGAGGGTTTTTTGTTTGTTTGTTATTTTTGTTGTGGTTGTCATGTTTTTGTTGAAATGGAGTGAGCTTTCTTATTTTGTGCTAAAATTGATGTGTCTTGCGGTAGTTTCTCCTGTGAAAATTAATCCTAGTCTTGGGCAACCTGCTGAGAAAATTGCCTTCCCTTCTCACAGGTTTTTCATTCTGTGACAGCAGCTTCCTGAATTTCCTGGAACAGCTCAAGCTGCTGTTACAGGGACTCTGCTGCCAAATAGTACCTCTATGTTATTTTACAGTAGTAATGAAACCTCAGACAATTTTCCCTGTAATAAAATGGCCTTTAAAATCTGCAGCCATAGTTTATAAAGCCAGTCATTAAGGACATACTGAGCTCTGTATGAGTTGGGATTTTAAGCAAATGATGTCTATAAAGGTTTCATGACAGTAATGAAAGTCCCTTTTTATTGTATATTTCTGAAATGTTTTTGAGCTTAATAGAAAAATAGCACCAAGGAAAACCTAAATATATGCAAATATTCCCACACTTGTTTATGAGGGAAGTGTGAAGGCAAGGAAGGAATGGTCTTGTCCTTAAAATACAGTTTGTTTTGACATGTTTGCACACTCTTTGATTTGTTATTGACTTAATCCAAAGCTCACAGGCAACAATGCAGACTTACACATCTCTGTAAGCTTTAGCTCAGACTCCACATTTTATCTTTTAAAAACACGTAATACTTTTTGCATGAACTTTAAAAAGGAAACAAACAAAACCCCAAATCCCTACAATTTCTTAACATGAAGGAAATCAGAAGAAAATCTCATGTTGACCACCTGCCTGCATCTTTCTTACTTGACGCAGTTTTGATGGTTTTGTTTTCTTTTCATCCCTGTTTCCCCTGTGCAGTCAGTTCTCCAGTGGTTTGCAGGGGTCTTTTTTACTGCAGCAGCTGTGACAGCGATGTTCTCCCAGGTTCACCCAAATGGTTGTTGATGCCAGAGCTGAGAAAGTTGTGTTTTGTTGGAAGGGGTGGGTGCTGATGGAACCTGTGGGTTGGAAATGAAAGTGTGGTTTTATGCCCCAGGGAGCTGTTGTGGTTACTAAGTTTCACCAGTATGTGCTTCAAAACCAAGTCATTTTCTATTGTTTCCAATCCATTTAGCTACAAGCAATCAAAATATCCCTGATCTCTAGTTCAGGGAATACAAGGGCTCGGACTAGGTTAGTGCATGTGGGAAAATATAGCATTAGGCACAGACTTTGTGTGCTTTCTAGGGAAAAAAATTGCTAGTAGCAAAGCATACATTGATTGTATGGCTGGTTTTCTTTGTGCTTTTCTCATAATCTAAAATACTCATTTCATAAAGGTTTTTAAAGTATTATTTTCAAGTTATGCAAATATTGGGTACAATATAAGAAGCTCTTCAGATTTGTAAAATGAAAAGCATTGTAAGACTTCCGATCTGTGCTATGGAACATTTAGACAGCCTTGGCAGAGAATCTGCTTGGTGTCTGGTGTTCCTCAAGATAGTGTGTGAAAGCCTTCATGAATTTTCATGTTTATGTATTTGTGTCGATCAACAGGACGGTTTGAGCTTCAAGCTTTGGCAGCCTTTTTCAATACATGCCAGAACATTATTGCATCCGTCTCAGGATTAGTGGAGGCTTGGTTAAAATATGCCTTGTCTCTTGTTGGCTGGGTCATTTTGGAAACAAGCCCTGCGTGTGTCCATCTCACATCCATCTATAGCACAGAGAGGATGGGTTTTTAACTGCACAAAAATACAGGTGGGAAGTTGCTTTGGGGAATAAGTTGGATTGCTATTGCTAGCGTGACTTGTGTGCAAGGAGGAGAGGGCATCTAATATGCAAGATCTCCTGCTCTGGCTGGCTAAGCACAGACGGGTGAAGTGAGGACAGGATGGTAGGCTTCAGTCTGATTTTTGTCCTGCCTGTTGTTTTCAAACTAACCCTTCACACGTATGCAGTTTTGTGATCTTCATTGCATTCAAGTGGCAATGACTGTGCAGTTGACATGAAAAAATAAATTTAAAACTAGATATTCCTATTCAAGTATAATAAAGTGTAGTATTAAATGGGAAGAAACTGAAAATGTGATTTTCTTATTTGTTCGGTTGGGTTTTTTTTAGCATGAGAGCTGGTGACCTTCTCTGCTAATAGTTGCAGGGGCAAAGCTCTCATTAGGAAGTGAAGAAAACCTGAGAGAAAAATGGCATGGAACTCATAATTGGCTTTTCTCATCCTTGCTGCACCACTTGCTTGAGTTTTGCTGGTGCTAATACTTCAGTCTGAGGTCAGGCAAAGAGCGATAGCTGACATAGTTGAGCTGTACACACATTTCAGTTTTAATTAGGAGGAGATACCAGGCAGCACTGGAAATGCACCCGTGCTGTAACTGTTCCTCTCCTACACTGCCTGGGTACCTGCAGCACCAGTGTCACCTAAGATGGAGATGGGGAAACAAGAGGCTTCTTTGTGCACAGGATGTCAGGGGGCAGCTCCAAATGGGCTGTGACAGCAGAGGCTTGCAAATAGCAGGAATAAGCAGTTGGGTGGAAATTACTGAGATGAGAAGGAACAGAAAGGTCGACAACACCTTAATGCTTGCCTGAGGGGCAGCCTGTATCCGTTCCAGTTCATGTCTGCTTCCAGACCTCCTGTCCTCCCCTTGGCACACTCTGTGTGCTCTGACTGCCGCTGGCCTTGTTTGAGCCCACACATCTCAGCGGTGTCACGCGGTGGCTTCTGAAATAATGCATGGCCAACTCTCTCTGGGAGGCGATTTTTTTGACATCTTGCTTGAAACTACTCTGCCACAGCCTCCTGACGAGGCAAGCTATTTAAAGACCAGGGAGAAAGCTTCAGCCCCGTACTTCCACACGAGAGCCATACGGTCCCTTCAGCTCCACTTGGCACATGTGACAGAGTGGGATGAAAATGTGTGCTGTAATTTTTAATGGAATATCTTTTTAAAAAGAAACAACCTTAGAAGCTCTTTAACCCCATCTTCATTACAAAAAAAAAAAAAAAACAAACCAACCACTGCTTATTTTTTGTAGTGTCTATGGCCCACATATTATCACGGCCAGTGAGGTATCCCTTTTGTGTGCCTGGTGGTTCCTTAGGCAGCTTCGTTTGGTTTTGGGTGATTCTTATTACTGTGATTTCCTTATTCATTCCCTAACAGAGCTGTGCAAGGCTCAGGGCGTGAGCAGAGCTATGTGTTCATGAAAGTGCATGGATTTTGGAATTGCTCGCGAGGAGAGGACCAGGAAGTATTTCTGAACGTTTCGTCACACAGTTGCTATGCAGTGTGAATTGAGTGCCTGCACAGATTTTAAATTGTTTTCTAAATTAGGAGCTCCCTCTCCTCTTTTGTGGGTATGTGCACCTGTGCCTTTCTGCAAGCCTGTTGTAGTAAAGACAGACTAATTCCTCAAGTAACTTCTAGGGCTTCTTACGTTTGTGTAGATGCTTGAAATTATTTTGGCCTGAAGTCCTTTTCAGTTCATGATCAAAGTAGTAGTGAATCCTTTAGTGGCTGTTTTCCTTTTTGTACTTTTAAATGAGTATTCCTATTAATATTATTAGTAATTAAGTTAGTATTATTGCTGTGGGAGCTAGCTGTTATTGAAGCACAGCATCAGTTTTGATGAGAACACTGGCTCTAAAAAACCAAACCAAACCCAGCAACCCAAAAATTCTGGATGTCCCATGATTGTGCTTGACCTTGACCATCAAAACATTTTGTAAGTGACATTTGGAGGTGCCTGTGTCATTCCCAAACTGAAAGAAAGTGTGAATGTGGGATAAGGAAATCCTAGCTGGGGATTGCACAAGTGTCAGTGTCAGACAACAAATATGCACCAGGCTTAACTGGAGTTGTCTATGGGGAGCACGTTACAGTGTTCCCAGGAAAGGCTGTAAAGGCACTAGCAGGGATAGACAGCAACATGGAATATTTGATCTCCCACACCCACAGTCCTTAGTGGAGCTGAGCTCATTTCAGGGATTTCTTTGGCTTTATGGCTTTTTAACTCTTTCTGCAGCAGCACTATATTTCTGCTTTTCCCTAAACTCTTCTCTTAAAGCTGGCAAGGACATCCCTTGCTGCTGGGTGGTAATTGTGGTTTAATGGTGTTTAGTGGTTTAACAAGCTGAAACACAGCCAAGATATGACTTGAAGGAAAAAAGAACACCAAACAAACAAAAGGGGAAAAAATACTCAGGATGCAGAAAACCCCACCTCCTTTAGGCACTGGATGCATAGCTTTGTAGAAGATGAGGTGTCCTTGGTCACTGGAGCTGGGATGGAGGGAGAGGGGGCATGCCCCACAGGTTTGGGGCACAGGGACAGTCACAGTCCTGCCTGAGAGCAGAATCCCCGCGCAGTCAGCTGGCTCTGACCACTTTTGTTGTAGTTTTGACCCTGTGCATGTCCCGAACAATCTGTGATGGGAATCTCTACGACAATCATTTCACCATGTATTTGATAACAGTATCCTAAAATTCCAACAAAACCAGAGGTCCTTATGCTGCTGATGCAGACTTGTGATGCTTGTTCAGTGTCATTTGTTTTCCTTTAAATTTTGTGCCCTGAGGAAGAAAGTGGTTTCTGCTGAGCTCCTGGACCTGTGAAGAACCAGTCACTGAACCCCTGGGGGTTACGATAAATCCTCCTGACAATTGAACTATAAATACTCTGTGTATGTAAACCTGTATCAATGTCAAAGTCTTTTCAGGCTCATCAGAAAGAACTCCAGGAAGGGGGATGTGGGTTGTTTGCCAAGGATAAGAGAGGTCCAGACTGGCTGTTACAGATAATCTCTGATTCTCAGGTTAATTGAATTCCACTTTTGTCGTCATCACTTATCACCTCATAAAACTTAAGTTTCTGAAATGGGTGAAATAAACTGATTTTGATTTGTTGCAATCAATCCATTATAGAGAGAGTTTTCAAATACTTTGTCCAGGCAGGATCTTGATTTCTTACCAGTTTCTTGGGGAGGTTTTTTTTGTGTTGCTGTCATGAGATATCTCAGAAGTTTCTGGAGCAGTCTGTACGGGAAGATGCAAGTGCCTGTGTCTGCTGTTCACCACTTACTGAATTAAGAAGTAAATTAGGTTGAGCTACCAGGCTAAGTTTGCTGGGAAGAAAAAGAGAAGAGGTGCCTTTTTTGGCACTGTAAGTTACAGAGCACCCCAGTCTCTTGCCATGTGGCAGTTCCTTGCTGTTTGCCCTCTCTGTCCCCTCCTCCTGCCTGCTGTGGGACACATCTGCAGGTCTTGCTTTCATTCATGTGACTAATCTGGCTGTGCCTCAGCTTTTGTTTGTTTGGGTGAGTAAGGGCAGAGGCAGCTCTCCATACGTGATTTTCTGAAGAAAAGTCAAGGCTTTGTCAAGTGAGCACTGCCTCAATGAGAGCTTTATGTAGACTCAGACAAATGGAGCTGCAAGGAAAAGGCATTCCTCATCTCCTCTTCTCTGTCCAATGTAAATAGTGCAGCATGTGGGAAACAGATGAGTGGACTTCCTGTGAAAGGGCCAAGGATGACAATTTTTGACTTTACTGAAGTGTTTGCTTGCTTTGCTCTTTACTTTTTTCTGGGGAAGATCCTTCTGGTGGGCACTGTGGCTCACTGTCCTCTTCCTTGAATGTGAGTAAAGTCTTCCTGGCCTTTCCCTTTCAGGAATTACTCTGATGGCTGGACACTTCCATAGAATTTCTTGTTTATAGACGAGCAACTGGTCTGGGATGCATTTTGCTTGTTACAACTACTCAGCTCTTTGGTTGTTTTCCGTTTCAGCCTCCTTTAAGGAGATCAGTTAGGAAAGAACATGTAAATGACAGATACTTTCAAAACACATGCCTTGTTAGTAGATGAGAAGCTGATCTGTGGAAGGGAAGTGGTATTTCCCATGGCTGCACATCAGTGTGTGGCACATCAGTGCGTGGCAGCACACATACCCTCTGAGAAGGGATATGTTAAAAGACCCTGCCATTAAGATTTGGGACTGGGCTCTTATAATATCAAGTGATTGACTGTCAGTCAGATCTTTTCAGGCTAGCTGTGTCAGCTCAGCAGCTTTAGATAAGTTATTGGTAGTATCAGTAGAATGTTTGTTCCTTTATCAGGTACTTTACCAGGTCTGCCACATCTTCATCTCACTATCAGGATGTTTAACTTTGATGAGTCAGACTGGTTTCAGCGTTATTCAACACCAAAAGCCCTGTGATGCCCCCTTCTTCATTTACCACCAATAGCTCTGCAAATACCATTTACCGCTGGTGGCATTGTTTGAGTAGTTTTACCCTATTCCAGGCAGAGCATCCTGTCGGAATCTCCACTCACATCTGCCAAAGACTTGAAAACAAGAGGCTTTTTAAAAGTGCATTATTAACTGCCCTTCTGATGTGAATTTTAATCCCTACTAGCATTTTATTACTAATGGGCTTCCATGAAATTTATTGAGCTGTTGGTAAGCAAATGATCACTGAGTGCATGCTTGTCTCATGTCAGTTGGTAAAAAACCCAAACTCATGCTGCTTCCATCTTTCTTGTTACAGCAAACCAACCCCATTGACGCGCAGTCCATTGAAGAAATTTTGAGGGTAGGTACTCTTAAATAATAGATCTCTGTGTTCGCTTAGATTTTGCATGCCTTGAGGTAGTGGTTGGGGAAAAAATACCTCTCTGCTTCTGTTCACTCAGCAGATGTAGCTGTCACTAGTTTTGGGGTGTGCTGAAGAGAAGTAAAGATAAGAGTCAGCCTCAAATACAGCTGGAGTTTTAAGATCAGTCTTTCTATCAGTACATAAGTGTAATACAGTGTGGTGCAGTTTGAGACTGACAATGCATCCAGGACAGGCAGAGCTACTCCTACAACAAGTGAGGGGGCTGCCATTCCCAAGTGCCCTTCCTTGAAAGGCTCTGGACATGCTGCCTCATGTCCGTGCTGCCAGCCCCAGCAGTGTGGCCCTGAGCAGGAACACACCTGTGTCCTTCCCACCTGCCCATCCATGGCACAGCTGCTGCTCACTCTAATTCCAGTCCACTCATGCAGAGCAAAGCCAATTCTGATGTAAAACTGTCTCTGCTGTAACCTCATGTCAGAACTGACTGAGCAGCACACAGGCTCCCAGTGGCTGTGGCTGAGTCCATGTTACCCCTCCCCTGTGCATGGTGTAAAAATGCCTTGGGATTCCCAGGCCAGTGGTGCTCATCCTGAGGAGACAGTTCCTTGATGTCAAATGCTGTTCGGAGATGCTGAAACCCTGGCGGAACAGTTTGGTTTCTGCAATTCGCTTCTCTCACTGTCGCTTGAGGTTGCAAAATCCTGATGCCTCAATTGCTCTCCGGAAGCTGCTGTTGGGGCAGTCTTTTAGCTGTAGGGGAGCTGTGCACAGGTGCCCACTGGCTGCCCTGTGCTGGTTGGGGTTGCAGCACGAGGATTCCACCTGGAAGTCTGGCATCCTTTTGTGTTTCACCGGACATATCCTGTGTTCTTGCCTGTTAGTAATGCATATCACTATTTTTGTAGCAACCATGGGGAAACATGTCCAAATGCATGAAGAGGTAGATCCAAATGAATCTCTGAGGCATGAAACTTGATCTATGTCTACCAGCAAAAATCCTGATAGCTGCTCCTCTCAATCTCTTTCCAGGAAATGACCCGTTCTTGGCCACCTCCCCTGACAGCTCTTAATACGCCTACTAAAGCAGAGCCTTCCAAATTTCCATTCCCAACAAAGGTAAGACACCTTCTTTCTGCCAGGACTTTTGCTAAACTGGAAGAGAGCTTTCTGGCTCTTGCATGTGTTTCCATCTGATTTTGTCCCCCTTGTATAAATAAGGGCTGTTAGGAGGTATTACCTTTAGAAGTAGTCAGATAAATTAAAGCATAATGGGGATGAACACAAAATGATTCAGCAACTTAGACCTTTGTTGTAATAGTGACCTTCAAATGCAATTGCTTTTTTGAGACATTTTGAGTATCTCTGCTGAAGCACAAAATACATTTTATCTTTTTGTCAACAGAAATATTTGCTGGCTGTGTTAAACAGAAGTGTTTGGCAGCTCTTATAAAATTTTTAAAATATTTTTTCAAGCATGCACATACCCCTAATGTGCCAACAACATGGTTTTGGTGGCAGTAGCATGTTATCATTTCTGCCCATGCTAAGCTACGTCAGGCCAGCTTAGGCTATTGGACACTTTGACAAGCTAGTTGAAATGTTTATTACACTAAAGTAACACATAGAAAAGAAATTATCAGTATGCTGCTCTTACAAGAGAGCTTATTTATTGTATTCTCACTTTGCACTTTGTCTTTTTTTCTAGGAATTGCAGCCTGAAGGATCTGTAGCAAAGGATCAGAGTAAGTAGACACACAAAGGAAACACGCAGTTATATGTGTATTGACAGATTTGTGTGTTATACATGACGTGTCAAATGTTTACATTGATTAAGAGGCATGGTTTCCCCTGCTTTGTTGAACAGTGATGAATATAGAAATGGCTTAAGAGATTATGTACATTGATTACCTAGACATTACGGCAGCAGCTCATCAGAGGACAAACAGTATTTCATTAGGAAACCCCATTTGGAATGATGAATAATCTCAATGACAATTATGTCCTAGAAGAAAGTGATGAGTCTAATCTGGTGCTCAGAGACCATAGGGTAAAATAGGCAACAAAGGAGGCAAATAAACCCAACCTATTCATTTCTGATTTCCAGAGCAGTATGGAACACCTTCAGAAACGTTGCCTAGTTCTCAGCCAAGATCATCGTAAGTAACCAGACCCTGTTTATCTCTACTGTGAAGTTAATTAAAAGAACCTGGAATGAACTATATTTTGGATTACTTGATGTTTCTGAAGATTAAGGTTTTATCAGTCTGATTTTTCTTAGAAAACTTCAATGGAGGGAATTTTCACCAGTAGAAATAGAATTGTTGCATGATGGAGTCATAGAATTGTTTAGGTTGGAAAAGACCTTTAAGATCACCAAGTCCAATTCTTAACCTGACAATGCCAAGTCCACTAAACCTTGTCATGATTATGATGACTGAGCAAAACTGAAGAAAAAACCAAACTATTAATGCAGCAGATTAAAGTTATTTTGTTCTTTTAATCTGTGGCTTTTAAACATCACACTTTCATGCTTGTCAACCTACAATAATGTATCCAACTGACGTAAATTATGAAGGATCCAAACTGAGTCTTATTCTGGGTATTGTTTTGAAGCCTGGGAGGGCTGGTAAAGCTACAGCTAAAAGAACTGTAAAAAAACCAGGGCTGAAATTTTAAAGCAAAAAAAAAAAAAATTGGTGGATAAAATGTCTTGGTGCTGTCCTTGTAGGTGGAAGTGGTTATCTGCTAATTAGGTTAATTACAGAAGTTGCTTGAAAGCAGTTTTGTGTGGGCTGACATTAGTCTTTCAGGATTAACTTGGCCAAATGCAGCATTGGTGGGTTCTGAGCCCTGAGTAACAAACAGAAATCTTCCCATGTCTGGAAGGCTCATGTGCAAGGCACTTGCTGAACCATTAAATTTAAATGTCTGCCAGTTGATATGATACATAAAGATCTCATTACTCCATGATATGCTGTTCCATGGAAGGCTGCAAACTACAGACTTGTACTGCTTACTCCACTTGTTTACCTTTTCCTTATCACAAATAATTTAACTAAAAACAAAACTAGGCTAGTCACAAGTAAGAGCAAAAGCATGTCTCCATCTTGGTTGAGACTGTAGAATTTTTCACTCAAGCTCTGTGGGATCTGTTAAACATCCCTTTTCCTACTGTTCCAGCATGATGCAGAGAAGCCCTCACCCACTGGGAGCGTGGGATAGTGTCTTGCAGAGCAGTCAGCTACTCCCTTAATCTCTTCCTTATTTTGCTTCACTTTCTTCCACCCCAGTTTGCTCCTCCTCAATGACTTCTGGAAATTTTCATTGCACTATTAAAACTAGTAGTTCCAACTGCTTCAGGCTGTGCCTTCCTCCCCAGCCACCCTATGACCATCATCATTTCAGTTCTCAGCTGCTTGTAAAAATCCCTTTAGCACCTTAGTCAGTTTTCCAGGCAGCAGAGAGAGGAGAGACTTTTCATGCAGACAAGAATTGGAAAAGACTAATTTCTTAGCCCACAGGGCCAGAGTTGTAAATTTGGCAGCTATGGAGCTCTGTCCTTAGCCGTGATGCCCTCTCTGCTCTGCATCCTTGCCAGGCATTGCAGAGGCAGTGCTCATCTGCAAGGGGTGTGTGTGCCCATGGCTGGCAAAGGCGGTGCAAGCAGGAGGAACAGGGTGGCCTGGATTTGTGTCTGAGTGAAGTTTGCCCAAGGACTTCCTCTACATCTTTCCCTTGAACCTATGCATCCCTTCTTTTTGTGTTTGTTTTCTTTGGCACAACAGGCCTGGCTTTCTGTGCTGTTCAAAGTGCACGTGACTGTCTGAAAATTCAGCTGCCTGGAGTAGCTTGTGTTGCAAAATGTGGCTGGCTGAAAACAAACAGCGTTTGTGCTGGTTAATTAGAAGATGAAATCCCAGGGCATCTGTGTGCCCAAATTAAGCATTCAGCTTTTCAGAGCGTGCAGGGATTTCCCAGATGGATTTCATTCTTGAATGCAGCCCTGAAGTTTGCACCTGGCAGTGCTGGAATGGAAGCAGCCCTTCTTTTAAAAGGGGACATACCAGCTCATCCTTGGTGGTACATCTTTAACCTGGCTAGCAGAGAGGGACCAGCCTGTGCTTTCAGTGAGGTTGTTTAGCAAGCGATAATAATTTTAGTGCTGCTTCTCTCAGTAAAATAACTCTTTTTAAATAGCTGTAGGGAGATTAATGGTGTGTATATAAGCTGCAAATGAACAGGTTCTGCAAATGAAACTTTGGCATCTATTAACTCCTGAGCTAACTGGAGCATTAAAATTATTAAGGCAGATTTATTTTCTTTAACTAGGCTATTTAACAATTTGTCAAAGCCCTGTATTGGGGAAACTGGCTTTGTCTACCCTTGCAGAAGTATGCCTTGAAGTCTAATGCTGTTCCTTGATTCCAAATAGAGCATATGTAGTTGCAGTGTTCTTTTATGCTGATGGATTTTATTTACCAGCAGCTCAGGTGGAAAAGGTAGTCCTTTTTATTACAAACAGTTAAATCAGATTTAAGAAGATCGTAGTAGTTTCTTCGCATGTCCCTGTCCACAGCAGGGGTTTGAAACTAAATGATCTCTAAGGTCCCTTCCAACCTAAACCATTCTATGATTCTATGATTATCCTCTTACCTCTAAAGGAAATAAGTCTTTAGTCCACAATTTTTAAAGCAGAAAAAAACCCCCAAAACACAAACAAACAAATAAAAACCCCAAACCCAAAAACAGACTTAAAAACTTTCAGCATATTTTTGCATCCCTGGAAGTTTCTTCACTACCACCTTTGAAGGACTCCTTCCCCTAAGGAGTTGTAAAAGAAAATAAAAAGAATTCATTGAGGTGCCAGCAGATGCTTGGCCAAACTGCCCAGAAGTGTGGAGAGTGCCTGTACTGTCGCTGTTCCTTTTTCCTTTCTGTGCCTCCTGTGTCTGGCAGAGAGCTTGGGCTCTGGCCCACATGCAGAGCTGGCTCGTGCAGGATTGCTGCAGGCTGCAGGCTGTTTGCCTTCTGTAGGAAATTTGGGGCTCTGCTTTTCCAAGGTGGTGTCTCACAGAGCTTCCCTTCAGTGTTTACTCTCAATAAAGAGGCAAGAGGTGATTTCCACCGAGAAGGTGTGTGAGGAAATGAGGCAGTGGAGGGTAGATCACAGGGGAATGGCAGTCAAAATGCCTGAACAAAGAAAGCACCGACTTTTTCCAGCTTTCTCCCCCCTTTTTCCAGGGTTATGTCGTTCCCTGGGGATCATTTTTATTTGTTCTCTTGCTATAAAACATGTTGTCGTGAGGAGTCAGAGACTTATTTTTCTTATTTGGCCATAAGAAAAAATTCTCACAGAAAGCTCTTGGTTTGAAATGAGGTTGAAATAAGCAGAGTTTTGACCTGATTGATTAAATCCCTGTCTCAGTTCCCAAGCTTTTGATCCCATTTTTGGAAGGACACTTGAATAATCCTCTGAGTTGAGGAGTCAATTGCCAGCTAGTTTCAAGACTTGAGTAACTATACTTTCAAATAGCCAAGATTTACCTGCCTATTTTCCAACTCCTTTGGGATGCCCCTAAAATTGCCAGAGAGGGGGATAACAGTCTGGGAGAGCTTTGGGTCCCTCTACTTCCCTTACAGCCTTTTAAGAACCTTGGTAATGTATTGAAATGGAAACAGTAGTTACCACCTGCAGGCAGAGGACTAAATGATGCTTTTGGAAATGTTTGTGGGCAGCCTGCTCTCTTCTCTAGCAGTACAGAACAGAGCTCGTGCCTCCCCACTTGTAAACTGCTCTGAGTACCTGAGCTGCTTGACATTACTGCTGAGATGTGCAGGAGCATGGAGTTCACTGTGTAGAGGAGAGATGGGAGATAGGCTTGACCTTGGCATTGACTTACATGTGTGTGATAGGAGACATGAGCAGCAAAACAAGAACCCCTGTGATGGAAGAAAGATTCACAACCCTTGAGAGCAGAGTGTGTGGACATGCACAGCTCCTGGTGCTCCTGATGCTTTCTGTCCCTTGGGGAGCCAGTGCAGGCTCATAGCATGAGAGTCTCTTACCAGGATCAGATATCTTCCACCCTGTGCCAGTGTGCTAGGTAGCCTTTCTGAGCAGCATTCCCCACGTAGAACTCGGTCTTTGTTGTCTGTAAATGGCAGCCATTGCTACAGACCTCCGTTGCAAAATATCCCAAGGTCAGTTGGAAAGCAGAGTCAAAAAAAAAAAAGGCAAAACATTTTAACCATTCATTTCAGGTAATGACAGGGTTTAGTAGATTGAGCATGCCAAATATTCAGAAAGGATGGGGGAGGTTAGTTTGTTTTGGCAAGCACAAACCAAATCTTTCTCAGTGCCTGCTGCTTCAAAATGTGTCTGCCTTGGCTGATATTTATCTTCTGGTTGTCTTTCAGAATGCTCCAGGACGACCTGCAGCTCAGTGATAGTGAAGAGAGTGGTGACGACCAAGTTGGTTTTAGCTGTTTTATACACTAGGCACACAGACTTCCCTTTAAACATCACCACTTGTTGCATTGTTCTGAGTTCTGAGCTAACCTTTCCTCCCCCTCTCCTCTTTGTTTTTGTGAACAAAACAGGTTGTGGAAAAGCCATCTTCTTCACTTGCTCCTCCAAGGTACAGGTTTGTTCCCAAACTACTCGCTAGACCACATAAGGAGAAAAACAAAATTGCTTTTTATGTGTGGGGTAGGAGGGTACAGGTTTCTGGGTTCTTTTGTAGCTACAGACTTTGGTTTCTGGCTGCTGTTGAAAGTCAGCTTTAGTTGTGTGGGGTTTTCAGGAAAGCTCCAATTAGAAATTAATGATCCAGGCATGCTGGGTTTTGCCTATGAACCGGACTTGTATTTCCTCAACTGCTCCCTTCTCTTCTCCTCCCCTCCATCAGTGCCTCTGTAGATCACACTGCAGCTAATGGGATTTTCAGCTGTAGTGGCCATGTGTGAGATGTGAGTCCAGTTTTAGCTCAGAAGGAAGCCCAAAACAGCCAAGTGGGTAAAGAACAGGAAAGGGTTAGGAAGACTCATTGAGGCTGTTCTAGCTCCTCTTGATAAGGAAGCTGATTGTAAGCAGTTCCTGCCATGTATCATTAGTCAGAAGCAATATTCAAGGTAGACTGAACAGCCGCATGCCAGCATTTGAGGAAGAAAGGTGGAAAAGCTCACAATTTTTCCTATAGGAGAGCACTGACAAATTTTTTTTTGGCTTGATATATATATTCTTCAAGCACAAGGTAGCAGTCTACAAAGTCAGACTTGCAGAGGAGCACACTGATACTTGGCATGATCTGAGTCCCAGCAAACTCTTAAAATAGGAGTGTTCTCATGATATGAGTTTTGGATCAGCAAGGAGCTTGCCTCCAACTCATACAAATGTGTTGATACTGGTGTGGGAAACCAAAGTAGAAAAAATAAAATATCTGTATTTTAATCTTGTAAGCCCATTTCAAAACAAAAAAACCACTGTACATAAAACTGACAGCTCTCCCTCGATTGCATCCACTCCGTTGTCAGCGTGGAGCAAAACACTTTTGGTTAGAGGAGGGTGTTGCAAGAAATGCTGCTGCCTGATGTGGCTGTTAATGAAGTGGTTACAGCAGCATGACCAAGTTACACCAATGAAGTGAAAACTTAACAGGGAGAACAGAAAAAACAGAAACCATCCAGAAATATATGTTCCTGTCTTGTTCACCTTTATTTTGAGTTTTTCATTTTGAGGGTTGGGTTTTTCAGAAAAGCTCTGGGCAGTTTTGGTGCTTTTTAAACTTTGGCTGGCAAACTGCAGCTTTACATTGTAGCAGTGGCATTCTGCTTACATATTTGACTGGGTGGGAGTTGAAGGTTTTATTATTTCCAGAAATTTTACATTCTGGTGCTTTATTTTTTGAGTATGTCAATGTATTTCTCGGGCCTTCTCTCCTCTCATCTCAGTGCCAAAACACGGGGTTTCAGGTTTGTTTTTTTTTTTTTTAATACTGCCATGTCAATATAATAAGTAAGTAACCTTCAGCCATGCTGCTTTCTAATTTTATCTCGTGGTGGCCTTGCAGTTCCTTACAGTCCCAGCCCAAGAGTGTGGCATCAGCACATTCCAGCAGCTCGGAGTCAGGGAGCACCAGTGACTCAGACAGCTCCTCAGACTCAGAGACAGAGAGCCACTCGAGTGACAGTGAAGCGAACGACCCTCCAAGAGCACCAGCACCTGAGGTGAATGCAAATAAAAGGCAGAGGCTGCTTACACAGCCCCTTGACTCACACACTCTGCTGCCTCAGTGCAGTCAGGGCAAGAGACCTGAAACACTGTCATTGTTCAGGTGTCCCCTTGACATCTTTGCTGATTCACTCGACTTTTCTTCCCCTTTGCTTCCCTTCTAGAGTTTGTCAGCCTTAGTTACCCTTAGTAATAACATAATTAGACTTTCAGATGCCCAACCTGGAAGTGTTCCCCGTCTCCTTTGGCATAGTTGTGTAGCTCTCCTGGAGGAATCAATGCCTTCACTGGGGAGACACAAGCGAGGCACAGATGGGAAGCATGGCTGGGCTGGGCTGGGCTGGGCTGGGCTGGGCTGGGCTGGGCTGTGTGGGGCCCACCTCTGCCCAAGCAGGATTTCTGAGTGCCTTTATGGGCAGTGTCAGGGTGAGACCATTTTCCTGATAATTTAGGAGGAGCTGCTGCATCCCTGCAGCTCCTGTGCCCAAGGACAGATTCAGCTTCTCCCAGGCTGCAGCTGAAGGGATCAGACCTGCAGGAAGGGCTGGAATATGCTTAGTCTTGCTGCTGTTGAATTTGGCTTGGATACTGCTGCAGTGGCATTTCTGAGGCTTTTACTGGGAAAGCAGACAAACAGAACTTGCTGCCTTAAACTTTCATAATTGTGAGACCATGCATTTTTTAAAAAATGTGCTGCAGACATGTCCCATGTTTTCAAACAGTTCCTCCAGCTTGCAAAACATTCTCAGGCCAGTGGGAAGTGCATGGCTGTATCTGCACACCACAGCTGATGTAGAACAATCCCCTGGCAGCTTTGAGGTACTCTTACAAAGCGCCTTGTAATTAATTTTTCCTCCCCTGCCTCAGCTCTAGCTTTCTTTATTTTCATCTTAGAAGTGCATGAACGGGGAGAAGCCAAAAACAAACTTTGAGATAGCCTATCTTTCCATCTCACTCTAATACTCTTTGCCCTCCAGCAGATCAGTTACAGACTTTGCCTGCTGCAATATGGTGTCTTTGAAGGAAGATGTTATACTTCTCCTCTTTTACCAAATTCTGCCTGGTTTGTCCTGAAAATATTAATGAAGTCCTAACTACTTGCCATTGACCTTTTTATCCTTTTTTCATCCAGCCTGATGTTCATCTAGGATGCTCTGGAGCAAGTTTAGTGCACATGGCCTGTTTGTAGTCAGTTCTTCACATGCAAAAGCACACATTTTGAGACCTCTAGGCAAGAGTCCCTGGGCTCTGGTGAGCTGTGCTAGGATGGAAACAGCCCATAAAGGCATCAGTTTTGAATCCTCCCTCTCTTCTTGTCTGCAGCCCGAGCCACCAACTTCTAATAAGTGGCAGCTCGACAACTGGCTGACCAAGGTGAACCCACCAGCAGTGCCAACAGAGAGCCTCAGCGACACTGCCCGTGGGGATGGATGTGAAGAGGGAAGGAAGCCAGAGCGGGGCATCAGCAGCAATTCCCACCAGCAGCACGCTGAGCTGAGGGAGACTCCTCACAAGAGCCAAGTGGCGAGGGCTCCTCAGGAGGCTCCTCTTCCGACCAAACGCAGCTGCCAGAAGCCTCCTGCACATGCCAAGGAGCCCTCTCCCAGGCAGACTGTAGGGCTCAAAAGGCCCAGCAAGCCCCTGGTGCATGACGGGCTCAAGAGAGGCCTGAAGGTGGAGAGTGAGCCCGGTCCTTTGGAGGTCACAGACCAGTCTTCCAGGAACAAGCCAAAAGTCAAAAAACCAGGGAAGACAAAATCCACTGACAGAAAAGACCTGAAGCCAGGACTTCAAGAGCCCTCTGAGAAAAAAAAGGGGAAGGGCTCCCATCAGGCCAATGCCAAACCCTTCTTGGACCCCAAGCTCATGGGAGATGCCCAGGCACGTGATGCTCTCAGTGCCCTTCCTCAGGGCCAGGGCACAACCCCCATCAGGACCAGCAGCCACAGGCCTCAGGATTTGCACAAGGAGAAACTGCCCTTGCCTCTCGGGGAGAAGTTGCTCTCACCAGTGAGGGACCCCCCAACCCGTGAGTGCCTCGTGGTGAAAATAGATCTCTGTCACCTGGAAAAAGTCCCTCAGCCCCCCAGGAAAGATGGACACCAGAGGAAAGCAGAGACCAAGGACCTTCCTGGTGCGAGGAAGCAGAACTTGAAGAGGAAAGCCACGGGCACTCCTGAGGAGTCCCTTGGAAAGAAGAAGGTGAGAGGTGGAGCGGGAGGTGGGTTTGTACAAGGACCAGTGTGGTGTTTGAAAAGCCCATGTGAACTTCTCACTTGATAGGTTGGGAGTAGAGCCATTATCCTCCTGTAAAGCTATTATCAAGGGGAATGTGAATCAAAACTGTCTGCAGATGTTTCTTGTTGGCCACAAATCCCCTTTTGATCAAACGAAAAGCCCTGGAAGCTATCTAACATCCTCTGGTGTTTTAGAATATATTTTTGCTCTGTTTTCTTGAAATCCTAGTTTTATCAGACAACAAAACCAGTTGTAACAGTCACTTTCCCTTGAATTACAAGGAAGTCCTCTATTTAACTAAGGTGATCGTTGCTCACAAGTGTTTTTTTTGAAAGCTGACTCGCAAAGGGGACTATGAATATATCTCCAGCCAGCTGGGTCAGCTGCACAAAGAGTTGGCTGCAGGCCTTGTGGTGAATGGGTATTCCCTCTGGATATTTCAGTCCCTGACTCCACTTTTGCTCCTCCTCACAGAGCAGGTGGATTAGCATGGGTGGGTGAAGAACCTTGGTTTGGGTTTTGCTTAGTTTTGCCATTTCATGAATTTCTTATAGTTGTGAGGGAGAATTGAGAAGAGCAGGGAAATGGTGCAGAAACTTGAGAGACCCCAGAAGTTCCTGCTCTTGCAGAGCAGTGGGAGAAAGGGAAACAGGCAGTCAATCTGTCACATCTCCTGTTGTCTAAGAGACACAGGAGAGGAGCTATTTGATGTTAGACATGTCTTCCCTTGCAGTCCCAGTGCCTGACTGCAGGGAAACCCCCCTCAGAGCCTCACTGTCAGTTCTGTCAGTGCATCAGTACCCTTGGAGGCTCAGGCCTCATGGCAGCCAGCTAGGTCAGGTACAGCTGTCAGACGTCTTTTGTGGCAGTGTAGAACCTGAAAAACAGTGTAAGGATGTGATCTCAGTGCTGGAGCCTTGTCCTGAGCACCCTGCCAGGGGCGGGCTTTGTGTCACAGCACAATCCAGTGAGTGACACGAAGCTGGCAGTGTCCCAGACATGAGCATAGACCAGAGGAAGAGCTCACTGAGAGCATTCCAGTAGAGAAGGACCCGGAGGTTCCACTGAATGAGAGGCTGGATGTGACCCGGCAGGGTGTGCCTGCAGCCCAGAAAGCCGAACGTGTCCTGGGCTGCATCCAAAGATGAGTGGTCAGGAGGCTGAGGGAGGGATTCTGCCCCTCTGCTCCACTCCGATGAGACCCCACCTGGAGTGCTGCATCCAGCTCTGAGATTCCCAGATTACCAGTGCTTAAAAATTTCAGCTATATCAGCATTTTGGTAATAAAAACCAAACTCCCTGCACATCTGGAGTATCTGTGTGATCTAACCCACATGCAAGTGCCTTGCTTTTGATTACTGTTAGCAGCAATACATTTAGCAGTTCCATGCCTGCCACAACAAAGCAATTAATCTATCCAAGCAAAATTAGATAAAATGTCGTTTTAGGTTACTTGTCAATCAGCTTGCAATCTGTATCTTCTATGGTGTGGGTTTGCAATTTGTTGGTTCCAATAAGGTATTTTTTCTTCTTTTTTTAACCAGAATCAATCAAACTTAGATGTATTGGTCTGTATTTTATGTGAACTTTGAAATCCTATGTGATTTTATTTTTCCTTTTTTTCCCTGTTCTTATTAGAGGGAAGAGAAGGAGGAGACTGATAGGAAGAAAATGAAATCAGAAAAAGAAACAAAATCATTGCAGTCTTCAGCTAACAAAGACTCCAGTAAATTGAAGTGAGTATACAGCGGTGGAATGGCAGAAGGTTGTATAAATCCAAGGTTTTTTTAATCAGCTTAGGTCAAGGAACTGTATCTCCTGTCCTAACACTCATGAGTTTGCTTCTAAAATGATATGCCTTCTGAAACCAAATCTATGGAAGATTTGCCTTTACATCCTGGAAGCAACCAGTCCAGAAAACAGCTCTGCAGGTGTGGGTGGGTAAGGATAGGGAGCATTTCCTTTCTCCATTTAAGTCATCCTGTTGTCTTTGTCTTGTTTTTCTAAGTGATGCAATGGACACACAACTAACATTCCTTTTGAGTCCTGACTGTCTGGAATTTCAGGTGGCCTTTGTGGCCAGGAGTTCCTCCTTTTTCCCGGCACAGCATTTGCAGTGCTTCTGGTAGACCTGCTGCAGCCTCCCCTGTAATTTGCATACCAGAGCACTGCCAGCGTTCTGGCTAGGCCTTTGCTAGCGTGAGTGCTTCCAAGAGCGTGTTTCCAGCTGGGCAGTGTTCCCGAGAGGGGAGACTCATGCCTCAGTCATGGGCTACTGCATTCAATTCCTGCTGGCTTGTGGCTTGTATTTGAGGTGTTGGCTTGGATTGGTATGCAGTGTTGAGGTTTGTGTCCTGACAATAGGAGTAAACTGCTTTTCGGAAGAGAAAACATTGACGCACTCTGGAAGCACTGAGGCACTGGGGCTAATGTTTAGTTGGGTGAAGGGATATTTGAACTGTGGTAGTTATGGAAGAGCTTTAATGCTGGGATTTATTCCTCCCTTTTTCTTACTGAAAATGAGCACCTGTTTTAGTAATGGTCTGGCTTTTGGAGTGGGATGGATAGGATGCATTTTTGGGGAGAGGGTGCACTGGGGCAGGTCGGGTGATGGGTCTGTTGTGCTCTGTGGAGCATCATCTGTGCCAAGGTGGAGAAGCTTGGCAGCATGTGTGCCGTGAGTAGGGACCAAACCATGGGAAAAGTGCATGGTGAAAGAGGGGAGAGCACTGTCCCATGCACAACAGAATCAGGCAGAACCATCACACCTCAGTCTTCTCGTTGGGTTAAACTTAATTTCCTCCTCCTCTGATGTTGCAGTCCATGAGCTGCGATTTCCTGCTCAGTGTTTTCTTGCAAACTTTGAGAAACTGAATAAAAATATGTAAATGAGCAGCGGTGAAACAAGGTTTAGAACTATTTGGTGCTACTTAAAACTTCCAGAGTTCACTGGTCATCCTAACTTCAGATGATGAGAAATCTAATGTTATTAAATGTGATAATCTGTGCCATTTAAAAGCACAGCATTTTAAGTCTCTCTCAACTTGATAAGTGTTGTCTAGTTCATCTGGCAAGTCTTAAAGGAAGAACTCGGTTTAATTCTGTCAAAGCACACACAGGATCAAGTGTCAGGGTGAGTATCTCTGACCACAGAAAATACCATCTACCAAAAAGGGGAGAGGCAGGCAGTGCTGCAGTTCATTTGCCTTGTTGGGTGATTTGTCTCAGGCATTTTAGTCACTGAAACTACCTCCCTCATGGGGTGCCCACACAACAGATTAAATCGAGACGAGGTTGGCTAAACAGCGTGTGAAAGACAACATTCTTTTGATATGAAGGCTCATCCCAGACCTCTGGTAATGGCAAAGGACTTGTTACCAGGGCAGTGGAAAGGACCCTTAGATCTACTAACATGGGGCAGGGGTTATGCTTGTGTCTCCACAGGTCACCACGTGAAACTGGCTCCTTCGCAGTGTGTGTGGCCATTTGTTGCGCCATCCTGAACGGCGAAGGCACCGCGAATGCCTTACCCCTAAGATGGACAGAGCATGCTAGGCACACTGATAGCACACACATATCATTCATGTCACAGGCGTGTGTTGGTGTTCTTGAAAGGTTGTTACTGGGTTACCCCCCCTCTTCCTTAGTCATAGTACGTTTGAAAATGTTTCAGGATCTGTTCAGGTTTTTCTCAGTGTGTTTTTATTGATGAAATGAAAAAAGGGGGAGATGTGGGAAATAAGAATACCTTTGTTAAATTTGTTAAGTTTTGTTCAGGGAAAAGCGCTCTGGGAAGGGCTCAGCTGCAGGTCGATGGCCGGAGAGCCGCTTGAGAGTGTCCTCGTGCGTGAGGCAGTGATTGGTTGGGGAGGCGTGTGGACACCACATGAACAGAGAGCTGATTGGATAAAGGGACGCGTGAACAATAACACCGTGGTGGCAGCCAGCCAGTGAGTGCTTGTTTCGGTTAAGGTTTGGTTGAGCTGAGAGTATAAAAGGAGTCGGTTCCTCAGGATAACCGATCCTCTGCGGAGCCCCAGGGAGGACCGCGTGTCACGGCTCCCCATGGCTGCGCCCTCTCTGGCTGAAAAGGGGCCGTGTTGGAGGCATGCTTTTCTTTCAGTGTCCTGATGTTCTGGTTACAAGTGTTTGCTCCAAGGACAGGTTTTGAGGCTTATTCGTGCTTGAAAAGCAGCTTGCCTGTATGTTGATGGTAGGTGAAGGTTTGCTGTCTAAAGCACAATGAATCCCCTGAAGTTTCATTTTGCTCTTGTTGAATTCTTTGTGTTAGCAACTCATCTCACACTTCCAGGGGGGTTTAAACAGAATTGCTACATGGTGTAACTAAGTTTGTAAAAAATCCCTACATTGTATATACACCATATTCATGAATCTGCTTCCCATCTCCAGAGCATCAAAAGCTTCATCTGAAACCCAGAAGAAAGATGTGCTCCCGCCACTGCCAGCCCTGTCTACTGCACAACCTGCACCAAAGTCAGCCAAGATGACCCAAAAGAGACTCAGAAATGAGACTGACGAGCTGCCTGCCATGAGTAACCCTGCCAGGAACAAAAGCAACCACAAGGATCCTTTGATTGCCAAGCACAGGAAAGTGGAGGAAACTCATACAGAACTGTCTAAGGGCATCAAAGTAGGTATCCGGGATAACTGGTGGGATGTTTCCTGCAAACCACAGGTGCTATGTGATTCTCTTTAGAAATGTGCTCTGTAAACACTGAAGGCCTGAGAATCATGTTTATGCTGATCACCATTTCGGACTGTAGGCAACTGCAAATTTTACACAAGTACTGGTGTACTTGTGTAAAAATAAGTGTGTTTATAAAAAGAAAGAGGGGATTGCTTAAAAATAAGAAGCAAGCAATCTCTGGTATTGACTACAACCCAGATATAAGCCTTTATAGCTAGTTTACAAAATGCTTCATGATTCTTGCAGCTGGTTCTTTGCATTTCTGAGTTACAAAATTTGATTACGTGGCTGTTTACTGGAGGCTCAGGGTGTGTGGTCTGGGATGTTGCTCTGTGTGTGTTAAGCCAGACCGTGCACACTGTAATAGCTGACTTCTAACTGTTTGCTTTTTCCTGACAGTGTAGTTAGTACTGGGGAACCAGCAATTGTTGTGTGGTTAACGTGGAAATAAGTGTGAATGGATCTTACCATTCTGCCTTGGCTAGGGGACACAACAACTGTGCTGCTTGCAGCCTCACTGCTCTCTTAGTCATTGTGTGAGGAAACCTGCTGCTGAATGTCTCTGTGCTTGGGAAAAGTTTGAATGATGTTAAGCATTACAAGCAAGTCAGGTGAGAAGGAAGCAGGGATTGCTGAGGAAGAGAGCCTGGAGAATAGACTATGCTTAGGACAAATAAACATTTTCACTTGAAATTTAGGAGTGCCAGGCTTTGGAACTGGTTTAGGCATATCTCTCTAACCAGCTTTATCTCTCCGCTTTTTCAGGGTGATGTCACAAAGCCTTTCCCAGTGCCTTCTTTGCCAAATGGCACCTCTAAGCCAAGGAGACCTCTGCTGAAGTTTGAAAAGTAAGTTTTTATTTGACGCCCCTCATCTGTACTTTCTGAAGGCTGGATCTGAAAAGATGATAATAGAAATGTGTAGGTAAAACCCCTGAAGGCATGAGGCAAGGCTGGCCCTGAAGCTGCCCTGACTTCTGCTTTTTCATGAGATGTGTGAGACCTGCCTTGTACCCTACCCTTTTTCTCTTTCATCTGTTTTTCCTCTCTGTCCCCAATTCAGGCAGCATTCAAAGGAATACTACATCGAGCAGGCCCAGAGGCTGAAGCACAAAGCTGATGCAATGGTAAGCCTTGACCTTGTCCTGGGAATGTTGACCAGCTCCTGCACTCAGCCCTGGTACCTGTGTGTGTGGGAATGAGATTCACCGGCGGCCGTGACTTCCATGCTCCATACGTGGAGTATGTTCAGTCGTATTAGGAGGCTGTCTTTATTTGCCAGGTGTTCAGATGTTCCTCTTTGATGCAAACACATCTAGAGAATGGGATTCAGAACTGGCATTGTCTGAGGTTAGCTTTGCAGAGCTACAAAAGAGTCCTTGGAAAACAGATGGAGCAGCTAGTTTTAAGACAGTTTAAAAAGTCAGAAAAGTCAGGATCCTGACACCTATTGAGTTGCTGGTGGCCAAGACTTGGAAGTGGCCTTGGCAGATCTGATTTTTCTCTGCTCCGTGCAGTTTAACAGTGTGCAGAAGTGAACATATTGCTTTGCTAATTTTGGCTCAGTCAGATAATGTCCATTTGCTATTTTCTGTTTACCTGTGAAAATCAAGTAAGGGAATACTGCAGTGGTAAAGCCCCCTGTGCCTTGCAGAAGGCAAGCCTCCAAGACCAGACAACAGTGTCTAACAGAAGTGAAGAGAATAAATTACTCAAGGAAACCACTGAGCAAGAGAAAGAGAGAGAAATGGAGCACTCAGAGCTGATGAGTGAGATCACATTAAGGGTTCTGCTGAGAACCCTTTAGTTGTTACCCAGAGGCCAGACTGGAATCTTTTCCTTTCTTCAAATCCTGCCTAACTAGGAAGAAAAAAAACCTCAAGTACACTTGAGAGAAGTGTGTTTGGTCCTAGTCGAAAAATGAGAATTTTTTCCCCAATAGACTGACAAGACTGGAAAGGCCTTTCAGTACCTGGAGGCTGCCCTTTTATTCATCGAATATGGGATTGCCTTGGAATCTGATGTGGTGGAACCAAAATCAGCTTACAGCATACTCAGTGACACCATAGTTCTCATCAAGTAAGTGGCTTTCAGAGGGTGACAGTTTAGCAACGTGTTTGGAGGGGGGCACATTTTGACACAGTCCTCTGCTCAAGATCTTACGAAATTCTGGATGCCAGGACTAAGAACTCGGGGCAGACTTTCCGACTATTTTTGAGATAGTGGCATGCACTGTTTTTTCATAGACTGTGGGGCTTCAGAGTGCTCTGGTGGCTGACAAGGTCCTGTTTATTTTGTTTCCTTAGATTCATTATGACATTGAAACCATTTGCAGACTCCTCAGTCTCTTCACATGGAAAAATCTTTGCTGTGTTACGGTGAGTGATTGTGCTTCTGTTCCTTCATGTTCTGCTTTGAAACTTGATAGAGGGAAAAATCCATTATTTCTGGGGGTGAAGGAATGAGTTAAATGGGAGTTAGAGTTATGCAAGGAAAAAAAAACCAATATGAAGGAACAGGAAAAAACACAATGTAAAAACAAGAATGAATTGAAACATCTCTAAAGTGAGCTGGGAGATCACTAAAGGACCACATGTAGAAGTCACAGGCTTCAAAATTTGATCTGCTGGTAACTTGAGAGCGCATAAGGGCTTTCACCTAAGGTGAAAGAATGTGATTTGACTGCTCATGCTTGAGCTGTGTAACTGAAGCTGTAGCTGAACATGGATGAGGCACTTCTGGATGGGGGCTTACTCAGCCTTTGGCACCTCTGAGAGCCTGGGCACCTGTTTGTGTGAAAGACCAGAGGAGGCCCTTCCTCGTTTCTTTCTTTCCTTTGTGATTTTTTTCACAAAGTCTTTTTTTATCATGCTCAGAAGGAGGAGGAATTTTGAGCCTTCTTGATTTTCCAGTAGAGCTGTCCCTGCCTCCGTCCCACAAGGCTGATGAGGGCTGGGCACAAACACTGACCCTTGGGTGTGTTTCTGTTCACAGCATGCGCTGCCAGTCCATTCTGCACATGGCAATGTTTGGGTACAAAAAAGACACTGCAATGAGGTATTCCAGACTCCTGAATGACCACTTCAAGGTAGGGCACAGGTATCACTAAGCTACCAGCTGGATGGCTGTGGTAGTTACTGATGGGAGCTGAACAGCCCCAAACTAACTAGGCTTTTATTCCTCGCTGCAGAGTAATTTCAGAGTAATACAAGCACCTTCTCCGGGTGTTGCAAGGTAAGATTGAAAAATTTGTTGTCCTGTGTCTTTGTTTCAATGACAATAAGTAAGAGCTTTTCTGTGTGCTGTGGTCATTTCATGTGGCAGACAGCTGCCAGGCTGTCTTTCAGTTTCTGTTGGACTTTGATGGTAGTGCTGATTCCAGTTACATTTTTTGGCCACCTTGCACAGGGTAGTTTGTTGGGAAGTAAATGGTCTCTTGAGAGCAGTGGTGGAAGCCCTGTCGTACCAGTGATTAAAATTAGGTTGGTTGAGGTGGTGGGGGTGTGACGAGCCAGGCAGTGTCTGGAAGGCGGCCGGCTGACCACATTTAGCTGCCCTGGGTCTATAAATAAGTGTGTGTAGGCTGACCTGGCTGCTCTGAGTAGCTGCCAGAAGCTCCAGCCTCCATAGGAGGGGAGCTTCAGTGTGCCTGAATTGGAAGGCATTAGGGAAAACACTTGTTTAATCTGGTGAAGACTTTCACAAGTAGGTGTATGTTTTGGAAGACGGATGGGTTGCCCTTTCTGATATCTGGTCCCACATTTTCTCTTGTTGAGCAGAGTCCTTCCAAATGACTTCCAAAAACTTGGCCTTGCCCTCAAAATACAATTAATTGCTTGTGCTGTGGCTGAACATGTCACTTTTCAGCAGTCCACTCCATGCTGCAGGCCTGGGTGACACCGGATAGCTCCTGGCATGAGGCAGCCTTGAGGAAAGATGTTTAGCTCTGAAGTTGGGTGTTTAGCTCATGATGGTGTTTCTTTTCTGCTGCAGAAGCACAGGCTTGCCTTCTCCTCTTTCTCCAATACCCTCCCCTGCTGAATCTGTGAGTTCTCAGCCAGGATCAAATGATAGCAACGGCATTGGCTACAATGGCATTGGCAACAGCACTGGCTCTACTGTCACTGTCTCCTGTCACATCTCCAGTGTCACCTCTTCCTATGTCAACATCACCTCCTATATCCTCCATGCATATGAAATTTGGGAAAAGGCTGATGCACTGGCCAGAAAGAATAAAGGTAAGTTTTTGCCCTTTGTCTCATGTGTGATGGTTATGTGTGTTCTTGCTTCAATCGTAACAGTCAGTGCAGCAAGCACCATACCTAAAGATCAAAGCATGAAATAAGTTGAATATCTCTGCCAGGGCATATTGGCAGAGATATTTCATGGTGATATATTGATGAGTGTTCCCATTAAAAGGTTGTCTTGGCATCCTCAAATGTCTAAGAGCTATGGGATGAGGGTGTCGAGTGCAGGAAAGCAGCCAGCTTGCGTCGTGGTAACACAAGAAGCATAAGGGGTTGGGGTTTTTTCTGTTTTCCCCTTTGGGGCACTGAGCTTTTCTGAGTTGGTTCACTTTGTTTAAAAACGTCATTTTGGCCCATAGCCTTGTGTTTTAGTTTTTGTCAAACTTCCGGATCATTTTATCTTGAAAACTGTGAAGCTGGCTTCTCTGCCTAACAGAGAAGCTGAGCAGCACTTGAATTTGAGTCCTTGCTGGGCATGTGCCCAGTATGTGCCAGCAGCAATTCCTAGAATTGCTGCAACTTTTTTTTTTATTTAACTGTTTTGTTGTTAAAAATGTTGTGTTGTCCTGTGGTGAATGCACAAAAGCCACAGGGTGGGTGCAGTCCAGCCCGTGACCTGCCATCCCACGTGGCCTTAGCAGTGTCATTTTTCATAAAACACAAAGTTTTGTGAGCCACTGTGGGCAAAGAGATGCATTGCCATGACCTGTTGGCAAACTTGCAAAAGCAGATCAGCACAATGTGCCTGGCTGAATTGTTGGAAGGTTGTAAAAAATCCTCACACTCACGAGGCAGTTGTTGAAAATCAAAAGGCTTTCCAAGTCACTTCTGAGTAAAATAACTGGTTGTTGGCTGTCCTCTGAGCAAATCTGTGCTTGCAGCAGCAGTTCGTGTGTAGTATTTTCAATTCTGTCCTCAAAAGGCTGATAAAAGACTGTCACATAGAAGCAGTGGATGTGGCTAATAAGCCAGAGGAGTGAGTCATGGAGGAAAATGTGTGGGAGGGCAGCCTGAGCACAGCCTTGCATCAGTCAAGACTAATTCAAAACATGCTCTGTGTGGCTGGTCCCCATGTAGGGGGATGATGACTGGGGTACTAAATACTCTCTAGAGAGTGGATCTGTGCAGGAGGCCAGTAAATACTCATGTAGGCTTGGCAGTGTTGTCACTGTTCAGTACAGTGGAGGCATTTCAGAACTGGAACTTACTGGTCATCAGTGTGATACACAAAGAGGTACAGAGAGTGAGAACACAAAATGAATAAAAAAAGCCACATTCCTTGATTCGTTTATGCAAGTCATAGGGCATAAGAAGAGGAAGAAAGAGCAGTAGGCTTTAGCTATCAAGATCCTATGAACAGGGAAGTCCTAAGCCGTTGGAAAGCAGTGAGCTGTAACTGTGTCCAAGTCACTTGTGCAGTGCTGAAGAGCCTTCCGGAGGGCCCACTGACAGGTCCCAGCTCCTCACTGTAATTCAGAGCAGCACCGTGGATCACAAGACTCTGACAAGTTGTCTTCCAGCCTCTGTTCTTCCCTAGCTAGGACAAGCTGAGGCTGCAGGCATGGATGTGAAGTCCCTCTCCTTTCACATGATGCTGTGCTGACAGATCAGGTTATCTTCTGTTTGCTCAGACAGGGGCTTTGAACTCCTTCTATTCCCCTTGGAGGGCATGGATTTTGTAAACAAAAGCAGGAAAACCTGAGGGAAAGTGTTCTCTGCTTCTGCATTGGCAAATACTAGAAAGGAAGTGTTATGTGCTCTGCTTCTGAAGAGCTCCTTGCTCAGTCAAGCAGAAATTTTCCGCCTCTAGGTTCAGTCTTTGTGTGTCAAAAAGGAGAGCTGAGAATGACCAGTTTCTGAAAGGATAACAACAACCTTTTAGCAACGTGGTTGAGCCGAAGAGTGAGGGACTGGGCCCATGTCAGTGGGAGGCAGGTCACGCAGGAATGTCTTGGAAGGGTGAGGGCGAAGGAATAGGTGTGCGAATTTCCCATAGCTCATGGTCACCTGCCCAGCTGATTGGCAGCACAGAGCAGGGCGTGCAGCCTGCCAGCCCCTCACGGCAGCGGCCAGCGTGCTGCAGGAGCCGCCTCCTGTGCAGGGGGAGGAGTTGGTGGGATGGCAAGAATGTGAGATCTGCCTGACATGCTCAACTATAAGCAATCCAAATCAGAGCTGTATAGCCTGGCAAGCTACACCAAGAGAGAAATCCTGATGTCTCCAAGGTTTGAGGATGGATGAAGGAAGGGGACCGCAGCTGTGTGCGCTTCTAGGTGCTGCTCAGGAAGACACTCAAATTTGGCCTGTTTTGACTTTGGGGGAAGCTCGAAGTGGGGCCCATGGTGTGAACACCCAAACTTTTGCCCACCTACCACAAAGTCTCTGTGTCCTCTAAAGTCTCAGGACGTGATGAAGTGGCTCAGTGTGCGTAAATGTATTTTCCTGTTGCCTGCCTTGCCCGCTGTGCTTGTCACCCTTCCCAGCCCTGTGACACTGCTGAGCTGTCTGCAGTCCTGTTTAACAGGACTGGCCAGCTGACTGTGTGCTGCTGCTGTCACTCCTCGCCTGTCAGGTGTGCCTGGTGTACAAAACTAACCAAATGTTTTCTCCTTCTTTCCCTTTTTTTTCCCAGAGTTTTTTGCTGAACTCAGCAGAGCGACGAGTGCTCTGGCACTGACCAGTAGCCTGACAGACCTGGTACACTACATCAGACAAGGATTACAGTGGCTGAGACTGGAAGCAAATATGCCTTAACTGGTTCTCCAGGTGGTTAAATACCTTGAAGTTTTTTTGCACTTTTGAAGCCTCAGAAACAGTTTAATTTTTTTTTAATTGTTCAATACAAAGCACCTGCAAGGGAAAATATTTTAAATAGAGTTGGAAGTTATCTGGTTACACTGGAAAACCCTTGAACTCTGTTTTTCTAGGGTAGCACTTTGCTACCTTGAAAAAGAAGAGATGGAGGATGGCACCTTCCTTTAAAACTATGAAGTGCAATGAATTGTCTGAGTGGCCCGATGTATTGATGGTCTATAAACATTTCTGTTACAAATAACCAGCAGGACAATAATTGCACATGATGCTGACAAGAAGGAAATCTGCCTCCAGAGGTGGTTACGCAACATCCCACAGTCTGCAACAGTTGTGTGCCCAGACAACATGCCAGAGGAGTTGTTTTTGCAAGCACAGATGCAATCTTTGGTGTCTTTGTTCCTCAGAGAGCAAGTAGCAACCTCATCAAGCACCAAACAGCATTATGTTACAGGAAAAACAGCAAAAGGATCTGCTCTGCCTGCTTCCCAACCTCACCCTCCTGCTTTTGTCAGCCAGCTGACAGAACTGAGGAAGCCACTGCCTTCAGTGGCACAAGTTTCCTTTTCAGGTCATTGCTGCTTTGGTCCTCCTTGCTGTGCTCTCGCGCACATCCATGCCTCGGGCACTCCAGCCGTGTTGCTGAGGGGCTGGCTCAGCTTTAGCCTTGCAAGCCAAACACAGTTGGGGTGGCAAAACGACATGGTGTGTTTGGAACAGCCCCGCCTCTCTGCTGAGAGACGTCACCATGAGGATTCTTTGTTGGGCCAATTTTTGTCATTTCGGTGGGTGGGGCTGGAAAGCTGCACTGATTCACTGTGATTGCTTGGACTTGTGAGGGCTTCCATGGGAAGGAATTGCTTCTGATTAAGGAGGGATTAAGTGGCTGAATGTGGAACATAAGATAAATTTCGCATTTGGATATTTGCCTGCAACCATTGAGGGTCTTGGTGAATGTCTAAGAGCAGAATTTGTACCAAAGTAGGGTCTTCTTCATGTCAGAGACAACTCATGTGTTCTCTCAGCCGCACTGTGAGATGGGCCCAGTGACTTAGAAACCTGTCAAGGGAACAAGAAAGGGAATAATGAGCTGTTTCCAAGCATTTTTTCCTTGTCACAGTATCAGTGAAGGCAGCACCCATGGCATTTGTGTATTCAGTGAGATGACACCCTTCTCTACCCAAAGATTCCTTGTTGTATGACAGCAGCGTCCTGCCGTCCTCATACGTAATAGTGTGCCTTAGCCCGCTGGTCCCCTCTCACATCCCTCGCCCTCTCTGACAGACCCATGGGACTGGTGAAGAGAAGGATGGTATCCCAAAACAATTGTCTTCATGAGAAAGAATTATCTCCTTTTTCCACATAATTTCACGATGGAGGAACAGGTCTGCAGACGTGCAGCAGTACCCTCTTTGTAAAATACCTGTCATGGGTTTGAGGCTCATGAAAATGGACAGTAAATAAATATCAGCAAGAGGTCTGCATTTCCAAAAGTTTCTGTAGAAATGGTCCCTGCCATGGGGAAGCGTGGGCTCCTCCTGGCTCTGGGAGGAGGTGGCAGGAGCGTGCTGGTCCTAAGCACAGGGGAGCTCTCCTGTCACCCTTCCTGGCAGTGCAGGACCGCAGGGATCATGGCTGGGCCTTTCTGCACCTCGAAGGGACTGGCCTTTTATATTCACTTTGTTAAAAGCCTCAGAGCATTTCAAGGATGAGCTGTCCTAACAAATGGAAGGAAGATCCATGTCCCCCCTCCCCATTTTACCTATCAAGCTTTGCTTGCGCTCCTCCTCCCTGGAGCAGCAACTCCTTGGAGTAAGCCAGGGACAGAGAAGGGCTCAGCATTAACTGTTCTGTTCTCAGGAAGCGTGGGGATGGGCAGCCAGCCTGGAGGCTGATGTGCACTTTGGAACTCGATCCCAGACCGGTGGATCGATGCCACCTTCGGACTTTGTCTTCAGACAAAGCTATTTCTAGGATCACCAGCTAAGGAGGAGGAGGAGGAAAGGCGAAAGCTTTATTGAACCTGAAAACCACTGTGGGAGCCTGCAGGAACCGTAGCAGAGTGTCAGGGGAAGGCATAAGGAGCAGCAGGGACAGGGGTGTCCTGGTACTTTCCTTCTGTGCGCATCCATGTCCCTCCCTGCTGCCAGGCCAGGCTCCCACCGGAGAGGTGCTTGCTGCTGTGCAGAGGCTGCTCCCATTCCCAGGACAAACTCCCCTGGGCTCTAGGGGAAAGGAGATCACAGGCAGTTTGTGTCTCAGGCGTGTGGGGGGCTCTCTGGGGGCTCTCCCTTCGAAAGCAATCTGTGGAAGCATCGCTCCCGGGCTCCTCAGCAGGAAGCTAGGTTTTGTTTCAGGACACAGAGAAGACTGTTTAAATAATAGGAAGTTTTTTAAAAAGCCATCATATTTCAACCTTGAGCCAGGTCAGAGGCCTGTAGAGGGTTAGGAAAGAAGCTCATTGTTTTCACCTGGGCCTATTCAGGCCTTTAAAAAACAAACAAACAATAAATAAAAACAGAAATCAAAAGGTAGCAGTGGAGGAAACAGCATTTGCCATTAAGAAGCAAACCATGAATCCAAGGAAAACCAGGGGTGATTGTTTAATCCCAGAAGGAAAGGAGGCAGCTATGGTGGCAAAGCAGCATCATTTCCATGCAATATTTATTTAAAAGAAATAATAATACATGTGTTGAAATTGTCAAATGTTCTATTTTTAAGATGCCATTTATTTAATAGTTGAAAACCCCACTTACATGGAGATAGAGATCTCTTCTGTAACTGAAAGTCAAAGCCTGACTGCAATGTCCTTGTTTTTGGTTTTGTCCTCTCCCCTCCCTCTTGGTTCCCACGATAAATCTGTACATCTTATTTTGGGGATGTATGTCCCTCTTGTATATAACTTTTTTCTGCCCTGCGTGTGATGGAATTTCTGAGATGGTTGATTCATATGGGGGGAATAAACAATAAATGAATGTTTGTTATGAGGTGTTTCAAGAGTCCTTGTGTTCTCAGCTTCTTGCAGAGAAATCCTAGTGTAGCTTTTCTCTGAATGGCCTTAGTGTTTCCCTTCTGAATGAGGTTTAGGTATAAATTTCTGTACAAGAAGTCTCTTGTTCCCTTTGCTGCCCTGTTTGTTGCCCCTTGCCCTTTCATTAATGCCCAAAATTGGTGCAAATGTAGATGCTCAGAGTGGCAGGAGCATCATGACTCAGGATGTGTTCCTCCTACCCTCCCAAAACCGATCCCGGGAAGGCTGTGCTGGGCCAGCTGCTGACAGCCAGCAGAGCCCGGATCTGAGCACTCCCTGACAGGAACGTCCCACAAGTTGGCTTCAGGAAGTCCAACAAGGTAGAAAAAACAACCAGGAGACAAGGCCCAGAAGTGGTGGCTGAAGGGTCCCGCTCTGTGTTTGCCACAAAGGTGTCGTGAGCTTGGTTTGTGGATTGGTTTCTGAAGGGCTGTGAGGAGGATTTCATGCTCTGTGGCAGCTGTGTCCCATTGGTTGTGCAAGGGGATCTCTTTGCCGTGGCCTTGCACTTCCTGTTGCAGGCTTTTCCCACTTTTTGTTTTCCAAGTTGTTCCTTGGAAGAATGGTTTTGGCATCTCTGTGCACTATCAGGATGTAATCTGTGTGTGTGATTCAGGTCTATTCTGCAACAGGCGTTGCCCCCAGGATGTTTGCTAATAATGGATGTGGTTTTCTCGTGCACTGTGTAAATTGTAGAGGATGCTGGCACCTGTTTTAATACCCCCTAGAAAAGCTGCTGTTGCAGGTGCTCTGCATAGAAATGCACTCTTGGATTGTGGTCACTGCAGGGCCGGGGCAAAGCAGGGAGGGTTAATTTTGGGGATGGGATGGAAATGGGGTTGAATGTGCCAGCAGGGAGGGCATCCAAAAGCCAGGCAGGATGTGGGGCTGTAGCAAGTGTTGGCTGCCCTGCTTGGCTTTCTGCCCAGGGCAGTGGCCCCCCTGGGCTAACACAGCCAAAAATATTTTTCCAATAACACTTTGTTGTCATTTCTTTAATTATCAAGTCTTTATTGCCCAAACCTAATTTTGCAACCCTGTTTAATTTATTTTGAGATTTATTATTGATTATAGATGAGCTTGCATTCTGTCTTTGGCTTGGCTTGGCTTATCCTTTTCAAAGACAAATGTCATTTTTGGCAAAACAGCTGAGTTAAAGTCGATTGCACTTTCTCAGCCCTGTGCTGCTCTCCAAGCACTAAAATAGCCCCTTGGCAGCTTGTGCTTTCCTTACATTAACTGCAGTTTCAGCAACCCCTGTCACAGAAACCCAACACTGTTCCAGGGCTATCATCAACCTTTCTGAATGTGTTTCCATAAACTTTGTGCTCCTGAAGCTCGTGCACGTTACAAGAGCACAAGCTTTGTGATGTATTTTGTCACAGTACGGGGTTCCCAGAGTTTTCCTCCTCTCCTACTCAGTATTGCTGAGGTTAAGGGGTTTTTTGTATCTGGCATTTCATGTTGTAACATTAAGGCCATGTTTTACACTGTCAGAGGCATTTGCAAGGCTTGCAGATTGTTTAGTGAAATCTTGATTTTACTGCTGGCCAGTTGCAGATGAAGAAATGCTTGTAAATGGAAAAAATAGTTCAGATTTTTTTTTTATAGTTTCCAAGTAATAAAATGCATCTGTTTTTCACTTGTTGCATATGTGGGATTTTTTTCCCAGATGCCTGTTGTACCTTTTCACTTGGAAACTATAACTGTGGTGAATTCAAGTCTTTGTTTAAATTTTCATTTGAGAGAATCAGAAAATACTGTCAGCTTAATGACTGTAAAGGAGTCATTACTTAGACAATGTAGTGCCTTGGGAGTAGTTGGAATCTTTTGGACCAGGGAGGCCGTGGGCAAAAAGTAGCTGGGCTCCAGACCAGGTAATGAAATATTGTGCAGGCAGCTCAGAACTTGGGGGGCATTAGGGGTGTATATCTTGAAGTCAATGCACAAAGTCTTTTAAAGCCACACAGCTGGGACAAATGAGCCTTCGAAGTATATTCAGTGCTAAGTGGAATAGTTCAGCTGAGTGCAGGTAGTAAATTAGACTAAACAGTCTGGCTGAGGTAAAAGGGGAAGAGAAATCTGCAGATCACGGGCACAGCATTTATTTTAGCACACTAAGCCTGCCTCTTGACAGCTGGTGGGTTTTCGGTGGTGATTATTAAGCAACAGCCAAATCGTTCATTGTATTTCTGTAGCCAGTGGAGGAGAAGAATCACTCCAGGCAGAGGCATTACTTCCCCCTGCTGTTGTTTTGTGTAAGGGCAAGTTTTGGCCTGGAAAACAGAAAATCCCACGCTGCAATTTGGTAGCTGACACAGCACAGTTCAGACGTGGTCCTGGTGCATCTCTGTTCCTCTCCAGTGATTCCTTGGCACTGTATGAGTGGGACAGACCATGCACCACAAGTGTGCTAAGACTGGTGGCAGCTGGAGAATGGCAAACTAGTTTGCAAGAACATTGGTAAAGAAATAAATGTGGATTTTTTTCTTTAATACCTTTTTTTTTTAAGTGCTCCAAGGGCAAATTAAATCTCCTCATAAATCCAGCAGTAAGCATGGGAAAATGGGACACAAGAGCTTATAACCTTTGAAACAAAAATGTATGTTTAAAGCTGAGGAAGTACAAAATTTTATAATAAAACTAAAAAAAAAAAAAAAAAAAAAAAAAAAAAAAAAAAAAAGTTAAATAAAACCTCAGATTTTATTTCCAGTGACTGTAGAAGTTCAGGCTGGGAAACTGGGTTTGGTGGAAGAAGGCTGGGCAGTAGCTCTCGTGTCTTGGATGAGGGCAGGCAGCAAATCATGCTGTTAGTGTTGTGATTGAAAACTATCCTAAATAGGAATTTATTAAGGGATTCCCTCTTTTTTTAATACCTTTTAGGATGTAAAGTTGCAGTGTAGCAATCAAATGTGAAAGAAGATTGTACAGCTGACAGGTAGTCAGAGCAACAGAGCTGCAGGAATCTGTCTCATGAAAAAAATCATCTGCTAATTATTTTTCATCATCGGGGTGAAAAAATCAACTCCTTGATTTGTTCAGCAAATTAGGAATTCTTGGAATTGATGGTTTGTACCTTCTCAGTGATGTGTTGTTTTAATTTTTTTTAGTTTAATTGTGTCTCTTTGACTGGGATGATTTAATCCCACATTCATTCACCATTGGAGGGGTTTACCAGGTGTGCAGAAGCCTTTTCTCACGTGAAGTCTTTCAGGAATCAGCTATACTTGAAGGAAGGATAAAGAATCTGTGAATCATAGAGATAAGCTGTGATGTTTCTCTGGCTACAGAATTCCAGTGTCAGTTTGTTTTTCTTATCCCATTAAAAAATAATTTACATGTGAAATTCTTGTTGCAGAGGCCCTGCTCCAGGACTTTTCCTGTCTGGACTGATAAAGAGCCTCCCTGAGTTTCCATCACTGCTCAAAATGTGCAAGTCACAGAATTTAATTTCTTGCCACCTTATTTCACTGAGTGCCCGAGCCTGCAGCCTTTGGACAAAGCAGCTGCACAGTCTGGGCCCGGTACCTGAGGGCTCCTTGAATGGCTCCTTCTCCCGGGCAGGGCACGGGGCTTTGGGGACCTGGCTGTGTCCTGATGGGGGAAGTGCCGAGCTCCAGCAGGCTCTGTGAGCAGGGCCCTGGCAGCCCCTGGTGTGCAGCTCCAACCTGTGACACCTCAGCACCTGCCAGTGGCAGAGCCCAGCCTTTGTCAGCACAGATCCCATCAGGGCTCGCTTTTGTTTTGTGGGATATTCCTTGTTGGAAAGCCTGTCTGTGCAAGGTAATTCTCTGCTTGTCTGGAAGGGAGAAAAAGAGCAGGCACTGATGTCTCCTCTCCCTTCCATCCCTGTAGATCAACAGGAACAGCTGCACATCCCAATTCTTACTGCTGCCTCTGCAAGCTGGGAGTCTGAAGTTGTCTCTCCAGGGAAATTGCAGGTAAGGCTGGAGCTGCTGGGAGAGGCTGAGCCGAGGAGAGCCGTGTCTGCACAGGGGAGCGAGGTGAGAGCTGCTGGGACACGGAGCCTACCCTGGGTGAGGTAACTCCCGACTCCAGACTCAGCTGGTCCTACAGTTGAGCTGTCACAGCCAGTGACGCCGGGGGAAGATGGTAAAGCCTCCGTGGAAAAATCCAAATAGCAGAAGTGAAGCCAAAGCTACTGATTTATTATTTTTTTCAGTTTTAATATTCCAGTGTCTTCTGTGACTGTACATTGAGGTGTCTCTTCAAATAATTTAATGTATGCAAAGACATCAAGTTCTGCTCATAAGAATTTCATGTCAATGTTGGTGACAGTAGCATTGAAAGGAAGAGAAGCTCTTGAGAGGGTTCATAACATTTTCCAAGCAGCTTCCATGTTCCATTAGAGCAGTTGTTTGCCTGTGGCTTGATGAAGAAAGGCAGATAGAAGAGGAATCAGTAAGCCCAGCGAAGGGATACAGAAATCAGTTTGATTAAATACAGAACTGTAAAAAACCAGGGGAGAGTATTTGGAACAGAGCTGCTGGTGTGGAGTTTCCCATGTCTGTTTTCCTGAGGGCTGCACCTTAGGGGTTGGCATTTGAGTAGCTATTTCCCCCAGCTGCCCCCAACCCCATGGATTAGGAGAAATTGATGGCTCACCTGGGGTTAGGAGCAGGTGTGGACAGTTTCTTGTACTGCCAGGTGTCCACTTCCTCAGCTTTAGGGAATCTCTTGATTAATCGGTGGCAAAGTGTATGAAACAGAGCTTAGCTCACCAGGATGCAATGCAGGTGGATTATCAGCAGCAGCTCATGCTCAGGAGGGGATGCACTGTCTGCCTCAGGAAGGCTGATTTTGTTTCACCCTCCAGGGGTTTATTTATGGTATTTCTGCAAATGCTTTGCTGTGTAGTGTTAATCTTTCCTCTTTTTTTGAGTGTTGAGCATTCAACAGGACTTGATGATGTGATCGTTATTTGTTTTAAGAGCTTAGCAACTACAGAAATTGTCATCTGCCATCTCTTTAAGCAGCCAAACCATTTCAGAAGAGGTCCAACAAATGCCAGCTCTTACAGATAAGAAGCAGTATGGTAGGGCAAAGGCTCAGCTGCCCTTCTGATTAGATTCTGCTTGCTTAACAGGGAGAGGAAGGTTTTAATCCAAATAATCCTCACTAATGGGCTCAGGCTACAGCATAGAGGTCCCTCAGTTCTGCCTTGTGCTTTGCTGAAATATCACAAAATTCTGAAAAGGAATGAGATGTTCTCACCTGGAGATGCCCAGAAGCCTTTGCCAGGTTCTCGGCCACACTGCACTGGGAGAGACAAGCCCTGGAGCAGTGATACCAAGCTGTTCTCTTCTCACATCAGCTCACCTGTCCCTGCAGGACTTTTTAGAAGAAGTATTTTCTATTCGCTTCGTTGATTTGCATAAGAAATTACTTCAAGGCCCTGACTGAACCTAAGGGGTTCCTGTCCTTAAAAAAGGGAGTTACATAAATCAAGATTCTGTCTACTCCTATGCTGATTTTCTTCCTCCTCTTCTTGCCTCTGCAAAACACGTGTTCTCCAGTCTATCCAAAGGAGAAAAATTGCATTTTCTTTCAGTTGTACAAGCTGGCAAGGCAGCGCTCTGCATCTTCCCCTGACCACCAGGAAAGAAGAAAGATTTCTGGCACCCCATTAGGAACACCCAGAGTTGTGATGTTCCCAATGGTTCACACAGCAGTGTACAGGGCAGGGTTTCATTTGTTACTTTCCTGGCACACACTCGTTCTCTGTTGGCTGGCTCAGCAGTATTTAGCAATTGTTCCTTGCTTACGTGGAAATAGTTCTTGGATTAGAATTCAGTCTCCCTGTGCAGTTAATTTGCTGAACCATGTGGTAAAAGAAATGTTATTTTGCCCTTAATCGTTGTTAACAGAAACATAACCATGACTAAAACTCTCTTGGATGTACATACAATTTTCAATATAATGTACAACGAAAGGCATTGTATTAAAAATTTCTATTGAGTGTCAATGGTTTTAGTTACAACCTATAAAATTACACTTAATGAATCCCATAATGTTTCACTTACCAGTGTCTCTGTCTATTACAAATGCTGGACTGGGAACTGCCAAAGGAGTATTGCACTGACTCTCATGATAATAATAACAATAATAAAAGGGTTCATTGCAGTCATTCCATGTAATCCTCCATAACTTGCTGTTTCCAAGTTTGTGATTCTTTGATGCTTATTTGGCTACAAAATGAAAGCCTTGTCTCCAGATAATGAAGGAAGGGAAGGTTGTCCTGGACCATTTGAAGTCTGGGAATATTTGATTCTTTCATTGTTTACAGCTAGACTTGAAAAGGATCAAAAAGATTTTTGCAGGACTAGCTTAGTGTAAGGGCTTCTTTCTGACTTGTAGCACAGGCAGTGACCATAAAGAAGGAATTATCTTTAGGAATCAATTACACAGTAATTAAAGCATACTACAGATCGTTCCATACAACAGGCACAGGCAGTGGAGAGCTTTTTCAATATGGAAACAACTTCTGTATGTACAAGCCAGACAGCGTGAATTCACCTAAAAACAAAGTTCTCTCTTTACTGAAAACTTCAGTTTATTCTTACTCTTTTACACCTGTTCTGGAAATCAGCAGACACCCAGACTGCCATTAATGACTGCACCTGATTTCCTTCAGGAAGCTGTACCTAATTATCCAAATGGAGCTCTAAGACACAACAGAGTAAAACAGATTAAAAACATTTTCAGCTTAGTTCTCCATTTGAATTAACTCCATTGGAATGAAATTTCCCTGGTCTTAGGATCTAGAGTGTTTTAGTGTATAGAAATGGAGGAGAATTCCCCTAAAGAGTCTTCTAACAATCCTTACTATATTTTGTTATTTTCAGAGGCACATCAGCACAAAGCAGCAGGATATACAGGCAGCTAAGCCCAGAATATCAAACGCTGTTGAGAAAAGGGAGTTTGGATGTTACATGGAAGAACACAAGAGACAGTGGCAGACTAGGAATGCATGGTGAGTTCGGTTTCTGATGGATGAACTAACTCAGATGAACTAAAGCCAAGACTGAAACGTGGACAAGGCTAAGGCACTTGATACATAATTATCCTGCTTTAAAGGAATTCAGACCTATTTTGGGACTAATTTAGTGAGAGAAGCTTAGATTTCCTGATCAGACCCCAGGATGAGGGGTGTGTTATACCTGAGTCAGTGGCCTTGGGAAAGAGATAAGCAAGAAGTCAGCAGAGCTGGGGTTACACCAAGACCCAGAGAACCTGTCCCTTCTGACCCAGGGAAGGGGACAGAGCTTGTGCTGAGCTAAGGGTAAACTTGGTAAGGAGATTCACATGTGGGATCCTGTTGTGAGCACGAGTTGCTTTTGGCAAGGAAACGCATCTTCATTCACAGTTGAAAGTGGGCTTTCCAGTGACAAAAGCATTTGAAGAATTAAGATCAGAGAAGAGAGAAACCAGAGACCCAGTGCAAGGCTAGGACAAGGTAATAGAAAGGATTTCCAAACAAGCATAAGCAGGCACCTGAAATGCAGTTTTATACGTGGAGCACAGAGACCACCTCTTCTAAATTTGGGGAAGAGAGAATCTCCATCTAAACCAGTGAATAATCAGGGTACTCTGACCATTCCTGATGGACACAGATCTTTGAGGTCTTACACTACAATGCCCACTAAAAGCAACAGGAGAATGGAAACATGAAAGGTAATCCCTTGAGCTCTGTTATTAAAAAAAAAAAAGCAATTTAAAAAGCCTCTTATTGTGATAACTGCTACCAAAAATCCCATGTATTAACACAGGAAAATCCTATCTAGAAAATTGCTACCTAGAAAATTTTCACTTTATTTTTTCACTGCTCATTTGATAGGTCTCAAAATACTCTGACTTGGAAAAAGGTAGAAAAGTTATGATCTCACAAATTGTTTCTTAAAATAAAAAAAGACTGATTTATGACAGATTCTGCTTGATTCTATTTACAGAGAATCCTACTGCTAAGAGAAATTTATACTGGCACTGACACCTTCACAAAATGCTACCAAGGGTGAAAATGAACCATCAACATCACAGCTATGGGAAGGTGTAAGTAGTACTGGCTGCCAGGTTGATATGTAAATGTGTGTATTCCAGTATCACAACTCCTCACAGCACTGCAAAATGTTTGAAGGAAAAATTATTATTGCTACTGAGAATATCCTTTTCAACCTATTTACACCAACAATAAAAATCCTGCAAAAGCTACGCTGGCCCATTACCTGGAAGTGCCAATTTCTGTTTGTTGGTAGAGGTAGGCGAGAGAGCTTCTGACGATTATCTAAGTACAACATGTTCAGCAGAGACTTTCACCTGCCTCTGATTTGCAGGCTGAGAAGTACAAATCATGTGTGACATGTCTAGGGAGGAGGAAATCAACCACCAGTCATCAGCTGATAAAGCCACAGGACAAGATGTTTACTCCCATTTTGGTTTCTGGTTTATTTTTTTTAGTATGAGAGTTACTACTTCTGTAACAATAATGTTTGCTAAATAAACCATTATGCTTCTTAGCTGCACTTTTTTCTCTAATAAAGACATTTAATTTCTTTCATTTTTATTTCCTCTTCTTAACACTGACATTCCCCTTTAAATGTGAGCTTATATACCAGGATATTTACCTTAATAAATATATGCGTATTTATATATTGGTTTGTACCCTTCTAGCTTACATATACAGCTGGAATTTTTAACACATTGTTACTAAGCTGGAAGTTCTTTGCTTTGGGAACACAATGAAACAACAAGACACTAAGACAGTTAAGTGTGACCATGGTACATGTTGCAAATGGTTTCAGAAGGGAACATGAGAAGGAGGAACACTAAGCTGATAAAGTGCTCTTATTAATATTAGTCTTTTATAAATGCTTTTTTCCCCAGCTGTTTTGCAGTCATTTGATGTTTAGCAGGACAACTTGTTTCAGCTAGAACAAATAAGGGTTTTCCCTTTTACCTGGGATTATGTTGTTACATTCTGTGTCGTTCCTCACAAGTATCAAAATGCTCCTCCCAATAATTTGCATCTGGAAGCTATTTATGCCATACATCAGTTGTCTTAAACATAGGTTGAAGTGCATGACTGAAGCTACAAGATAGTGGGTGATGCCACATTTCACAAAAATCTTTCAGATATTGCCATGGATAAAGACAATACTCACACCAAAGTTCCTCCTGAAGGGAGAAAATAAATAATTCTTATATATGATGTTTAAGCATGTGAGGCACATGCCTGTGTACTTAACGTTCCAAAACACAGAAGCCCCTGATGGGACACCCAGCCTTCCCAAAACCCAGGTTGCACAAACCCTTCTGGGCCAACAGGAACTGAGAGTAATTCTGGCAGCCAACACTGCCCTCCAGCGTGGGTCGTGTTAACTTCGTTCTGCAGTGGCTTCCTTCTTCAGGGTTCATAAATTCATTCGGTGTGCATTGCTGAATGTGTCATCCCATGACTTAAAATAAAGTTAAATTAAGATGAATATTTATTTTATTTTTATTTTAAGAAAATAATTTTAAAAGCTGTCTTTTGTCAGCTGTTACTCTCTGTTCGATGAACTACTGCAAATATAAAAAGGAATGTGTAAATATATTATTATTTGATTTATGATTTATGTTTGTTTTATGTTGTGTTTAGCATTTTTCAAAAGTTCTACAGACCCACTGGATCCCCGTCAGAGATGACGTTAATATGTTGTGGATTTGCTTTCTACAGTTATGTTTCTCTATATTACAGACATAAAGGAAGTCAGTATTATTTCACTACTCTCCCTGCAGATTTCTGATAGTCCATATAGTACATATACATATATAAAAAGAGGATGCCACCCTTTCAAATCAAAAATTCCCTCCAACACCCTCAAAGCATGAGGAACTGTTAATCTCTAACTCTACAACTCATCTCATAGTCAACACACTGCTTGTATATACACAAACACCTCCATCTCATTCAGAAATATATGGTGGTACAGGCATAGCTGGTTTTAATTTATCCCTGAATTATCTTTTTTCTATCATTCGTCTGAATTTCAATCCCAAATCACATTAAAGGATAGCATTAATGCTAACACAGAGTTGGGATGCTCAGTACTCCCCATCACCAAGTTGCAGAAAGGTTTATTTACCCCCATATTCTCTGTATGTTTATTAACATATTGAACAGCCACCTGAGTTTGCATTTCATAGGGAGAAGAAGGGGTGGGGGAGATACGTCTGTGTGTCTGCGTGTCTGTGTTTTGCACTGCAGAGAGTAATTTCCAGTCCAAAGTGTGTGTATGTAATTCCTGCTCAAAACTGTCCACCTTGGGGACTGCTTTTTGCAGAATTTGTGCAAACACCTGACTACACTGCTGTGTGAACCCTGTGGCACATGGGACATTCTTTTACTATAAAGAAATATATATTTTCCCAGATTAAGACACTTCGCAGAATTATTCCAAAAAATGGTTAGTTCAAGGTGCTGTAATTCTTACTGTAATTCTTTATCAAAATATACCATAGGGAAGGTGGCTGGAAAGCCCATTCCAATCAAGAGGAAGAGAAGGTAGGCTGAGATTGCACCTTCAGTTGTCCTGAGAACAATGAATGATCCCGTTGGTTCCATCCCTACAAAGAGCTGGTTTGTGATGCTGTTCTTGCCCCCACAAGCAGCCATGGTCTCAAACAGCCTCCTGGCTGCATGAAGGGGTGCAAACCCCTCAGTTCTAGTGCCCACTGCCACGCCAAGCTCCCGGTTTGTTTTTCATCTGATCTGTGAGTAAATAAATTCCTATGGAAATGCTGCTCGGCTTGGCTTCTCCTCAACCCCCTGCTGGCACCAGCAGTTGTTCCCAGTCTTTCTCTCGCAGCAGTAGGGGAGGTTTTGTGCCAGGCAGCTGCCACTGCCAGTGTCAAAGGTCAGCTCCACAGCCTCTTGTCTTTGTCACCAGCTCCCACAGCTGGCTGGCATCCATTTATTCTATTCTCTCGGTTTGTGATCAGCTTGAGATTTTCTGCCGCACAAATGCTGCTTCCCCCTGTGACCCCAGCAACCTTTACTTGAAATGATCTGTATTGTTGGATCCTGAGGTGGTTTGGCTGTGCCCTGGGCATCGCTTTGGTTTCTGTCCCCTTGCAGCACCCTTGTGTAGGTACACAGAGCTGTCAGATGTCATCAAGTGGCAGGGGACACGTTTCACATTTTCTGCTGTGCACTGATACAGCCCCAGTACTGACCCCTGGGTACCCCCTTGGCTTCCAGCTGGACCCGGAGCTGCTGATCCCAACCCTTCCAGACCAATGGCTCATCTGGTTCTCAATCCACTTTCTCAGTCCGTATTTCATCAGCTCACCCGTGAGGATGTTTTGGGAGACAGAGTCAAGAGCCTTGCTAAGGTTCAGGTAAACAACATCCACTGCTCTGCCCTCCTCCACCAAGCCAGACATTACATTGGAAAGGCTGATAGGTTGGTGAAGGTTGGCTTATCACAAATCCCTTCTGGCTACCAGTCCTCAGGAATCTACACCATCACTGTGACCACTCAAATATTACAGAGCACTGTCCCCCAGCCACCCTTCACACTATATGAGGAGCATTTCTCTTCTGGATTTATTAGCTGTGGGCTCCTCATTCCTCATTTTTAAGGAGGCTGTAATAGCAGTGTAGAAAGCAATCCCCATCTTTAATTTTTCACCAATAAACGTTTTCACTGGCACACCAACAGAATAAATTCTAATTTACAGATTACTAGTCCCGAGGTGGTAATGACAAGCCACGAAAGAGCATGAGGCAATCACATTTATATCACTCCCATCTGGGAGAGGCAAAAGCTGAGTGTCTGATTCAACAAAGACCATGACACACAAACATGTTTCCATTGTTCTCCATTCACCCTAAGAAAAAGACCTGAAGGGAAAAATGCTGGTTTTGTTCTTGACCATTCTCCAGAGACATTTTCTGACTTGAAATCTGAGACCAGTTCTCTGATCAGTATCTTCCAATGGGATCTCTCTGCTCCAAGTCATTCCAGTGGACAGCTAGAAACTTCCGGAAAAATGAGCATTCAGGGATGTTCAGGAACGATGGTAAAAGTCCTCACAGGACAATGTTGTAAGAATTTTAGTGAAATGGGAGCTATACTATTGTATAGTTTTGTATCTCTTGCACAAATGAGTAAAAAAAAAGTTAATTCATAAGCTGTCTGCCCCTCCATTTTTCCTCAGGAAACTCTAAATCTCCAAGCTGATAAATCACTTCTCCCTTCAGTTCTTTTTAAATAAAAATGCTGAAGTCCTATGACACTTTTCTAGGCCTCAGGCTACATTTAAAAAAAAAGCCTGGGAGAGCAACAAGCCTGCAGCGAGCCTCTGGGGAGGCAGTTTATGGCAAAAGTAGGAGAAACATTGTACTATGGATCCAGTTGGAGAGCCCTGAAGTGGGTTGTTCTTCTCTTTGAAATATTTTTTTCTTTCCTCCCACTCCCACTTTAGTCTATCTTTGCATAATCTCTTTTATTTTGTTCAAAATCTCTTTTATTTTGTTCAAGTGAAGCAGCAGCAAGAAATTCCCCCCGCTCTTTTTTTTTTTTTTTTTAATTGAGAAGAACTGCTGGTACTCAGCCTCTGGTGGGAAAAAGCACAGGCCAGGCAGAGTCCTGGCTCCCTTCTCCCACATTATTCACTCTGGTGCAGTTAGAAGCCAATGCACACTAATTGCTGTGATCTCCCCATTTGGCTTTTAACTTAAATAGCCATCTGTAGGAGAATCTCAGCTGCTTTCAGCAGCCAGAAGCACTTGAAAACAGCAGCCCCTAACATTGTTTAATTTTTACTTTGAGGTCGTGAAAGAGACCACTAACTGTTTCAATGAAACTCCATAGGATGGGCTTTGGCTGGGTGATTTGTTTCTGCTTTAGGATTTAATTTGAACAATATGGACTTTTCCCCATTAGCATAAAATAAATCAGCACTTTGCACTAGTTTCCCACGCATCACTTTCCACAGGCTGCCAGCATTAGGGATCATGTGGACAGATGACAAGCACTCAAACTACTTACATCTATTACAGTCCACTGGTCACATCAGCTCCTGGTTTTGATCATTCTTTACCTTGTATATCACTGTTACTTGCTTCCCACAGTCACCAGGTCTCACATACACACACGCCTTGTAATTCAGCCACACAGCATATTTACACAGTCATAAACTCACATCAGGTAGCAAGGGTTTGAATAATAGAAGACATTTTTTCTCAGGCAGTTATTTGAAATACGCCATAGCTATACTTGTAGGATTTCAAGGAGATCAAGTATCAGAACTCATATTTTCCTTCCCCAGCTTTCCATATTCGTGTTAGCACATAAAATGCTGCTTTATATAGAAATTATTTTGTTCCAGGAGTCTAGCTGAGATAAGTTTGAGATTTACTGAGCTAGAGTCCAGGTATGGCACTTCATCTTCAAAATCATGTGAGATGAAACAAATTATCTAAGTTAATGAAGAGAACCCATTGAGCTAGCTGGAAAGAATTGGGTATTTTTCCATGAAAGATTTGCAGGCTTCTCCTTCCCCACTCCACCACTCCTGCCTTACTGTGCTGTGCCATAGGGGACATCCCCCCACTGCTCCAAAGCTGCCCCGTTCCTTTTCCTGGCAGCCCTCCAGGCTCCGTGGTGCCTTCACCCCTTCCCCACAGCCATGCCCTGCTGTGAGCTTTCCGTGTTTGCCCACACAGCATCCCCCCTCACCCTCAGCAGGACCAGCCGCCTCCAGTTCTGCACCAAAAGAGGCAACAGAGAAATGGGATTCCTGCTGAAGCAGCAACCATGGGACCCAATAACATCCCTACAGTCAGTGCCACACTGCTTGGTACCTTCTCCCCCCGTGCAAATCAGAGCTAAGGAAGTACAACTGGGTTTTATTTGTGTAACCATGAGTTCTGAGTACCAAGAAACCACTTAAAAATAACCCATTTGCTGGATTTTTTTGTGAGGAAGGTATGTCCCAAACTATCAATGAGTTAAGACATAGGATACAAAGGTTTGGGGAGATTTACAAGGTAAAAAAAGGGAAAGTTAAAACTAATCAGAAACTAGGGCACAGGCAGGAAAAGCATGGGATTCCTGGCTCTGGGTCCAGCAGACAGGGTTGGTGATCTGGGTGTGTCTGTTGTGGAGAGTTTCTACAAACAGTTTTGTAAACTACAGCAGAGGTCCCAAATATTTACAAAACATTCAGAAACATTCCGCTTTTTGCACCAAGTGAAAATGTGTATTCCACCCATGGTCAGGGGTTTTACCTACACATTTCTGTGATCATCTCTTCAGATCCAGCTATCTCCAGTCCAAATTAACCTGTAGTGCTTCTCGCCCAGACCAGTCTGTATACTGTAAACTCAGATGCCAGTTTAAACTATGAAAGAAAGATTGGACTTGCTGAAGAAAGAAGTCGAATATGTATCTAAATACCATAACAAAACAAACTGCAGACACTTCCCTGAAAACCATGTCAGATTAGAGATGCACACTTTTTTGCTAAACACTTAATGTTTCAATTTGCAGCTCTTAGCCAAATTAGTCTGCCGAACCCCAGAGCAACACATACACAGAAGCATCAAAATTTCATGCAGAAATGTTTTTTGAAAATGAGGAGATTTTTTTCTTAAGACTCTACATCAATAGACTAAACATTTCTAGATTTTTTAAAATATACAAAAGTCAGATGTTGTCCACCTGTTAATCACTGAGGTCAGATAGAAAACAAACCCAAATTGCTCCACGCTCACATCTGAATTTGTGGTGTATGTATAAAAACTTCATTTTGTACAACTGTTGAAATAGTTTAGATTGAACCAAATATTGAACTAAAGAAGTGGCTTCGTATTTTGTATTAACAAAAGATGATTTTCCCTGTTTTGCTGGGCAGCTGCAAGCAGCCTCCTTGGATGCAAAGTCTTCCTTTCCTATATTCACCTCAGATTCCAGTGCTGCAGCAGCTCAAAGATGGGTTTTTAAACTTTGAATAAGCATGTGCATTTGTTTGTATTTGCAGAGTAGGTTACGGCTGGGGAGAAAAAAAAAAAGGGTAATTTTTGTTTTATGAGAAGAGAGAAAGACCAGTGCCATAGACAAGGATTTCATTAAGATGAAGAAATTCCAGTTCTCCAAAGGGAAAAAATGAAGCTTTGCTTGAAGATCTTTCAAGAAACACTTTGTGTGGTCTTTACTATTTCAAACTCTTAAAGTGTGATAGCTGCAGATTTACATGATTTTTTGAACTTGTCTTGGAATTTGAGTTTGAGTTTTTCTTTAGCCTGTTTAAGCCCTGAATTCCATTCCAACCAAATAAAGACAATTTTTGATCAAAAAGCTGTTGCACCAGTGTGTAATCTTCCAATGAAATCTATCAAAACTCTTAACAATAGGCCTAAAAGGAGACACTAAAACTTGACAACCAAAAAAATGAGCTGCAGTTATGTATCATTGTCTCATCCTCACTGCATCTTCTAAAGCAGTCGTCCTCCAGAGCACATATAGAGCACGCTTTTGCAGGTCAGCAAGTATTTCCATTACCCCAAAGTATGACCAGAAAGTCTCACAGTGATGTTAAAATGCTGGAAGCAGCAGAAGAAAGCAAGACATTTTTCACATCAGAAAGTGAAATAACCTGAATTAACAAAATGAAATTAAGAATCAGTTAAGATGGAGCAAACCCAACTTATTCAGATATTATTTTCCATGATTTTAAAACTTCTTTTTATGTAGTTGGTTTACTCTTATTTTTCACTATCCTTTTCCAGACCAGAAGTGGAAATGATCAGTTGGTAATGAAATCTTGTCAAAGGCTATGGAGTGGTGTAGGAGAAGAGGAGACGCTGTCTCAGAGCACATAAAGTGGGCTATTTTTGAGGGAAAGATTCTTACAAATAAACCCAGTATTATCTAATTGTTATTAATGTTTTTCACTTGTATGTCAAAGCATCCCTAAATGGAGTTAGGGTCCTTAGCAGGGGGCCTACAGTAGTTTTGGAAATAAGAGAAACATCATCTACAGGGAGAGTATTGGTGGACAAACACTGAAATGGAGGGCAATTATGAATAAGCTGCTGTACTCATCACATCTAAAACCAAGAGGGGAACAATTAGAAACAATTCCAATAGCTGACTGGAACAACAGTGGAAACACTGAGAGAACTCCTTTCACTCTACTGAAGCAGAAACTGGCATCTGATTACAAATCTAAGAAGAAGCCCCTCCACAACAGAATTCCATTTTTCATTCTCACCCCATTAATTAGATATCACAGATGAGGTAGAGTAGACACAAGAGCTTCATATTCTAGAGTTACAGGAGGGTAGGGGCAATAGGAAGACTATTTTCCCTGAAAAAACAAGGAATAATTTTGATATTTATTTCTTTTTTATAAAGGGACCGTTTTTTGTATCCCATTGCAAGCAAAAAATATACATGTCTTAATCACACAAAAATCTGAAAATTTTTAGTGATTACGGGTCACACCAGGCTGATTGGAAGAATTACTAAAAACAAAGAAAGAGTGTTTTGCCCAAACACCTAATCAGGTTTTCCTGAATTCCTCCTCAGCAGCCTGTCTCCTTGATGTCATTCTCACCACGGCCACCACACACCCTATAAATAACTATATTTCATACACTGGAGTACAAAATCAGGTTTCCTTGAAATTTCTAGATGTTCATTGGTTTCACTGTGGTTTTCTGAAGTGAGGTGCTCATCTTCATCTGAAGAGACCACGAAAATGCACTGACATAGTATTCGAGCACAGTTTTCTTTGGGTGCTTCTGTTACAGAATTCTCAGCAGATGAAATGCAAATCTCTATTAAAAGATAATTTTCCAATTTTTGAGAATTTATCAGTCATTCGAAGCACTGTGCATATTGGAATTGTTTAGGACACTGCTTCCCAAAATTTGAGCCTGTTCTAGAGTTCGACTTTTTTCATTGGGAGGGATTTTTGTTAGGTTACTACAGAAATGAGTGAAGAAGCAGAAGCTGGCTCCTGATGAATAAAACCCACAAAAAACCAACAGCAACTAAAATTTCCCCCATCAACCCCCCAAATTCAAAGTTTCAGCAAGAATTCTCCTGAATAGGGGAAGCAAAAGATTATTACTAACCTTTCCCTTAGGGATATAGTGTGCATCATTAACTTGCATTGCGTTTGGTTATTGAAAACCATGCATGTGTTCACACAAGCAGAGAGCAGGGCTGCTGTGTAGGAATCAACATAGGAAGGGCTTCTATTACTAGGAAAAAAATTACTCATATTTAGAAACATCCAGGCCTTCAGACAAAACTCCTATTTCCTTATTTACCCATTATGTAACATTCAGAGGCTGCAAGATTTTCTATTCCATCTTGTGAAGAAACATCTGAAAGGACACAGTTTTACTGAGTTATTTCGGTCTGAACTGGAAATACCAGCTCATTTCGACTTTTCTGTTAACTAAAAGGCCTTCAAGTAAAAAAAATAGTTGGTAGGTATCTTCTAACCATCAAGCTGGTACCAATACACTGATTTAAGTATAACTAAAGCCTGTGCCCAAGAGCTGCATTTGCAAAGCTGCTGAAGGTACAAAATATTATTTTTTAAAAAAAGAAGAATGCTTACATCATCAATATTTGGGCCAAAACACTCTGAGTTCAGGATTATTTCAAGCTACAGTTTTGTTTTTTCCCATTATAAGGACAGTCTTTGGCTACAGTACTCAGGTCACACACAAGCTCTTATTCTGAACCATGCTGGTCCTTTCTAACATTTTGACACCTCAAATCAATACTTGTGACTCTGGTTTGCACTCGCCTTTAGTTTCACAAGGCTAAACACTGAAGTGCTTGATTTCACTCCCTAAATCTCAGCATTTCCTTTCCACTTCCTTTTATCCAACGCCTTCGGCCTTCCAAGCCACCACCTCCAACTGTCTTCCCTCACTTCAGAGACTTCATCATTGTTGGTTGCTTATGATCTTGGCTGCTTTCAGCCTTCAAATCTCAATTCCCCATCTGTTCTTCCAGTCATTGGGCTTTCAGTACTCTTTTTGCTATTTTAGCTTTTGTAATCTTCTGGACTTCTTAGACCTATTACTTCAATTTATGTAAACTATTGCTATCCCTGATCTCTGTCCTTGCTTCATTCTTGTCCCTTGGGCATCTGACATTGTCACTAGAGCCGTATACTCTTGCTTAATCTCTCCATTTCATTTATACTTCACATGCTCCCAGCTCTCATTCCAAATTGGAAACACAGCTTTCTGCCGTAGCATTTCAGAACTGCACTTTATTTCTTATGTCTTTGCAAAGGGGGCATCTGTATCTGCATTATTTATATGCAGAAGACATTTTGGTCATGCATGTTGTGTGACTACATAAAAATCGCATTGTTCTGTGCCTCTGCACCACCTCTGAGGGTTCCAGGATTCCGTGTGGTGAAAAAGCACAAGGGAATTTTAGAAGATCGTATTTTCCACTGACAGCTCATTCTGAGCTGAATGCACACAACAGTGACATTTTTAGCTGTGAATCCAAATGAAATTTTTTTGGTGCTAAAAGCCAACCCAACCCTAGTATTCAAAGGGCTGCAGCTATATCCACTTTCTTTGGTTAATACTTGGCCCAGCCACATCTGCCTCTAACCTGCCACTCAGCTCCAGACTTGCGGTTTCTTTGAATCTGGCATACTTTACACAGCTGCAAAGTGCTGAGCACCAGCCTTCACTCGTCTGGAGTTGTCATTAAAACCTACCTAATATATCCCACAGACAGGAAACTGAGGATTCTGTGAAAAGCAGATATGTTCTCAGAGAGACAGACCCTGCCATTGGATGGTGCCTTAGGAGGAGCCTGGACTTCTTCTTAATGTTTTCCTCCTATTTGCACCAGGGGTAGAGAAGGAAGCGCCTTAGTAGGGGCAGATATAAAGTGTATTCCTTGGTCAATAAGGATGAACTCCCTGATGTGATCTTTATTTTTCTTAGTTGATTGGGTTTTGTCCAGAACGGAGCAATAAACGGAATTCATTAATTGTACCATTAATGAAGTCCATGAAGGTTGGGATCAGACATTATCTGTTCAGTTACCAGTCCCTGAATCCAGTGCAAACACTTTGGAGAAGATCAGAGACAGGCATTACAATATTTGTCATTGAGCTCATGACTTCCTTCCAAGACCTTCCTGCTAGACTCCACTCATGCTTCCATCTCACCTCCTGCCCTCTCAGTGCACGCCCTTTCTTTGCCTGCGAAATGAGAGCTGCATCACAAGACTGGATTTTTGTGCATTTCACAACCCTGCTCACAAGAGAGGAGCAGACAGTTCAGCATGGCTCAAAAACTCCAGTTTTGCCATATATTCATTACCAAAGAGAATCTGGTAGCTTTAGCTGGCATTGGTATGGAAACAAACTGAGGAGCTGAACCAGTAGGCCATAAAAAGGTGCCAAAGCATCTATTGCTGTTATGCATAATTTCCACCTGAAGTTAAATTTTCAGCTATTTTCCCCACCAACACACAACCCAATTTTTGTGCCAATCATATTTGTAAAGAGCGCATGCAAACCTGCTTCATTTTCTCAGTTGGCTCCACGGCAAATACCTGCATATTGGGAAAAAACCCATGGCCTTTATTGTCACTAACCAAAATGGTTCTTAGCAAAATGTGTGAATAACATCCAGATTTCCAAATACTGTGACTCCCATCAACATTTCTAGAATCAGTTTAATTTTCTGAAGAATAAGTAGCCTGTGACCAAGGAGTCCCGTTTCTCTTTTGCTTGGTTAGCATCAAATGTGTAGAGCAAAGTCTCTCCATCTCAGCTCCCACCACCACAAGCTGATCAGGAGCTTACTGGAAAGAAAAAATCCATTTAGGATTTCTAAGGGAAACCAGCCTTCTGTGATGGCTCATATCAAGTACAGCAGATACAAACACTCTACAGAGTCCTGTTCTACTGCAGCTCATGGCCACCTTCTATTTTATGCCGTGGCAACCCATCCCTCAATCTTTCTCTTTTTCCTAATTTGTTACTTTTGCCCATACTGGGTGTTCCTGAAGATACATATCTGGGAGCAAACCCTTAAAAATTTCAGTCACTACAAATCCCAGAAACCGACTCAACTTCTTAAACCAAAGTATTAAAAATTTGTTTGAAATAGAAATTGGAGCGGTTTAATAAAATCTAAAAATAGCAGGGATTGTACTTTGTGAAAGGTAGCTTCCCCTGTCCTTCCGCCCGCTCTAGACCTTTCCTGATTGTATAACAAATGCAAATCCTGAATGGAATGTATCTTTAATCTTCTTTGAAAACCTTAAACATGCTATGCCCTAATTCCAGTTGTGTGTGTTCCCTGCTTCCCTTTCAGGCCTGTGCCTAAATTAAAGCTGGGCATTGGAATATCAGATCAGATAGATATTAGGAAAAGGTTTTCCACCCAGAGGGTGGTTGGACACTGGAACAGGCTCCCCAGGGAAGCATCAAGCATGACAGAGTTCAAGAAGCATTTGGACAATGCTCTCAGGCACATGGTGTGACTCTTGGGGTGTCCTGTGCAGGGCCAGCAGCTGGACTCAATAATCCTGATGAGTCCCTTCCAACTCAGCACATTCCATGGTTCTGTAACCTCCTCTCTCTAGTACTGAATCTGTGCACTTCCAAGAAGTTGATACTTCCTTTCTTTTGCTTTTAAAGAATTTTTTGCAATGTCATTATTTTACTGAGAATCTTTCTGATGATTACAGAGTATTTTTCTATCATCAGGGTCTATTATTAGTTTTGGAATTCAATATGCAGTTAAGAAAGAAAATCCAGCTTTCTGAGTCACTTAAATGTCTCAAGGTGCTAAGATTCAAAATGCAGAGGTGATTGATAAATTCTTCTAATTGCAGTAGGATCAGAATTTGGGGTTTATTAATCAGAACTTGTTAATCATCCTCACCATAATTCCATTTTAAAATGCACTTATTTAATGCCAGGATTACACATCTTGATCAAGACGTGTTCTGGGGTGACAATGGGGTGCCTGTGAGAGGGCACAGACAGCCTGCCTAGGTGCAATGAGGCTGAGGGAAAAATAACAATGTCCCTATTCATAGACCCAGACACTGCAGCATCTGAGCCATCTGCTGCTGAAACTGCAGATCTGGACTGAAGAATGGCAGATTATTTCCCTCTTCTGTTACCCAGAGAGCACTTCCCATTTGACATAACTTGCAGGCGCTAGGTCTATGCTCATTTGTTCTGTTAGAATCCCAGAGCAACTCTTCACTGTCAGAAGGCACTTTGCAAGCTCAAAATAACATGCAACTGTGGAATTACAGCCCTTAAATGAATGTGACTGACTGGATGAAACTGGAAAGGAAATTCCTGTGTTAACACAAAAGGGATCTAAATCTAGAGTTCTAAAGAAATTGCATGGTAGAAGAGAATAGCAGCACAGTATCTGTAGCACAGAACAAGTGAAATGAAGCTCAGTAAATTGCTCATGTGAGTGGTCTTGATGACTCCAGTCAATTGCTGATATGAGAAAATTTTGCACAGTTTGGCTCACAGTTACAACGAAAATTAATTTGGTTTAGAAGTGATCAGCAACACTTCTGAAACCTCCTGAATGGTCTGGGCTTGACCCCCAAGAGGCACAAATCATCATGGCTAACGTCTGAAAACAGCACAAAGTTGCTTACCAACACTCAGCACGAGCACTGTATTGCAGAACATCACAAAACCTGTGCTAGATGAAGAAGGGCTCCTTGCCCAAAGATCAGATTTTTGCCAGTCATTAAAGGTGATGGAATAAACAACGTAAAAAATGGGGTTTTCCCCCAGAAAACAACAGCCTCCCTAGTAGTAACTGAAAGCCTGTTACAGTCACTCACTGACTAGACAGGTTTGTTTCCTCTGAATATTTTTAGTCTCTGCTAACAGCAGCAATTCTTCTACATTCTGTGGAGAAGAGAGGGAGCTGGACTTTGCTTTGTTTCAGAAGGTTGATTTTGCTGTCTTTAATAATGAAAAAACAAAATGTCTGCACAGGGTGGGACTGGACTGTGAACAACCCAGCCTAGTGGAAGTTGTCCCTACCCATGGCAAGGGGTTGAAAATAGATGATCTTCAAGGTTTCTTCCAACTAAAACCATTCTAGGATTCTACAAACTCAAGAACTATGTTAACCACAGTATGTGAAACACAATTTTTTCCACATTACTTATACATCTTTATGTCTACCTACCCAGTCTGTACTACTAAACTTTCAGAATTCTTGCTGGAAGTAGCTACAAAATATAAGCAAGTCTGATGAAAATTTTAAGTAAACAGTCCTCCTTTTTCATTTTTGTTTAAATGGAGGCAGGTATACCTGAAATATGCACAAAGTAGTTCCATTAAAATCAGCCCAGGGATTCCACTTACTAAGGCTACACTACAGCTGCCCAAAATGACCCCTCACTAACTGCAGGAAAAAGTTCTCCTTGTTTGGTGTACTTTCGATGGCACAAACCTGGCAAAAGCAATTCTGCTGCTTCTTGTTCAAAACACCGTATCTATGCAGAAAAACAAACCCAAAGAAACCAAGTTATGTCCAGCACGAAGTGAAAAAGAGGGTGTTGCCAGGGAGGGGCACAGGAGAACGTATCTCTGCAGGGGCATTTCACACAAGCCTTATCACTGGCACACATTAGAACACACCCCATTCCCGCTCTTTTATGTGGACTGGAGTCCCCAAATCAGACAGCGCAGATGTTCCTACTCTGGCACATGTCCCTACTGTACTTGAGCACACACGGGAGGGAACAGAAGGCCACAGTCAATTATTTGAATACTATTAAAACATGATTCTGAAGTGATGTCTGACAGCAGAACTTAGTGCTTTGAAATCGACTGGTTGGAAACTCCCTGATAATGACCCGTGTCTTTCTATCAAAAGTGCTATCAAAAAAAAGCATCCAGTTTGTCTCCAACACCATTTCTTCCAGCCATCCAGCCTGGCCCAAAGCTCACTAGCAGGAAGGCTTGTGAGACAGAAAGATACTCCACGTGTTTGTCTGTGTGTCTATTGAACGCTTTGCTTCTTGGCAAGGCCTGCTGAAGAACAGAAGCAGTCCTCCAGGGTTTCGACAATTCCCTGCAAGGTGCTTGCACATTCTTGTTGGAGGTGGTGCGAAATGGCCCGGCAGTGCTGGCTGCACCCACTGCCTGCCTAAATAAAGGCACATATTGTTAATAACACTCTGGTCCTGCAGTCCTTTCTCACCCTGTATCATATTTACCGTTTACAATATTCTATCTGGTTTCATCTATAAGTCAAACCTCTACAGACAGGAGAACATGCTGGCTGCTGCTGGATTTGTTTCTAGCATATGCAGAAGGGGAATGCAAAACAATCGGATACAAATAAAATTTTAAAGGCCTGAAGGATGACTTTGCATAAGAAAAGTTTTAAGGGTTAAAAACATCTAAGTTTTTACTGCCTGGCTTTTGATATTAATCATATTGAAAACTTCTCCCTCCTGTTTCTTCTTCTTCTGTTTATGAGACAGAGGTTAAGGCAACTTGTGGTGAACCTTTCAATTTATGTTCATCCTTATGGTAAGCAAGAGTAAATCTGTTGGTTTGACCAAGATGGCTACTGTGTATAAATCTAGGGATGTACATAACTAATACAAGTGACGGTGTAAAATACTGTCCATGTTCTTTAGTCAAACACATCCTTTTTGCTTCAAACTTGTGTTTCACACTATAAGTGTAGACACCAACTTTCAAAAATTTTGTAGAAACTGTAAAAATTGCCATTATTTCCCCAGAAAGTACAGTAAGCTTTCCATTTTCAGCCTCCAGTTATTAAAAGCAGATGTGCTTTCACATTTTTAAAGTGCTGAACTTCAAATCAATGCAGTATAAGTCACAGTGTTACTTTGGAAGACAAAGCAGTTGTGCTAGGGGTCTGTAACATCATGAATGACAGGGGAATGGCAAAGGGAACTGTCCACTGGTTTTGCTTAGAGTAAAAAGATGAAGAGGATAATGAACAACCCTATTAGATTTTTAAAAGAGAGGGAGACGAGATCTTGAGCTGTGTAACTCATGTCTTCAGCACGTTGTACTGGTCAAGTCTGCACTGCTGCAAGGGCAGTAAATTTGAAAAGGTTTGAGTGCAAAGTGAGGAAGATCACCCACATCTTCCCTATGCTAATTTTTTTGCTAAGGCACCTGTTCCTAGTGCCACAGGCTGCAGTGCACAGGGCTTTTTAACTTTTTGCAGCTTATCCACAAATGAAACTAGCTGCTGTACAAACACAGCCATCTAGCTGTGGTAGTTGTTGGAAATTCAGAGCTTGAAGTGACCTGCAGAGACTATTCAATGCAACCTTCTAGGGCAATTTGAGTAATCTCTTTTTAAAAGTAATCTCCAGTTAGCAAGGTTCCAACACCACTTTGGGTAGCTCGGTTTTCTCTTCTTGTACTCTAAATGTATCTCTATCTTCTTGACTCTCTAAATGATATAAAACTCATTTCCTTCAGATTGAGGCAATTCCTACTCATCTTTCCTACAGTGAAAAAGAAGTGTGAATAAACTAACTAAAAACGTGTTTACCTTTCACATGCGTGCGAGGACCATCGAACCACAGGTAGGATGTGTTACCGGTCTGACTTTCGTATCCACAGCTTCTGCTTATCAGGGCTTTCCTGATTTCCACACACTTCTCCCTTTCCATTGATCTCCTGTCTCATTTCCAAACCAGAGCCACAGAACATGGTTCTTTCAAGTTTTCTGTTGCCTTGTCTGAACACGCCTTTGCAATACCATCTCCCCTGTTTCCCCGAAAGCTGGGACTGCCCTCTCCCCCATGGCTCCATCATTCCCATAAGCTGCTGCCTTGCCTCACAGGCAGGGAACTGCAGGGATGTGGGCCAAAAACCCCCACTTTGTGAGCACCCGTGTCAGCGAAGGTGCTGCTCAGGCTTCACTGACACAAGTAATTGCAAGCCCACAGTTAGTTAATCTGCTAAGTACTCAGCATCCACTCCTCTGGGACTGGCCAGCCAAGGTAGAGGAAAACTTTTTCAGCAATCACAGATGTCTTAAACAGCGCAATAACCAAACATGAACGCCAAATAACAAATATTAAATATTATTGCTAGCACACAAGTTCTGTAAAAGCTCAGGAAAAAAAAATACAAACATTCCAAAAGCATCTTCAAAAGCAAAGTTATTCACAAAGAAGCTTGCAAACATCAATTAAAAAGCACTGTAAACATTATATGAAAATTTATATGAATTATTGAAAAATATTGAAAATTATATTAATTATTCCTTGTAAATATTTGTTATTCTTATTTCCCCTGCATTCAAATAATACTGTTTGTTGCCCAGGGCACTACTGATGTAGTATCTAAAAAAAGCATTTAAGCACTTACTAAATTTCTATTAAGTGAAAGAAAACCAGAAGATGCACATTAAAAAAAACACCATATACGAAGCAGGTTTAGCCCAACCCTCCCACCACCCTAAATAATATTACTACACATATAATTCATACAATTACCTCCTTCTTAAACTCAGAGTAAATGACAGAAATGAAAAAGTATCTATGGAGCTGATGGAAAAAGTTATGAGCTTTCAAAGACTCCTCTGCATTTGTTTCATGGAAGTCATCTGAAAATCTCTTTTTGGCTTTTATGAAGAAATTGTCTCTATTTGTAGAGAATGTCAGTTGGCACCTGAAATTGAAAGCTGACATAAGAGTTCTTTACAATTACTGGGAAAAGTAACACTGGTTTGAGAAGATTTACATAAAATCAGAATCTGCGTCTTCCTGCAAATTTGCAGCCCTCAGGGTAGCTTCATTGCTGTGGGATTTACACACTGCATGCTTTTAAATATATTTATCTTCACAGATAAGTACGAGCTGGAGACATACCACTTGTCTTGCCCTACAGACCAGGAGCTCAGTCTCAGGAATAAATGTCACGTGCCAAAACTCACACAGGAATTCTGATGGAGCCATCCCAGACAATCCCCTTATGTCTCTGCTCCTCTTGTCTGTACCATGTTATGGCAGGGCAGCCCTCTGTGTGTACGTGTGCATGTGTGTGTTTTTGGGCCCCAGATTCCCAAGCTCCTGCTCAGCCAGAGCCCCACAGCACTCACTGGCTGCTGAGAGCACCTGGCACCAGTTAGTGCTACTCAGTCAGGGGAAGAAATAGTGGAAGAGTGGCTCTTGATTATTATTAAACCAATTTTAAATTTAAGAATCAGTTAAGCCTGAATTTTATTGGATGATACTGTCCTTCTTCCACTATTTCTTCCCCTGAGTAGCACAACGAGCAAGCAAAGGTTTGCAGTGGTCGTCTTTGAATAATCCCTGATCATGAGTGGGTGGGTGTATCAACTGTGTAATTTAAAATAAAGTGTAAATGAAAACAGTCAGAATAGCTAGACCAGTAAATGAACCAATGCCTAGGAAACTCCCAGGCACTGGAATAGCACTGTTCATGCTGGTAAACTAGTTGTGGCCCAAGCCAGATTTTGGAAGCTAAAACCTTCCAGGAGCCATTTCCAGTAAGTAGTTCACAGGTATACAAGCAAATACAATGGCCATTCCAGCTAGTCTCAACAGTGGTGGTGTTTCTGTGCAGGTTCAATTTATTTGTATCAACTGTAAGTGTGGCATCTTCTCCAGCGAGGACATTTATAACTTCAAGAATGTAAATTTTTTGCAGACACAGCTCTTTTGAGAGTGCTGTTTAACTATCTACAATCGAGAGGGCTTTTCTTTCCTCCCAGAGGGTCATGCAGCAGCTCTCTGCTGTCACTGCACTGCTCTCTCAAAAGGCCACTCCCGTTAGTTCCCAGGCACTGAAACGCTTCTTAAGGACACTCCAGCCTCACCACAGGGGATGGGATTGATTTCAATTGAACCCTCCTGTGAAGGAAACACAAATACATTATTATCACTGCAGCGTGCACCTGAGCTACAAAAACGCAAAAATAATGTCAATTAAATATAAGTTCTGCTGATATTTTTCCTTATTATTAAATTGTTAATTAATTGTATTAAATTCAGTAACAGACAATTTTTGCATATGTTTCTGTAGCATTAATGCATTTATTCTTATTAGATCTTATTAAATCATCACAGATAAGACTGTCTGCGACAAGTTATTATAGCATAAATCATGAGAAATAATATAGGATCGAAAGTCATTCAGACAGATAAAACTCACTTGAACACTTCAATTGCCACTGCTGATGCAGGACCTTTTATGAAAAAAACTGTAAACCAGAAACCATTCCTACAGAAATGTGAGCAGGTCCTATGCAGGAAAGGAGGTTAAGCTGAGGTAAATTAAATTTTTATTATGAGCTGCCTTTTTGTGAATTTCATGAATTTTATGAATGCCACCCAGTGGTAAAAAAACCCCCCTCCCAGTGGAAAAGCAACTACAGTGCAAGTGAACATCAGAAGTCTGAGTGACAAGTGGAAAGCTGAAACTTCATGTTCTGTAACACATACAGATACACACAGTAACAAATATCCAAAGAAAAAAAGTTGGACGTACCTGTGACTTTTTCCATGCATACCAAAAAACACCAACTATAAGAATAAAAAGCAACACAAGGGCAATGCTGACTCCTGCCACTAGAAGAGCAAAAAGAAAGGCAACCATGACTCTAAGCCATTAAGACAAGGAAAAAATGAATACCAACATTTGTGGTGGGTAATTATGCAGCATAAAATAGTTATATGTGACACTAAAATATAGGTCTTGATTTTTCCTACAAACACAAATCTCATTGAGGTCTGGGTTTCTACAGAAATATGCCAATCGTCACAGAGCATTACAGTGAGTTTTTTTGGCAGTGCAAATATGTGCTATAATTAATCTCCAATTTTTTTTTTGTGAGCAACAGTTACTGCTGATCACAAAATTAATACTTGTGTTACAAGTTTTATTAAAAGAAAAAGGCCCAAATAATAATTATAGTAATAAGAAAGCAAATTACTATGGTTTAATCTAGTAGAGTGATACTCTCATTACTCAAATCACCAGAGAAATACCATGACTTGCAATTAAGGAGTGTCTTAAATATTATTAACGAAAACTAATAATATTTATTTACTAATTAATAAATTAATTAATAATTAAAAATTAATTAATAATAACTATTATATGAAAACAGAGTTTTTCAGCAAGTCCACACACAGCTTTTGTATTCTATAACCAATTGCAGTAAAAGAAGTTAAAAATTCCAAACTTAGGTAAAGAAAAAAATCATTTAGGCAGAAGTACATATATTAAAGTTGTCAACTTACCTACTAGAGTCGGCAGATTTCTTCTTGCTAAAAGGGAAATAATAAAAATTAGACATTTGAGAAAACCGCACAGCCACGTGTAACGAAGCTAAAGCTGGTTTTCCTACCTCAGTAGAAGCAGAGAGACTACAAGAGGAGGAAATAGGGAGGGCAGGTGAAATCCCTGACACTTCAGCTACTAACACTGCTCTAGCAGCTGCTGTGGAGACCACCACCACCCAAAGCCCCACAAATGTAGGATCTGAGCAAGCATTAGTGTTCTGAGCCTGCACCTAGGAAGTTTCATGCAGCTGGCAGCTGAGGTGTTACGAGCAGAGGTGGGGCTTGAGAAAGCAGCCACTCCAGAGAGCGCAGGGGGAGCAGGGTGGCATCTGAGACACACCCAGAGGCAGGTGCTGCACAGAGAGGTGTCACAGAAACAATCGAGGCACTTCACAGAGCGGGGGGACCTTTTCTGCTGTTATCTTCCTCATTAGTTGTCTTCTCTTGGCACAGAATACGAAGCCATCCACTGATCATGGGAAGCGCCTGATTTTATCTTAAATGATGCATTTCCTGCCCCTTGACAGACAATTATTTAGGTTGTGTTACTTGAGATGCCTGAAATATTCCTAGTGCTTCAGCTTCCACCTCTGTAGAAACAGGTGGAAACTTACTTAAATCAATCACAGGGTTATACTGCAGCTAGATTGGTTTGTGCTCGCAGTTCTCCTAAGGAGAGTCATTGCGTGGAAAACAAGAGCTGAAAGGTGGAACAAGGCATTCGCAAGAGTCAGGTGTGCACACTTGAGGGAAGAACTGACTCAGGATTTGAAGGAAGCAACAGCTTAAAAACCAGACCTGGAACATGATCACTCCCCGCTGTTTCCAGTGTATAACTTCGTGAAGAATTTTGGATATGTTTACCATCTACCCTAGAAGGTGATAGTTCGTCGTTTTCGTGGGATGCAGGTGCTGTATGTTCAGTCTCATTACAAAGATATCCTAAAATTAAAAAAAAAAAATCAATAAATTTTTGCTGGGGTACACCATACCGTGTAGTATTAAGGTTGTTTGATAATTTCAGTTATAAGATTCAAATGCTTGCAATTTGGACAATCTTGCCTGCTGTTTTATATTTGGAATGTTTCCCTCCATCCCTTTTTTTGTGTGAACATTTCAATTGAAATGGTTAAGATATTTCTCAGAAAAAGTTTGGAAAAACTCCCCTCACTGCCATTTACTAAGCTTAAAAAAAAAAAAAAATCAGATATTCTTCTCAGATATTGTTTCCTTGCTCTAGAGTAAGAAAATGAAACCCATTAGGGAACAGTAGCAGAGCCTTTACTAGATTAGGGCACTCTCTGGCAATTAGCAACCCATTTTCATTTGCTTTGATGGGGGTTGATAGGATGTAGCAGCTCAGTTCACCTGGGACGTTTATTGATATAGTCATGCTCATTCTCACTTTTCCTCTTTCCCTATATGCTTCTCAAATGGGAAGCAGCCACATTGATAGAGATGATGACACTCATTTGCTTGCTTTAATGAACAAATACAATTAACACCCTTTCTTTCACATTACTTCTCCATTTCAATTGCAAATTAATGAAAAAGAATTGGGGAGGGGTGAAAGATACTTTTTTAGAACTTTTTGTTAATGATCGGAAGAGAGGGAAACTATACCCTTTTGTAAGTTACTGGAGCATTAAGGAGATGCTTTTCACAGCCACAGTTGTGATATAAAAAACAAACCAAAACAAAACCTCCTCTCTGGAAGCAGAAGCTCCAGAAAATTCCACACGGACTCGGAAACATCACAGGGGAGCTAAGCTGCGCCCTGTGAGATTCTTGGACACACAAGTTAAAACTAACCAGCATCATCAGACATCTTATTTAATTCTGGTCTTCCCTGAGATTTGCTATCTGCAAAGTTCTTCCTAGAATTATAGCATCCCCTCCAGACATAACATCCATCCTCAGTTTCTCGGGAAGACAGCAAACGTGTGCACCCTACAGTACCGATGGGCAGATGCTGCCTCTCTCTGAGAACGTGCAGCACTTGTTAGCAACGCATTAAAGTCACTCCAGGGTTAGGAGAGAAACTTGCTTCATCGCTTTGAAGCTTTCATGGGACTCTGCCAAGCAGGGCACAGCTCAACAGCGAGGGGCGATATAGGTATTTCCATGAACTCCTTAGAAGAGGGATGGCATAAGTTCTCAGCCAGGCTTGTTTCAGAACAAGTGTGCCTCCATGATAAGAAGGTCCATTACTCATCTGCCTCCACCTCTTTGCACCTTCTTAAATTCTCCCTCTATTGCTTTAGAGGTGTAAAGAAGAAAGAAGGCACCAGACAAAGCCTACTTTTTTTTTTTTTTTTCCTTTTTCACATGGGGAGAGTGTTCTGGTGGAAATTTATGAAACTGGTACAATTAGTCACAAATTCTAACAGACAATTATAAACCCCTTTCATTATTGTCTAATATTATACTCAAATTGTGTAAGGTCTCTCTAATACAACATTCAGTCAGAAATTCTGAGTATCAAACGTAAACACTTCCATTAGACAGAAGGGATACAAGGGGTCCTGACAGTCCTAATCGTGCAAATGGTGCAGTTGGGACGTTCATGAAACTTGCAGAGAGAGATCCCACCCATTCTCACTTCTAATCAGTAAATTTACAAAGTCTTTATGGGGCAGGCGGGAAAGCCTGGTGCTTATTGTTAAAAGGCCTGAAATAATTCAATTTTTTTGTTTCCTTGCAGCATCACTGAGATACTGCCACTGTACCTGTAACCAGCAGTGCAGACAAGTAAAAAGGGACACCTGTAGGTGTTGTCATTTCTCTAGTTTTATTGTTGATTGTTAGGGTATTGATCATAACCGATATTAACATTTATTTTTGTCATTCATTAATGAGTCTAAGATGACTAATGTTGCAACAAGTCTTACCTTTTGTACTGGCCATTGTGTCTTCCTGTACCTGCAGAGGATTTCTTTAAAATACAACCTAAATTATTCTTGATAATTTAGGGAGTGCCACAGATTTTTGCATGGCAAAATAACTGTGCTTTTAAGGCATTAGTTTACTGATTAAGCTACTGATAGGGATGTAGCTAAAGTAATCATTAATATGGTACAATACAATAACACACAGACAAAACACTTTCAATGATTGTACTTATAGGATCAAGCCATATGAATTAATACTTAGAATGTACTTACAAATATTTTCAGGAAGTAATTACAAGTATTGAAGAGGAAGTATTAGCTGAGAAAAAATATAAAGAAATGTTCACTCACCTGTAAACAACAGAATGAACACAGGTATTGGCTCAATCATCTTCCTTTTTTGTTTTTGTGTCTGGAACACGGCAAAAGCACCAGGGAAAAATCCCCGGGTCACTGTCCCCACAGCAAAGAAGTTGTGGGTGTTACCCCCAAAAGCCACAGACCTCAAAAGCCTGCCCCTGCTGCACTTATCACTCTGCTGCACTGCTTATTGGCTGAATCAGACTGGTTCCTGAAACAGCTGCTCCACGGGCTGGGATGCCAAACGGGCTGGGTGACTCCAGCAGTTTTGGATCTGCTGAAAAGAATTGTCACACTTCACCAAGTGTGCAGGGAGCACAGGAATTATGAGACCAACAGCTGGACGGCAAGTCCTACTCATATGTAAAACAAGTTCTGAACTGCTCATTCACTAAAATACTCCAGTTTTGATGAGGATATTCTCATATGCCACACCTACAGAGAGAGATTGTGTAGGTCTCAAAGCTCTTGGTAAGCGTGGGAAATGCATCCAGATGGAAAGGCCTGGACACATGGAAGTGAAATGCCTGTTGATCGCAAAAGCCAGCATTTTCTTTGGCACTGGTCACAGATCATAATATATTCACAAATATTTAGTGCACCATAAAATGAAGTATTCAAAGCAAAACCAGTGCCAGCCTGTAAAGTGTAACAACTATTCACATACCTAGATATTTAGGATCGTTTAAATAAATGGTATTATGCCTTCCACAACTGCTTCCCAAGTCCATCTTAAAACTGATGGTCAGTGTTCCAGATGGGTTGACAGAGGTATGAATTTCATCAGAGGGTATACCATAGAATGTGCTGAGTTGACTACTGATAATTTGAATTTTAAAGAAATAAATCTGTCAAGAAAAAGGAATTTGTTTGGCAAACTATCATCCTGCTGCCAAAACTTCCCCCTCTTTCTCTGCTGAGACTATTTCTTTTGAGGTATACAGCAGTACAACAGGGAATAGTTGTGTTTCCCTGGACCCATGGAAAAGATACCAGCTAGACTTTCAGGAGTGACAAGCAAGCAGGAATAACAAGCATTCGGACAAATATCTCCATTCCACAGACAGCACAATGCTTGCAGCGATGTGTCATTAACAGCTTTTCTTCAGTGCACACCCTTATCTTTTATTCAGAACATTTATCAGGCTACAGCAGACTTTTGCAGTGAGCAACGCTGGTACAATGTTTTCTGTCTTCCAAGTCCATTGCTAACCAGCATAAGAAACCACTTTAATTATGCATCCTTTTTTTTCCAAAGGCTTTCTCCCAAAGACTGCTTGTGTAACCAACATTTTCTTCTCAGACTTTGTTTGAAGACTATCCCCAGGAACAATTATGTTTTCTCTGCCTTCTTACAAACATTTTCATCAGAGTAAGAAATTAATATCTTCCTGCATCTCCTATGTACACACAAAAAAGTATTCATGCAAGAGACAAGTTTGAAGAGCCCATATTCTCAGTGGAATACTCTGGAATTCCCTACCCTGGTTGCCATATTCTGCATTTCTGAAACCTGCTGTCATCGCCATTGCTAGCAGGAATGCCAGAGTGAATCCAGTCTTCTGAATTTACAAAGTGCCACAGCGGCAATAGGTGAACTGCAGGACAAAGAACGGTGATTTATGAAACAAAGTGGAAGTAGGAGAGAAAATTCAGAAAGACTCCTATAAAAAAGTTTGCTGAAACTGCAAAATTAAGAAGGATTTTGTCAGCCCAGTTCTCCCCAGGAAGTTGTCTAAATATTTGGAACCCTCCTCCAATCTCTCTCAACTCTGTATTCTCATTTGCAGTCCTATTTGTGTCCTCACACATCCAAATAGAGGTACCTCCTGAAGTGACAGAAAATATACTGTATAATTTACTAATAACACTTGACAAGTTTTTTCAGACCCTCTGGAATTTGTCATTCCTTTTCCACAACCAGCATCTAGGAACGTTGGGTGCTCCCTTCCTTTTAGGAATGGGATGTGACAGTCACACACACTGATTTTCATGTCTACAGTATTGTATGTGGTTGGGAGCTGTGGCATGAACAGAAACTATGATGGGGAAAACCAATAATCATTACATTAAAACTGTATGATGTTTCATGATATCCCCGCAAGACAGCTTCTATTTACTTATGAAATAGTGAATGGCATATCTCCTAAACCAAAAGGTCTTTGTAACAAGATATTTACTCTAAGGTGACTCAAAATCATTGCTGCTGCAGATTCAGTCATACACACTGCAGCCTACCAGTTGTTTTCTGGTCCTCACACATATATAAATGTACACCCACACTTACAGCTGTTTTTCCAGGCAAGGCTAAGGAGGTGCTCCAGGAATATCCCTGCTGAATTTTCCTTGGAGAAGCAGGGCTTATCCCTCTGAGGAACGAGCTGCCAGGATCCCTCTCTGGCAGGTTTCCCCAGCCCTAGTTGCCTTTTGTGCACAGCTCTTGTTACACAAAGCCATCAACCACAACCGAGATAACTGAACAGAGCAGATTTCTTGAATCTCTGTGATTAATGAGCAACGTGGTTGTAACATGTGGAAGAAATTTTGTCTAGTCTGATCTGCAGCCACTCGCTGGTAGGTTCTCTCTCAGAAATTTACGCAGCGCCTAGCAGATAGAGGAAGTGGAGGTAAGTAGCTCATTCCTCTTCCTGCTTACCTTGGCAGAACTACTGACACCACACACGAAGTTTCAGCATTGTGGACAGCAAGCAATCACTGCTGTCTTCCACCTCGTATTTGGAGGATTTCAAAATTAATCTTATTATCGTTGGCTTTTGAGTTAAAAGTAACATGTTGGCCTTTTATGTTAACTCACTGTCACAGCAGTCTGTATGGGATGTTGTTTAATTTGAGGAAACTGTCCGCTATACTGGGCACTGCAGAAATGTATAACACGGAACTTCTGTCTCAAAGCAACTTTAGTTTCATTTAGGTCTGTCCTGCTTTTCCTACCTGCTAAAACTATGGATCACCCCTAATGCCTACAACCACAAAGGAGATTGATCTGCACATTGAATTGAATTATCTCAAAGTTACTGCACAGAATGGTCCCATTTATTGAGGAAGGACCTTTCACAGGCCTGGTGAAAATCTAACCCCCAAAGCAGGTGAAAGTTTGCGCCCTGTAGCAACAGCTCTCATTTTCGTGCTTCCATGTTTGTGTTACAGTGGCAAAGTCCTTCCTTCACAGACTGCAGGTAGTAGTTTGCCTTCAGCACCACGCAGAAGTTGCTGAAGTGAGAGGCTGCCAGCTATTTACTTTTTCACATATGAGCATTTCACTCAGGAACTATAAAATGCTTCATCCTCTCTGCATTTTGTAATGGAGAATAACATTGAGCCCCCTGTGTTTTAGTTCCCTTGATCTATTGACCACACATTTTAAGGACAGGCTGACAGCTAGCATGTCAGTTATTTTCAAGTATCTGTCTCTGTCAAATTCAGAAATCCCAAGAAAATAAACAAAGTGCAGGATTATAAATACATGTGAAATCAGAGCTGTCATCACTCTCAAGGATTTTCCATTGTGCCTGCTGCACTGTTTTTAAGCTAAGATTTCCCAGATGTTTAGTAGGAATGTTTAGAGACTAAAGCATTTCATTTTTCTGATGGGTGCAACATTCTTAAATTTAACCTATTCACAATTAGGGGGTTGTGCCTTTTTTTCCCCCCAATTGTATCAGTGCAATAGAATAATAAAACCAAAGTTTAACAAGTCTACATAGTTCCTGATGGCCTGAAAGTTGTTGTTTCAAATTATTAGGTACACTTATTTATTCAGATGAGTAAAACATGACAGAGACCCGCTGAAAGGATGCTGCTCATGTGTGCTCACCGCAGTCCTCAGAGGCCAGGACTGGGTCTGAATTGCTCTGAGCCATAGAGAAGCAGAGCAGGAACTATACTCTGATTTAAACTACAGATTTTAATTATGAATAAAAATTTAAAGTAGGATATTTCATCCAAAATGTTTATCTTACCTTGCTACTTGATATAACAGAATACCTCCATCTTTCTGGTCAAGCAGGAGGATAGTTATACATTTTAATGCAAGTAAATATGGTTTGAACATACTTGGAAATAGTTTTTATGCTACTTGAAAATGCTGACTGACTCATTTTTTATGCTGCTTATTTTTGTTCCCTTTTACTTGCTTTTTTTTCTTTCTTTCTTTTTTTTTTTTTTGGTCAAACTGCACTTGAAAGAAAATTTGATTCCAGCTAAAAACATATAGAAGTTCTAAAACTAGTAGATCNCTTTGTTTTGTTTCCCTTTTCTTGCTTTTTTTTTTTTTTTTTTTTTTTTTTTTTTTTGGTCAAACTGCACTTGAAAGAAAATTTGATTCCAGCTAAAAACATATAGAAGTTCTAAAACTAGTAGATCTTATATTCTTACACTCATAATGAGTCATCTTATGATTTTTACTCTCTTTCTGGCTCAGACTATGGATGATTCAGCCACTAAAACAATCTTAAAGGCAGGAAACACCCCCTCTGAATCCTCTGAAGAAGTTGCTGTTGTCAGAAAGGTACTCAGAGCCCCCAGGTGCTTGAGCAGTGATGCCTCCACCAGAGCAGTGCTTTGGCTTTCTCTTAAACACCAGTAGCACATTTTTACTACCTGAGTACTAATGCTGCTTGCATTCCTCAGGCCGTGTGTGCCGCATTTTGGATCGCCAGCACCTCACAGATCCTGGCCAGAGGGCTGCTGCTGGACAGCCAGTGTGATAACAGGGTAAAAATGTTTACCTTAAGAGTATTCTGCTCATGTTTGAATTAAGATGTCACCTGTTTCCCATGCCTTTATTAAAATACAAAAAGTTTCCCCATTCCAAAGCTTTGCTGTACTTTGTATGCAGTCAGCTGCTGCCATTTACTGTCCTGTTAAGTTCTTATGTAAGCTGCAGAAAGCTTAAAAGGTTGTAGCTAGGTGGCTTGTGTTCACTGCCCCCAGCCATCAAATGACGTCAGGAATGAAGTCACGTAATCGGCTTTGCCACCCAACACACAGATTTTAAGATTGCACTTATGTCTCTCTATGTGTAAGTGGATTTGGCATGGTTTATATTACAGGGAAGACCAGCTTCTGTACACACCTCCTCTCCTTCCCGTTCCCACACTCTCTTCTCTCTCTTACACATCCCTACACGTGCTTTTACTCAAGAGATGTTCAATAACAAGCCTGAATTTTTTGACCCTAGGCCATTAGCCCTCTCAGGACAGACCCAATAAACAACTGAAACAGCAAAGAGCTTTAGGCATTTGATCTCCGAAGGAAACACCAGAACTCTGCAGAAGATGTCTGTGCAGTGACGAGAGAGATGAAGGCAGGTCGGAGTGGAGACCTACGGAGCCTGCAGGCTGAGCTGTGTGCTGCCACATCACAGCAAAGGTTTGTTCTGCAACAGCGATGGCACTGCCATGCTGAGCTCCCTGTGACACAGACTCCTGGCACAGAGCTGCAGGATAATGCCTTCATTCATCCAGGACTTTCAATTTAGAATCCATCGCAGCATCCTTCTCTTTAATTGGAGAACAGAGCAACTGCCCATCTCTCCTGTAGGAGATTACATTTCAGAGAACTCGGAGGTACAGTTCCTTCATCAACATGATGTTGAGGAACATAAAAGCCCAGGAATTCCTTTGTTTGGGGTCCCTCCTTGGAGGTGTCAGCTTGAGCTGTTATTTTGTCGTTGCACCACAATTAAATTGTTTTAAGGATCCAGATGTCTGAGACTCTGCTGTGGGAAACCTGGGGCTGGTGAGGGAAACCTCTCTGACTGTGTGACTGTGGGTGTGTAGCTGCAAAGAGGCCTCGGTCCAAGCTAAGGCTGTCCAAATGTGACTGCCAGAGCGGCTCCAGAATGGTCAGGCAGAACAAGAAGAAGACTCAAGTTCGCATTCCCAGTGTCCTTTACCACTAACTAGGAGACTACTGGGCATCTTTTAAAACTTGATTACAGTGCAGCAAAATGCTTAGAAGTGGTGGGCAGGATGCAAGAGCAAAACTTGTCAGGGGAGAGTAGGTCGGACATTAGAAAAAGGTTCTTCCCCCAGAGAGTGGTTGGGCAGTGGAACAGGCTCCCCAGGAAACTGGTCACAGCACTGACAGAGTCACAGCACAGACGGAGTTCAAGAAGCATTTGGACAATCCTCCCAGGCGCATGGTTTAACTCCTGGGGTGTTCTGTTCAGGGCCGGGAGTTGGACTTGATGGTCCCATTCAACTGAGCATATTCTGTGGTTCTGTGATTCTTGCTGTTGGTTAGGGTACAGTCTTGGAAGGAGAGATCTGAGATTCCAGCCTTGCTGTAAGCATGATTCCTGTATTTTATCTTGTTTCTATTAAAATATACATCCGCAAAGTATTAATGCAAGCATTTGGTTATTAACTTCTTCAGACACAATTTTCTAGCACTTTTGTCTAGC
>VYXC01012979.1:628480-664936 GCA_013397175.1 Platysteira castanea | reverse complement strand
TTTTTTTTTTTTTTTTTTTGAGTAGCTCGGGTGTCCGTTGTGAGGAATAATGGGAAATTACTGCAGCTTTTCTTCTCCAAGCTCAGGACCAGGGATCAAGTTTGGTAGGTGATGCTAAAAGTTGCCCCTCTGAAAGGAAACGTTCAGTTGATGAAATGCTAGATTCTGGCTGCTGCTTGATCACAGTCTTCAATTTGACCCTGGATGAGTCAAAACACCTGTTCTCCCATTGACAGAGGATAATGACAGAGATAATGATACATCACATTTGTTTGAGAGTGTGTGAGAAATGCTATGTATTAGGCAATAAGGGCTGTTGGGCAAGATGGTAAATGCCTTGGAAACCCCTGGGAGAGATGCTGCCTGTCAGTAGATTTCTGTTTGTTGCCTGGCATAACAGTGTCTCTCTTGGAACAAATGAAGCCCAGGCTATTTTGTCAATAGGTCAAGAGCATTTCCATAAGATAGGCCAGCCTGCCACAGTGGATGTGTATCCTACTACCCTCCTGAATGCTCTTTGTCATCCCCAGGTTGCAGGAAGGGTCATTCCTTCCTACCTAATGATCAATTGAATTCAGGGCCATATCTATTGCTAAGTATATACACACTTGCTCTTCAGAACACTTAGTAGCAGTCTGGAAAGGCTGGGGCCATTCTAATGACAGTGGCGCCAGAGCTCATATTTAACCTACTTGTAATCTGCTCATTATAACCTTTAACTCACTGAAGCAATTGATTGAACGTCAGTTCCATGGGGGAATCTCTCCCAAGGAGAGAAAAAAATCTCTCCTTGCAAATGGCAGTTCTTTTGATAAAGATGTCAAGAAAACGAAGTGGACAGATTTTGATGCAGTCACTTCAACACGTAACACTAGACTAAAATGCAAATATGGAATCTGTTTCTATTGTACTTCTATTCCTTTAGCACATTGGAAATAATATACATTTATGGTAGTTGTAAGCCACTTTGAAAGACAGAATCATTCCAGAAGTGAAGAGGGTAGCACAAAACCAAAACTCCAGTGAAAGTGGTACAGCTCTGACCTTGCCCTAATAAAGCTGCTCAATTTGCCAGGCACACTCCACTTAAAAAAGAGGAAAAACCAACCTGTGAATTCTCATATGTGTTTGTGCTATTACTGCACAGCCACATGATGGAGAAATAAAAGCTGATCGGTTGTGAGCACTCTGGCTAGAACTCAGAGGAGAGGAAGGTGGGTAGAGGGATGTAAGGAACCAAAGTCATCTAGTCACCAGCTTTCACTCTTAGGAATGTGAACCAACACTCTTGCCTTTTCTTGGGAACTCTCCAGAGGGACAGAATCACTGACTTGGCCTTCTTGGCAGGCCTGAACAGGGCCTGCAGTCTAGCACAGTCATTCACTGCTCCACAGCACACCATGAGCATCTCCCTGAGTGGCATTTTCTACACTTGCTGGAGAAGCAGTAAGCAGTGCTCACTGCTCTCATGATGAAGCAGTCAAATGATTAGATGTTCCCTTCACGCGTGACACTTTCATCATAGGAGTCATGCTGAACTGAGATTTATCATATTTTGTTTTTGAAAGAGCAGAAATGCTTCCTTACCCTTCCTTACTGCAGCAAATACACCCCTGGCACTTCCAAACACTGAAGCCAGGAGAAGGACCAACAGCCATTTAGTCCCTGGAAGGCTGCCCAAAATGTGAATAAATGTGTGTGGGGGGTTATTGAATGAATGGTGAATCCAGGAGCTGGCACCTGTGGAGGTACAGGAAAAAAAGGTGAATCGTTAGCATGCCTGGGATGGATTTTCAGGGGCAAAGGTAAAATGCACAGATCTATCCACTTCCCAGTAGGTACTTACTGGCTGCCTCAGCTAGAGACTCAATAACCTAGCAGCACCGCACAAAGGAGAGGGGTGAAGTGCTCCTACTGGGAGTAGCTTTTTGATTAAAGAAAGGAATGCTTTCACAGCAGTCAGCTTTCCAGTTGGTACATGACTAATTCATCAAGACTGCTTGTATTCAGGTTTCCCTTTTAGATTTCCAGCCTGTTTCTCAGACCCTGCTGAGTTTAATAGGTATTCGTCCTGTCCTCTTTAAGAACAAAACAAAAACAACACGATGGCCAACACGTTTCTGTTTGCCTACAGTAAACGAAATATCAAGAGAAGATGGACAATGTTCTGTAAAAATACACAGTGCTATAAATACTTTGATCCCCCCACAACAGTGGTTGTTACAATTTGACAAAAACTATGCCCTTGAAGAGAATGTTAAAAAATATAATCAAAGTGCTACCTACAAAAAGCACGTTTGCATGCAGAACTATCAAGGAAAATAAGCTCAAAGAGTAGGACCAGAGAAGAACATGGGTCCCATGGGTAATGTCTGAATTTCGTGAAGTTCCCAGGCCCACCATACCCATACAGGGACAGGAGAGAAACCTGATACAAAAACCTGCATCCACACACATTCACTAGGAAAGAAATGCTAAGCTGTCTCCCAGAGTCTGACACGCTGTCTATTTGCGATGCAAGGACCAGTAACACTCTGGTCAGGCTCTCAGTATCTTTTTGGTTTTTTTTTTTTTTTCAATTTTAAGAGCTGATCAAGGTTCATCCTTAGAAATGAGAGCAAAATGATGCTTGGGACTCCACAACTAATGTGAATGGGCTCTGCTAGAAACCAGTCAGGGTGAGCTGCCTACAACCACCACAGAGAACAGAAGCAGCACTTGGCATTAGCCTTGCTCCACTTCCACTGTGCGCAGGGGAACAGATGCTCCTCAGTTCTCCTGCATTTCTACCTCCTTTTCAAAATATGACAGAGAGGAGAAGATATGACATCTGTTATGCCACACCCCTCAGCCTGCTTCCCTCTGCCCAGTGACGAAGTGTGGTACCTCAGCTGCTTGCCTCCATCCTTCTATCTCGCTCTCCCCTTCTTCCTCCCCTGTGTTAAGGGAGAAAGAAGCAGGGGAGCTGTTGCTGTTTCTGCAGCTAGCACTCTCTCTGTGTCACTAGGAAAAAGTGCAGAGAAAATAATCTGGTCCTTGAGCAAATCTGCAGCTGAGGGCGAAGTTCTGCAGTGGGTTCTGCTTCCAATCTCTCAACAATCTCACAAGTCTCTCACAGCTGACACCCAGCTAGCCAGGATTTGCGATCAGAACCCAAGTTTTATGCTCAAGGCTGTTACATCAAAAATAGATACAACCACCTCATTTCCATCTCCTGACTCTTCCCACCCTGTCTTGGAAGGGTGTCTGTCAGAGATGTGCATTCGGGGGGGCTCCCAGCCCCACACTGCAGTGCCTGGAAGGTCACAGGCAGTGTTGCCCTGTACGCCGATGAGGCTGAAGTGGGAGCAAGGCGTGTGGCTATGAAGGCACCTGCACTTGCAGACATTTGCACAGAGCCCAAGTACCGACTGCACAAGCCAATAGTTACTGGGTGAATCACAGTTCTGGACTTCAGCAGCTATCCACCCAGACCTGCTTCTGGTGCTCAGATCAGTTGTTCCAATCTAGCCCTAAATTCCTTAGGCCAGGTGTAAGAATTTGAGTCTCCTGCTCGCAATGCACTGCTTAGCTTATGCTGAGTGCTCCTGTGGTTTAAACCCAACGTGACTGTATAGCTCTCATCGAAGTCGTGTGTTGGGGGAAAGTTGGCACAAATACAAACATCTACAGCATCTCCATGGAAAACTTAAAAACTGAGAAGTTTATTGAACAGATGAAAATAAATAACAGAAGCGGGGGCTCATTACTTCTTTATACTCATTCCAGCTGTAGATAACGTGCTTTAGAATAAACAGTATTGTAGATGACTGTGGGTAAGACAGCATTCTGCCTTGTTTCGGCCCATCAGCAAACTCTAGAAGTCTTTCTTTAAACAAAAAAACCCCCAACCAACCAAAATAACCCATCAAACCCAACAAAAACCCCTCCAAACCTTTCCAGGGCTACTTTTCAGTTGTAAGAGCTACTCACAAACCTGGTGAAATGACAATTCAGTGGGTTCAAGGATAAGAACACGTAAGGTTCTTTTCATAATGCTTTATGCTAAAGTAGGAATGTACTTTATCTAAATAGTAAGATTGTACACATGTTTATGTTTGGAAGTTTACTCAAAAGTACTATGAAAATATTCTTAAAATACTACAGCTTGAAACAATGCATGACAAACAGTCTGCAGGCCTAGCATGTAGAATGGGAATCACAAGGTTCGGATGGACAACAGGGAGGAGTACAGATTACCAGAAATTACATGATTGTTCTCATTAAAAATAGTAAAACATTAATTACATTACAGGAAATACTAAAAATACAGTGAACTTTGCAGTTTGTAGGTTCTGTAAGAAGAATGGTTTTAGTGCTGTGTTAGTTATTATTGAAATTCAAACAGTACTAGCTCCTTGATCTACAGTGGCACTGTATATGCATGCCAGGATCTGCACTTTGAGTTACACTGGTTGTTGAGACAGGTAACATTCAATGAGGTTGAGATAAAACATTGGCTATCACAAGAACAAATGTATAAAATTCCCTGAAAAACTGGACAGAAGTGAACGGTGGCTGCTAATTCCACACAAAGCAAGAGGGAGGATATGTGCTTGCCTTACACAGTCACAGCAGTGACTGCCAGCTGAGAGTTTAAGTTGGACTTGCTCTTACAAGCATCCCAAGTCTGTCTGTCCGTCCACCACGGGGATTTGTTTTAAGCCCAGGCAGAAGCCATTCCTGCCAAGAACCTGTGAACTGGTCAGGAAAATATCTCCTTTTTAATAGCAATAATGCACGATGAACTCACAGTCCTGTATGGAAGTACATTAAAACAATTTACAGAGGATAAAAAAACCCTCATGAATGTTTTATTCCCATCCTTCTCCCCTCAATGTGAAGGCTACTCTGCTTTTGTCCCCCTCCCACCTTCTCCCCTCCCCCACCTCAAATAAGCAGATGCAATCCAGGTGAAATTTATTTTGAACCAATTCTGCAAAACAGTTCAACAATGCCATACTTTATAAAAATACTTAGTTACATAATTAAACTTATTACTATTTATATAAAAAGTGTGAATGTGAATTTTAAACTCTGTTAGGGTAAGAACCACATCAAGGTCTTCAGGTGAAACAAATAAATTTTCATAAACATACAAACTCTTTTGGAGAAGTTTTATAATACACAACCATTTACAATGAACACGTTCATTAAGTTAGTGTTTTATTCCTTTACTATACAAGTGTTATTACAATGAACTGTTCCATTCAGTAATTAAAAATCCATACAATGCCAGTGTCATTTTTGGCATTTTTTGTTATGACTGTATTAATACATAAACTCATATGATTGTGTTATTAATTTCAAAATATTTAGAAAAATTAAAATTTCATCATCTTTTTGGGTTTTTTGATTATTTTGTGTGTGTATTTTCTTGTTTTTCTTACAGAAAGCCCTTTTAAAATTGATAACCACAGATGTATAGTTGACAAGCAATGATGAGGGAAAATGAAAAATGATGGCACTGTTCTTACACAGATCTGTTTGGTAGTTGGATTCAATGTAGTGTAAACCCATCAATGTTAAGTTTAGTACCAGAACTGCATTACCAGCTTTTCTGAATTCATTTGTTGGATAGCTTTACAATGGTAATATGAATTCCAAGCTGGTAACTAAGTAAGAGTGTTTCAAAATTAAAGTACATAAGCTTGATCAGAAATTCAAGAACCTCATGCAAATTGTTGAGTTAAAGACATGACGTTATTGCTTGATATGTCAGTAGCCAAAGAAAATAAATCTAGATGTAGTGTCAGCTGGGCTGAATGCCAGCAAGTTTCATCACTTGGACAATATTAAATATATTTTATCCCTTTAGTTTTTAAACTTTCACATTTTCTTTCATTTATTTTTAGTTAAATAATTCTGTAGGAAGGGCAGAAGTGGGAAGAGCAACTGCATGTAAGTGTGTCTTAATAGTCAAGAAAAGCAAAAGTGCAATCAAATCCCTGAACTAGTGACAGATAGCACTTGTGGCACCCACCCTCACTAACACTTACAAGCCACACACAACAGTACCAAACCTGTCTCTGAAAAAGGACTAAAAAGTGGCCATTTACCAGCTTCAGTCTTGCTTTCCTGGTGAACTTTGTTCAGGTAGTCTTCCCATACAAAAGCTCGCTGTTGCACTGGAGCTTACAAGATTAAAGGCTTTCCCCCTGTGATTGTATTACATAGCTTCAAGTTCAAATATCATCATACTTTATCAACACAATTTTATAAAATATTATGTCATTTTCTAGTTACCTTCATTATTCTTAATTAGCTATGCAGAAAGAAAAAAGGAAAAATCTCTCATGCTACTTTCCAGTTATATTAATACAAGTATTAACACAGTGCATTATGCTCTCTAATCTCACTATTGAGGTCTACCATTTAGATCAAGTTTCTCATCCACTGTTCCAATTTCTCTTTCTACCTGCCTACCCTAATTAAGTCCATGAAAGCAGAAGCTTAAAGATCAAGACTATAAATCAAATACAGTTGTACCATCTTTTGTTTTGCAGGGGTACGGGCACACACATGTAGTTTGAAACACAGGGAGTTTTACAGAACTGAAATAGAATTGCTTGGTCCCACAAAGTTCTTTAAAAATGCCTGACCCCAAGATCACTAATTCCAGACAACTCCCTCATTAGTAGAATGATTAGCAAATATTGGGAGAATAAAGGATTTGAAATATTGGTTTTTCTGCTATTGTTCACACCAACACTCATTTCTTCTGCCCCGTATTATCAGTAAGCTTCCTTTGGACCCTGAAAATAAGTTGGGAAAGAGGAAAAAATAAAAACATGTCATTGGTAAATCAGAGTATAACACTTTAAAAGTGGTTTTGTGCAACTGCATTATGAAATTCCAGTTTGCCATTAAGAGCATGCAAAGTAGCGAAGATTTTCTTTCCTGTGATTCCTTAGAGACTTCAGGAACTCTTTGCAAGTCTTTTACATTTGGCAGATTTGTGCATATTATATAGACTGTTGGCTTATAAATTGTCTCCAGGCTGGTACTGTGGTTCTGTAGCAGTAAAGTAGTCCTCCAAGAAAGACTGTATATACTCAAATGTTGGTCTCTCATCAGGGTCTTTCTTCCAACACAGTTTCATTAACTCGTGGAGAGACTCTGGGCAGCCTTGTGGACAAGGCATCCTATATCCACGTTCCACTTGTTCCAGAACTTCTCGATTCACCATTCCTGAAAGGAAAGCATATTACCTCTGAATGACATTATGCAAAGAACAGGTTCTCCAAAGTTTTCAAGAATCTCTTCAGCTGCAATGCATGTGTTTCTATGAGAACAGAACCTTTAATGAAAACACTTTCATTAAAGTGTTTGAAAAAGTGAATGAATTTTTTTACTTTGCATTAAATATGTTTTCTGAAATTACTTCAGTACACTGGTAATTCCTCAATACCTGGTCCTTGTTCCGTATGTATGCTTTCTCCCTTTCCCACTGCCTTGGACCTGACATTTTTGAACGGAGACCCAAGCACAAATAGCCTTTCCCTGCCTTAGGTTCCACTCAAGGACCACTTAATTCGAAATCAGGCCAAGAAAAAGGCTTTACATATCCCTAACAGAACTGCCTTACTATTCCAGACCCAGCAAAGTATCTGCCGAAATATGTTTAGTTTCAAAAAGCTGGTTTAGCAGGTTCAGTGTACTGATGCTCTCTGCAGCCTGGGAAAATGTCAAAAGTAGAAATATCAGGAACAGAGAGATAGGAAACATAAGGATATCCACTAATCTGAAATAAACTGTCAGTCACATTTGGAAGTCCTATTATCTTAAAACAGTTTAAAATATGCAATATTTAATCGGAAAATAAAACAAAGTATCTTTGTGAACAAAGGAACCAGTGAGGTGTGACTAAGGTTTTGTCTCTGCTTGTCAACTATGGGCTCTGAATGAAAGCAAAAAGTACAAAGGTTAACTTCAGAGACACAGAATGCAACAAAGAAAAGAAAAATCCATTAAGTTTTCCTGTTACCTGGATATGGCACTCTCCCCTTAGTTACCAGCTCTGTCAGTAAAATTCCAAATGACCACACATCCGACTTGATTGTAAACCGACCATACAATGCTGCTTCTGGAGCGGTCCATTTAATTGGAAATTTAGCTCCTACAAACATTGGAAAGACAGATTCTCAATTTCCCCTTACTAATCCATAATTTGCTTAGGCTTCAAAATATTTTGAAAAGAATACTGCTAAAAACATTTTTATAATTTGCTTTATTGATAAAATTCAAGGTGGTATAGGATTTTAATATTTCTCAAACTAGGGCAGCAACTACTGGCTACAATATCTGGAAGCACTAAAGACATCTGAGAGTCTTAATTAAATATGTTTCAGAAAGTGAACCTGATGAGCAGCTTCTCTGGAATCTCATTCCTCTTCAAATCGTAGCATGTTCTATCCCCCAAAAATAATTAATTTTTTTTCTTTTTTGAAAACACAAACAAACTGCCACATAACTTTGAACAAAAGAAGTTTACTAGGATTGCACTTAGGCAAGGGCATCACCTAAACACAGCTCTGAAAGCACATGCATGATCTTTATTCATGAAGACACAATACACACACGTGTTCTGCTAAATGTAATAGTTCTAAGCAATTTAAAAGCAATCAATCTTATTAATTAAATAAATTAATTGGCCTTACCTTGTCTTGCAGTGTACTCATTGTCCTCTATTAACCTTGCTAAACCAAAATCTGCTATTTTACACACAAGATTGTCTCCAACAAGAATATTAGCTGCCCGGAGGTCTCTGTGGATGTAGTTCATTCTTTCAATGTAAGCCATGCCATCTGCAATCTTAAAAAGAAAGTGTTATGAAAGGTTATTTTTCATGACTATATGCATTTCTCCCAAGCATTTAGCTGCACCCCTTTATTTTAGCTCCATCCCCATTGTCTAAGTACAGAAGTACAGCATAGCAACCAAGAGCTCGGCACTGATTAGTGTGTCTGGCTACACAGGACCTGCTAATTGCAAACCAGACTATTTCTTTCCTGACAAATTACAAACCAACAACAGAAGGTGTAAGACAGAGCAGCATACAATAGCCAGAGCATTCGATATTTTGTGTTTACTTGATACCTGATATCTCTTCTCTAAGCACAAAATACAGTTTTTTTGGTACCTGAGCAGCCATGTCAACCAGCTGTGGGAGTTTTAGGTATTTTCCTTCCCCTTCTTTAAGGAAGTCTAGCAAGCTGCCTGTAAAACATGACACATTTGGGGGGGGGGGAGGGGGAGGAAAAAACCAAAACATTAATTTGACCTGAAAACACAAAGGAGATTTTTTTCCTAGACATCACGATTAATTCATTTATCTTATGAACTCTGTATTTGAAAATGCATCATTTACCAGACTATGTGACCCAATGACCAAGCCCATGGTCACCTCTGTGTTGGTAACTAGTTAGTGCAATTCTCTCCAAGTGGTTTGGAATTCACTTCAATAATGCAGATAACTAAACAGTAACAAAACAGACTGCTGTTTTGGCAATACATTAGAAGTTTTCCAATGTTGCTGGTATCAGTGCTCCTCCCAGAAAGCTGGACTTTCTTGCACTGTGAGATTTACAATTACAGAACAAAAAAAAACCTCTATGCCTTACTTATATTTTTCTGCCAGCCCCAATTATATATTAGAGAAATTATCCTGAAATTGCTGCTTTTTCTTTCTTACAGGGGAAAACAAAACTATCTTCCGTTCTTTACGATACCTTATTTTCTCCCATTTATATAATGCAATTGTATCCAGAATATTACATGAGTAGCATCTGAAAACAGTCCCAAGGACCTGTGCTTCTGTTAAGACAGCAACCTTTACATGTGCAGTAAAGCTTTGTCTCTACACAACAGCTTTCCCTACAGGTGGCATTATGTCATACCATGTAAGAACACAACCTCTTTCCTAAGAAACTGCTCAAGATTGGCAATTAATCACTCTTGTCACAGTCAAAATTACAGCAACAAAATTAGAAGTGTGGCCATGGTGGGGAAAGAAAGCACTCAACTGCATATCCTGAAGTGGATTCATAGCAGTCACTCTGAATTAGATTTCTCCAACATGATTTTAGTGACTTGCTATATTTTTGCACAGTGAAAGTAAAAATGTGGCAGGCCAGACCCCCACTGCTGCTGCTGTTTGCTGTGTGTGTTTGCACAGACTTTCTGACCTTGGTTCATGAGATCAAAGGACTGAAGAGGAGCAAAGATTTCACACTGATCTCTAGTAACCTGTCCACAATGCAAAAAAAAAAAGTTGGATACTTTGCAGTTTGTACCTGCTTCTTTTCCTTGTAAAAGGGGAAATATAAATAAAAATAAATTGTTCTACTAGCTTAGAACAAAGAAGTTCTATGGTTTTTTTTGTAAAATGTGAGAAGTTTGTCAAAGGTAAGCAATAAAAAGCTCCCAATGGCATTTTGAATCCATAATTTAGACAAATTACGATTCTTTACTTCTGCTTTTGCAAGGTAACCAGTTCTGGTAGTAAACTTTGCTTTTCCTTAGACAGACAGTTATAAATATTTTTATCCTTACTGCCTTGCTGAAACCTGACAATGAAAACTGATTTTGCATGGCAGGTTTAGATCTAAGAGACTGTCTAGTGTTATTTAGGAACAACAATAATGCACAAGGACTTTTTACATTTTCTGCTCCTTTTTACCTTTTTAAACTTATATAGCCCTTTAAAAACCCCATCCAAAGGGGAAAAAACCAAATCCATACATTTGTGGCACAGTACTGAACACAACTAGCCACTCTCTTGCTTCTGTACCTTATGAAGACAACAAAATTTCTCTATCAGTTGCAGAGAAGTCTGCATGTTATAAAAAATGGAATAATTGACTTGAAAATCTGCTGCTTCTTAACACTAATATGCTTATGATGTTTACTTCTACATTCTGCCTAAATCTCTAAATCTCTGTTTCAGCAGCAGGGGGAGGGGGATGTGATATGGAGCAAAGGAAGAAGGATGAAAGACTGAAAACAAGGGGATAAAGGAGGGAGTCTGGGAAAAAAACCACTCAACCTTTTAAAAATTTACTATTAAACTGCTGGGAAAGAAACACTAAAAAACCCAAAGTCCAACGTGTTTTGTTGTTAGCATGACATGTCTACAGGCAGGCATAATCCTGTAATGATATTCCTACCTATACCGTTCCATTTAAATGGGACGGACAGTACACACTAAAAATGAGGAGAAAAAAACCCCTCAATCTTGTACGTGGAAGATTAGTAAGGGTGACACAGATGTGCAAAAAAATCATGCCTCTGACCATGATCTAAATCAGAACTGCTCCAAGTAGGTCAAGCGTCGCTCATTTTAATTTAATCAAAATTAACACTTGTACTCCAGTTATCTTATACCTAGCATTAATTAAACATTTGATTTACTGCTGAGGTCTTAAATAACTTTTAAAATGTAGTATTAACTATCCTGTCACACCTTTTGTCATGAATTCAGTGACGATGTAGATTGGTTCCTCAGAAACAACTGCGTACAGTGGAACAAGCTTGTCATGTCGTAGTTTCTTCATGATTTGAGCCTCCTGCAGGAAAGCTTCTGGCATCATTGTACCAGGTTTTAGTGTCTTGATTGCTACTTTTGTGGTTCCATTCCATGTTCCTAGAGAAACAGATCAGGTTTTATTCCCCACTGTAATAGTGAAGTGATTTTCTGCTGAAACTATTTTTTGCTTCTGTTTTTTTAGCTAAGAGCATAATCATAAACTAGAACTATACTGAATATTAAATTTACCATTACATGCATTATCATAACCGGTGTTTTTGCCCTTCATTTCTTTATATGATCTTTTCAGATCCCGATACTGATTTACTTAAAATACTATTAACACATTCACAGGAACAACTGAAATGTGTCACATTAAGCTCTTACCCATCCATACTTCACCAAAACATCCTTGGCCCAACTTAACTTCCAGCCTCAAAGATTCTCTAGGAATCTCCCAGGCATCTTTTGCTAGTCCCTGTGTTTGTGGTTTCACAGTGGGACACACAGTTGTTAGCTTATGACACAGCCCATCGGCATGTTCTGGAAAACAGAAAAAATAGTTAACAGCTTCACAATTAAGCATGGGTAAGACTATAACAAAAGCAACATCTTAATGTTGATAAAAAGAACTATTTACTTTTTGTTGAAATCAGAAATAAATGATATAGTTGTGAATTTTAAGAATAAGCTATGTACATAGTCCTTTCTCCTCACATTAGGCACAGGGTAACATTGGGACACTGGAACTTGGGCTTACCTCTGTAGTGTTTCACCAACTTCTGTAGAGATTCAAATTGTGCTCTGGTTGTGATATAGTATCCACCATTGTCAAGTTTTCTGATTTTGTAGTGTTTTACATTATCACCTCTGACCTCATCCCAGTCACGTATAGAAAGGGAATAAGCACCTAGGAAACAAGTCACATCTGGTTCTTCAACAAAATATAAAGTCATATTTAACATGTCTCCCCAACTGTCACTGTACACATACATGGTGTGCACATTCACATGTATCATGGGATAGCTTAAAAATGTTCACTATGTCCACCTTGGTGTAGGGAAGAGTGGGGAACGGGAGAGAGAAGAGATACACAGATACGTACATACCTTTAGTGGTTTCACTCTCTCTTACTAAGAAAATACCACGCTGGTTCCCAGGATTTAAAAGCAGCCTTTCTGCATCCTTCCTGCCCATCTTACCAAAATACCACCTAGAAAATTTAAAAGGAAATGTGTAAATAAAAGCTTCCTATGCTTTGTACTCATATAAGCAAAAGATTTAGAAATCTCAACCATTGACTGGACTACTAATATTCCAAAACAGTTACTGGGCTACAAATATCCCAAAGCAGATACAGATCAACAAAAGCAATGACATCCATATAATCAAAAGATTAAGATGACCTATTTCTATTTGACTCTCATTCCTATTATTTACAAAAGACATGTAAAGAGGCCTGTATCTGCAAAATACTATGGTTTTCTGCTGGTTTAACAATGGACATCAACATTGAAAGGAACACCCTCCTCAGGCGAATTTCACAGGCCAAGATGAATCAGATGACACACTTTGGCAGCACATTCAACACTGCAGCAGCTGAAACTCCCTTCCTTAAGAAGTTTTGGCTTTCTGTTAGAAAACAATATTTAATACAAAGTGGGTGTGCATAAATATCATTGGATGACAGGTTCATTCAGGTTGGAAGGGACCCTTGAAGTTCTCTGGTCCAGCCTCCTGCTGCAAGCAGGGTTAGCAGTGAGATTATACCTAGTTCCCAGCATGTTGTCTACTTGGGGCTTGAAAACCCTGAAGGACAGACCACCAACCTGGTGCAACCTGTACCCCTTCCCAGCTGTCCTCAGGATAAAAAGGTTTCTTAGATTCAGCTGGAAACTCTCCTGCTTCAATTTCTGTTGCCTCCCATCTTTTTCTACCTCAATAGAGGAAGCACTTCTTTCTACTGATCATTTAGGAAGAAACCTATGGTAGGTGTCACTTACTTCTCTTTGAGTAATATTCCAAATTGCTGAATCATTCCGATACCAAAAAGACCACAGATGCTTTAAAAGACTTTCATTTTTTCTTGCCTTCAGTTTTTTAACAAACTGAGTTTTTTCTTCTACACATCCAGAGCATGTTCATCCTGATGAACAGCCTGCACACAGCGCTGTCCTGAGCCAGTGATAATTTTAAGGTCCATCTTCATATGAATCCCTAGACTTTGGAATAACATTTATTTCTAACTACATTTTATTTTGATTAGGTGCCTCAGAAGTTACAAAGTGATGTCAAGTGTAAATTTTTGTCAGTCACTGTCTTATTGTCAAGCTAATCTGGCTTAATGAGTGATGGGAAAAATAGCACTGGAAACTGCTGCAAAACAGTGGCTTTATGGGTGAAAGATTTTCTGGGGAAAAAATGTAGATAAAGACGGATCACTTTGTTGGCCATGAACAGAATGGCCTGTGCAACCACATGGGAATTTGTAAGATATTCTTACATTCTGTTGTATTTGCAGTTTTAGTGCTGAAGGAGATATGCAAAGTTAGAAATGGATATGAGAGTATACACACTGGAGAGAATTCGGATGTAACCTATAATCTTACAGAAGCAAACTTGAATCCTAGTTCATAACTTCACATGAAAATGCCTCTTCCCTACTACAGCAATTTACAAACTATATTGTAAAGTGCTGTTTTATTTCACTACCTATAAAATAACAGTAGGGTTGAATTGCTTTCTTTTTTAGAGACAATTAAACGTTTATATTATGGTGTCATTAAAAAAGCACACAAATAATACGGATCCTGTCACAAGCAGTTTCTGCTATAAATGCCTTCAGGTTTAGAAAAGGCCACTTAGACAAAATTCTAGCAGCCTGGGGCTCTGTACTGCTTTTGCACTGGTAACTCTAATTGCAGTCACACCACCAAATCTACAAACACTATCAAAGCACAGGGCTAACAAACTCTAAAGCAAATGAACTGTACTCCAAATGCTGCGGAGATATTTCATAAAATTAGCACTGGTTCTTTAAAATAAACAGTTTTTAAAAGCTTCCTCACATATCACCCTTCACTCTCACCTCTAGTCATCACATAAACCTATGACAAATCCCACCACTCTGTTCTGTCAGTGTTTAGGAGCCATACTTTCTTTGTAAAGGGCTATCATTTCTATCTTATCACCACTGCAGTTGTAATGACATAAGCTTTTACTGCATAGTTTAAAAAAAAGAAACCTTTGACCTTTTTTTTCCAAAAAATTAACAGAAGTTAGTAACTTTAAAACCAGATGAAACTCAATGATGTAAAATAAGAGAGCATCTTTGAAGCAATCATATTTTAATAGCAAAGAACCAAGTGAGAGGAGCAGCAGCAACATGCTAAAGTCTCAGCTTGAGATTCAGGAAACATCTTGAAAATCAGGCACTTTTCCCAGACGTGCAACAGCAAACAGAGAAGTGCACAGATCATGTATCAGAGAACTGCTTATTGGCAGTATCATGCCTGTATGTTGAAACAAGAGCTGTGTACAAAGCAACTTTGTATTTCTAGTACAACAAATACAATCCCTTGGAACAAGCATAACCTAAAACTGTACTCCAAACTACAGGATCCACGGTCATTTTATGTGATTGTCTAAGCACTCCAGGACGTTAACAAATAAATGTAGGAAGTACTGGTACACAAAGCAGTTTAATTTTCCAAACTCATAGCATATGAATTTGGCATAGCTAAATTCATAGTCCTTAGCATATCGAAAAATTATTAGAGATTAATAGATTAGCAATAATTGTGTACGCAAATGCTTTTTAAGAATGTAAGGCTAGGTCAGACCAAGGATACAGCTGATCTTGACTCAGGGTTTGGCAAGCAAAAATAAGGATAAAAACCTAAGAGTTGATGGTGTGTCAACTCTTTAGCTAAAACCCATTCATTTTTGCTTTACATGATACACCAGCTATGTTCTCCAATTTTTATCATTATTGAATTCTCCCATCCTTTTTCCTTTAGCCCTGCATGTAGCAAGCAGGCATAAAACATCTGCGTGAGTGTCCACCTCATGCTTACTAATAATTTTACATTTGACATAATCCAAGCAGTACTGCTATCCTTTCATTGGTAGAATTCTACTTTACCCTTTCATGTTACATATAATGAATTAAAAAATAGTATCACCACAGGGTACAAAGTGTAGAAGGACAGTTAAGATTGACAGGATACAGTGTCTTACTCTTCTGCTTGAATGGAGTCTGCAGGAGCTACATAATTGCTGGGGATGTAGCCTGTCTTTCCCGTAGCAATGGATCTTGCTTCCCACCAGTCTCCTTCCCTGCAATGAAGCATCAATTACCTCTTCCACATATAAACAACACATAATTCCACAGCACCTGTAACATACTCACATATGAAAGGCAGGTAAATTTAGGTAACATGTTATTTTAATTATGAAGGCATCTGTATTGGTTTGGCACAGCCTGGTTTTGGGTAGCAGGGGGGGCCGCAAAGCTGGCTCCTGTGAGGAGCTTCTGGAAGCTTCCCATCATGTCTGGCAGAGCCAAACTCTGATGGCTCTGAAGATGGACATGCTGCTGGCCAGAACTGGGCCAATGAGAGAGGCTGGTAACGCCTCTGTGATGACATATTTAAGAAGAAAATTGAAACAAAATCACAGGTTTTTGCTTCTAGTCAGAGAAGAGGAAGAGGTGAGAACATGTGAGGGAAAACAACACAGCGACACCAAGGTCAGTGGAGAAGGAGGGGGAGGAGGTGCTCCAGGCACCGGAGCCAAGGTTCCTCTGCAGGCCGTGGTGCAGACCATGGTGAAGCAGNNGCCCAGCTGTGGTAGGGGAGGGTGAGCCAGCGACTCGTGGGTGCCTGGCATTGGACCAGTGTCAAACCACAACAGCATCTAAAATAGTTTGTGCTGCACCTACATACACCTCGTGTTGTGAGAAACACAAATGTCCCTTAGTGGAATTTCATATTTTAAAGGTTTGGGGTTTTTTTAATGTAAAACCAAAATGCTTTATGGGCAGAGATGTGTAAATAAACTTCTGAGTTGTCTAGTCTTCATCTGCCTCTCCAGATCAGAGAGTAACTCCAGGTGCAGAGTTTGAGATGGAGCAGTACATGTCCCCAGCTTTGTGGCCCCGAAGGGGGTAGCTGTGCCTTGCTGGGGCAGGGAGGGGAAGAAAGTCACCTGACTGAGAAGAGGCTTGGGGCTGCCACAGTTGCTACAGTTCTACATTTGCACCCAAACTCTAATTGCAGGTCAAAAAGTTTTTGTCCTAGCAGTATTATATATTTTAACCCCTGCTTGTTGAATATTAAATGCATTAAAAAAAAAAAAAACAACAAAACAATCAACTCTTCACTGAAATATGATATACAGATTTCCCAAAGAACTGAGGATCTAATTATTCCCAACAACCCATTGAAGTCTGTGAATGAGAACACTTACGTGTTATTTATTATCTGGAACCGTTCGCCTTTCTTAAATGAAAGGTCATCTGTAGTTCTAGCTTCATAATCATATAAGGCCACAAATACAGTAACACCACCTTAGGAAAAAGAAAAAAATCCCATATGATATAGCAGTAATGTTGCAACACTTGATTTAAGGATTTGTGCATGAAACAATCATTTCTGATTTGGAAGCTACTAAACACTCCGGGTTGTATCTCATTTTGGAAGCCAGATCAATAATCTGCTCATTTCTTAAAACAGAGCAATGCCTATAAACAGACATTCTGAAAATATGCTTCCACACCACAAAAGGCCACTAGACACATCACTGGAACTACATTAATAATTACAGCACTTATATACAGAAACCTGCATGATGCATCATCAGCTAAAAACCCCTGCAGCTTCTTTATTAAGCTTGCTTCTTGTTAAGAAATGCAATTCTGGAAAAGCCTACAACACCACAATAGTGAAACATCAGCCACTAATTTTCACAGAACCAGAAGCTCCTGTTGAACTTAGCCATAAATAACTGATGCATTCCCAACTTTCTGAGGTTACACATCAAGGCCTACTCAAGGAATTGAACCAGAAATAAAAGTATTCTCTTGGGGACAAAGACATTTCTCTGCTTTAGCACTAATGTTTGATTCCACCAGGTCTCCCCACCGGTGACGCAGACCCTTGCTGAGGATGATCCATCAGTGCATTAGTCCAGAGAACAAGGACCAAGACAGGTCACATGAGGAACAGCTGTACTCCATCAACCCTAAGGAATCTGCTTTCCCATCCCACTTCTGCTATAGGGCATGCTCTTGAACATGTCCCCCATATAGGACAGATGTGAGAGAGGTGAATGGTAGGAAGGCTTCTACACTTACCAGCAGGAAAACTTTTTCTATACTTTAAAGAACTAATCCATAAAACTGGGCTAAAAGAGGAAGAGGGAAAGGAGAACAGGCTGAGAAAGGAGAACAAGCTACTAGCAAAAATACAGAACTATGTACCAAAACTAGGAGAAAGCTAAGATACAAAACCGCAAACAGACAATTCAGGAAGACTTTTTAAGCCCTAGAAATGCCATTTCTCAGTCTAATGAACATTTAAGAAGCTTAATGATGGTCCACGCAATAACATATTTTTAAATGTGTAATACTACATCTCTAATATGCACACATATGTACCAGGATATACATGAAAGTCCACCAAGAGAAGCATGTTGCATCTAATTTTGATCTTACAGGAAACATGACAGTGATCAGAAAGGAAGACTACATAATGCAATGGGGATAAGTCTACGTGCAATATCCTTTTGCAATGCATACTGATGTAAGAGCTTCTAATCATCTAAATATTTTCATTTGATTTGGAGTCTTCCTGTGATTACAGTCTCTCAGCAGGCCTCGGCTGGAAATGAATTTATAGTTCCGCAAGGAAAAACAGAACAAAATCTCCACAGGAGGTTAGAGTAATTGAGGTTTTTTTTTAAAAGTGTGATTTATGAACTGAAAATGAATTAAAATATTCCTTAGAAGTTAGCAGCTCCTAATTTAAGTTAAAAATCAAAACCATTCTACCAATTTTTGCCTTTATTACTACATTATATTGATGACACAAACTAATATGTGGAACAAGAAAATTGTGAGGATACAACCATACTCACACAAACAGAAAGCAAGTGTTACGGAAATAAACCATCCCCAGAGAGTTCATCAGCAGATGAAAACAATCAATACTCTCAAGTCACAATATCACAAGTTTTTAACTGCATATAAGGAAACTGGGAGACTCCAAAAACTTCAGCTACCATAAGACTTCTTATTCTCAGTCACAAGTGTTATTTTTTCATAGCAAAGAAAAATAAAATACTTGAAGAGAACAGCATCAGCACAGAATGATTTAAACAAAGATACTGTCAAATGATTTTTCAAGTCTCGCAGCTATTTTCTTTGCGAACCACTGTGAAGTGATCCAGTTTAGCTACTCAAGCCATTTGTAGCCACAAGACTTTCCTTAAAGATTTTCCTTTCATGAAGTCAGTATTCCCATCCTCTAATGACTGGTTTTGGAGGGAAGACTTCACCTTCTAGTTCAGCATGAGGATTACGGAGCACTAGTACTTGCACATGTTCATGGAAGGCAAGAACAGCATTTCTCCCTTTTTCTGTTTTGATTTTCAGCAATAGTCTATGAATTCAAAGTATCTGAAGACAGACAATGTGTAATACAGGAGCAGTGTGACTAACTCAGATTTCTTCTTTTCTGCTCTAGAGGAATAAAAGATGGCTCAACTCCATTCAGCCTCACTACAGGCCACGATGACAACCATATCATCCTCTTATCACACATCACTGATCAACTGGATAAGTACTACTGACACTTACATCCTGTTTGACAAGCCCATCTATTCTCCTCTCTTGTGAAGCAAAGGGCAGCAGAACATGATCCAGTGTTTTACTGGTCACAAATACAAAAAGCTTACAGCCAGATGAAGGTTGTCATCTCGTTCACCCACAAAACCACTCAATTTTGATTGATCTGAGAAACAGCAATGAATGCACCAAATAATTGTTAGTGCAATTTTACTTATGTATATATTTATTTATTTTAAATGTGTGGTTTTCTGTGGATGGGCTGGTTTAACAGAACGAGAAGGAATAATTTCATATGCAGTACCATTTTACCTAATTGCAAAACAGTGGGAGCATGCACACAAATCAGCCTGCCTGCTGGTAACTGATTTCACACTGATGAGATATTACAGTCTCTTTTCACGAGAAATCTCTCTTGTTGACTCTGGTTCAAGATATAACATGCTTAACTACCAGCAGGAACAAGAACAGGCAAGAGAACATCCCTTCTGGTCTCTGCAGGATTTGTGGTACCCAGTGGGGGGCTACATCCCTGATGTCTGGTTATGCCCAGGAGTGCCTGCATGCACGGCTGGAGATTCCCACATGACCAAAGAACCAGATCTAGTAAGAGGTTCTTGGAGGAGATGAAATACAATAAACTTTCCTCAGCAGAGCTAATGAATATAAAGAAATGCTGCCCTTATTTAATTTCTGCATATGTTCATCCAAAATAGGGATTCAGAGCTGACTCATAAATGATACAGGCTAGATGATCATTTTAATTATTTGGTTTTTAATGTATTCCCAAGAAAAGGACTATGAAGTGATCATTACCTGACAATTCATATTTGGTTTCCTGAATTGCTTAATGTCAAGGTCAGACTGCATCTTCACAACCTCAAATTTCTTGGGTTTAAAAGACTTTAAATGCCACAGTAACACTGCAAACATTTAAGCATCGTAATTGTGCCAACATTAGAGGTTTGTGGGAAAACTAGAAGTAGACTAATAAGAAATTATTTACTCTGTTTTGTGAAGTGTCTGTGCAGAGCTTCCAGAATAAATTAGTCTTTCTTTCTTGTGTCTCAAAAAAAAAAAAAAAAGAATAAATCACAGCTTCCTCTCAAAAATATCCATCAAAACTTTGAAATTAGCTATGCGGACAAAAATCAGTATTTCTGTATGTTTTAAGATTTTGATATAAAGGTGGGTTTATAACATCAAATGTGCATGTTGCTTTAAAATGCTGTATCTTATATATCTCAGCCAAGAAGGTCTCTGTGCGTTGCAAATTCTATTTTTACATTTTCTATTTTGGTTTTAATATGACCACCAACAATGGGAAATCTGCTCTTTCATTTCACACTGTTCCCATAGTAAAGTACACAGAATATAATGCAAATCCCGTTTAGCTTTATAAATTGATTCAACGTTGTATTAATTAATTAATATAACTTAAAAGTAATCAAGACTTCAAATCAGTTTAAAATATCAATTTCCTGAATCTGAAGTGTTTTTCATTTTGTACATCTCTCCAAGTTTAAAGCCATTATCCTATATGCATCCCTTCAACAGCTTAGAACTTCTAACGTAATTTCATCAACTATCGCCATTATTGTCTTTATTAAGCCCTAAATTTCTCTGTACTGTGATCCCAATTGTCTCCACAAAAACAAAAGCCCAAATACCCAACCTCCACGCCCCAGTCTGGGTTGAACTATTATCTAAGCAGTAAGGATACTGAAAATCAGGAATCTCTAGAAGGCAATTTATTTTAAATTTGCAATTTATTTCTGTACGGCAAGGTGTCATAGTATTTTTTTGACTATGACTGTCAAGCAGCTATAATAATAAACAATAATAATAGCATCATTTTATGTAACACTCACCTGTTAAAGTACTAGGATATGGACTTGGCACAGCTGAAAATGAAGACGATGCTCCTCCAAAGGGTGTCATTCCTGAAGGCCCTCCAAAAGGAGTCATGGAATGACTATTAAAATTAACTGCTGATCCCTTTATTGACGGTGACTGTGTTGCTTGGCTGGAATCTGATCCATAATGACTGACATGGGAAATAACAGGTTCTGGAGCATTTTCAGTTCTGTATTTCATGGCTGGGCCTTTACCTTCTTTGCTTTTAATGCACCCCATGGTTGCTTCTGTGAGAATGAGAGGTTAAAAAAAAAAAAAAAAGGTTCACCTTTATGTCGTGTCTTTTGATAGTTAACACAGAATATTCCCAGAAGTTAACCCAAATGCTAATTTATTACCTTTAAACCCCAAGCAGAGTGTAAACTGATGAAAAAGTGCTCTGGAATAAAATCTAAACCATTACCAGACCAGGGAAGCCCTAAGTATTTTCCCTTACAACTTCACTTACTAACAGCACATTTGGATTATTCTTCATCCCAGTTACTTGATGGACTATAAATGGCAACAAAGAAAAAAAGGGGGAATCAGGCAACAGATGACGAAAAGACACTGGAGTCTTCTACAGCAGGGTGGAAGGCAAAACAGATGTGACAAATCCAGAGTCAATTATAGGAAGCAAATCCAAAGCAATTATACAAAGAAAATGAATGGGGCATTCCTGCGTTCTTTTTAAAGCAGCTGTGCAATAAAGTCTTGACTATCTGGTGACAACTAACATTTTTAAAGACATAGAGAAGTTTTCATCCATTCCCAGCCCCCCTAAATACATCTCACAAACAAACCTCACAGCCACAGGATAGGGTTAAGTTCTAGAGTAACTAAAACTGAAAAAAATAAGAGTAATTACAATATCCTTAGGGGTTTAGAAACTGAACTGTGTCCGGACAGGTGACAATTTATATCCCTGATGGCCCAGGACTGCCACCAGCTCCTACTACAGGCAGGCAGTGCCAGAGCTGTCTACCATGGGGACACCTATTACCTGCTGCTGAAGGGAATCAGAGAGGAGACCTGTCGCCAGCAATTAACATTGACTGAGCCTTAAGAAGTCATCACCTGCCATTTATCAGGTGGTGACAACTGGTAGCAGGCATTTTCTGGCTTACCCCAGCTGGGAAACAAATCAGGAAGAAAACAGCAGTGTCTATGAGATGCAGCATTATCCCAGCATTAAAATTCCTGCATTATTTGCAGGAGGGGATTTAAAAATTGGCTCTAACTTCAAAAGTAAAACATAGACAGAAAATCAACTGCCTCACATTCTCTAATGAATCAATTAAAACAATAAACAGCAGGAGTCTGAAAGCATGAAAACCACATATTTTGGTAAATACAACAACAACTGCACGGACTCCAACTAACAAGTAGGGAAACAATATTTCTCAATGTGTGTCCAATTATTTTTTTTCCTTCTCAATTCCTTCCTACCTTGCTAACTATTAGACACAGAAATATGGAACAAAGTAAATTTTACTAAAGAAATATACCTTAATATAGTCACACTGAGAGAAACTAATACCCACCGTATAACTAACCATTACAATAATAAAATACTGTAATTTCCTCAAGAACCATGATTCAGAGTTCCTGGAAAGAACAAGGTCCAGAGACAGTGAAACACCCTATAATATTTGCTGCTCAAAAAGATTAAGTGTATTCACCCTGTCATTTCAGCCCCTAATCCTGCAACATAATACAATTACTGATGCAGAAACAAGCAGCAACAAAGTCAAATAACTGCCCCTTTACAAGTCACATTTGAGGTTTCCCACAGAACAATGAATCATCATAAAGCACACCTTTTCAATTATTTTTACTTCTCATACTATTACTGCCAACTTATTAACTATGAACAAATGTTAACAGAGCAAGGCTCAAATATGTGCATAAGAATGCAATGTGCCTAAGTACTTTAAAAAAACACCTCACCACCTACAGTAGAAAATCCAGTTATTTATTCACAATAGAAGTCAAACATCCAGAATCACATCCTTTTAATTTCTCTACCACTGCAAATAGACACCGTAATCCAAAACACTTTCTTTTGGTCATGTGGCTGCCTATTGCAAATTCTTGTCTCCCTCAGAGGCCTACTTGATTCTTTCTAAAAAATTTGAATCAATGTTTTCTGCTAGCATTGAATAAAAATCCAGCCACCTTTACAAAAATATCTTTTCTAGTAGCACTGATTCCTTGCCTTTTGCTGGAAGTTAAGCACACAATTCAAAAGTCTAGCACACTGCTAATGTTAATCAAGTAGATTAAAAGGGACGTATACAGACATCTGTCCAAATGTCCATCACAAATATTTTTCCTTCTTTCTGGCACTTGCCTAACTTGTAGCAGGCTGATAAGACCTCAAGATTAGGAAAAAAAAAAAGAAAAAGTAGACAGTAAACAATTTACCAAGTCCGGTAAAACTGCTGGATTCTGCCCAAGGAATTGCTGGTTTGATCAAATGGCTGGTAACTACTATCACCCGTACGTGCTCACCCACTTAGGCTGTGTTAGCAGCAAGAAGTTATTGGTACACTTGAGTGTCACAAAGAAAAGCCCTTACTGAAGACCCAAATTCATTCTAGAAAAACAGAATCACACTCTCCCTTGCTTCTCCCCTCCCCAGCCACCTCACTGTTAAGGTAATCTTCTTTCAGGGGTTAAAGAGATTAACAGAGATTCAATCAGCACTTCAAAGAGAAAGACATTCAGAAATAAGCAGACAAAAATGTAAACTACTTTTATAACTGCATACCCACAAAACAAAATTGTGCAAGCAGACTCCTTAGCTTTTGAAAACAAAAAACAAAGGTGCGAACAGCAGTAAAATACTGTATATGCATTTGTGAGGAGGAATTAGAGGCATGAGGGGAGGGAAGATGACATAAACAAGGAGCGAGTACTAAAAAAACCCCGACTGCCCATCCTGTGGGGGGAAACCCCCAACGACTTAGTACTGTTTAGTCTTGTAATAAATTACTGGATAAAGAACAAAAAATCCCTGAGCAGCTGGTATGCAACATTGGATTTGATTATTCTGGTACTGCACTTGTTATCAAAAATGTATGTAACTGAAATAACTTCACAACTATTTTTGTCAACCTTTGCCTGGCTGGCAAAAACATATTAAGGAATATATTTTTGTCATAAAAAGCTAACAGCTCTCTTTCTGACGCACTGAACTCTTTAGAAATAGATTCAGATGGGAAATTCCTGTTTGCACTGCAGAAATCCATCTATTTAAAGAAATGCTGACCCGAGGTACGTTATTCACAAGGCTACTGATTTCCCATTAGTTAGATCATTATTTTAGACCAGACTGGTGTCTCAGGCAATCTACTTGAGCAACTTAAGCATCTTGTTCTTTCTTTGAAACAAACATTCACCTATTGATTCTGATCACTGTGCCCACATGTTCTGGGTGGGGGAGGATGGCAGTCAGCTTGCTGGAGGTCTATCAGGAAACCATGTTCAGAAAGGCATGGACTAGAAGCCCAGCTGTCTTGTTCTGTCTTCTAGATGAGAAAAAACCTATGTTAGAATGTTTTCAAGCAGAAACAGAAGCTAAAATGATCAGTGTTAAGACAGCTGAAGGTTAACAGGATGCCCACAAAAATCAACAGAAGAATGAGAGTACTCGAAGTAGGAATCAAATGAGATTTCAGTAGCATCTCACTGGATTTGTGTTTTGGAGAAGTCATATGAAGGGCAACAGTTAGTTGTCATTCAATACTCTACAAACATCTCAGACAATGAAGAAGACCCTTAATAAACACTCTGACAAGATGAGAGCTCCAAGAAAGTCAATGCTGCCTTCTTATCTTCCCAACTCCTTTTTATAGCAGAGTGCCAGTTGAAGAGGAAACCTTTGTTCAACAACAATTGAAAAGTGTGGCCAGTAAAGTCTTTGTGTTGGCTTTTTTTTTTTTCTGCTTTCCTTTAAGGACAAGCTACCAGATCAAGAAAAACAAGTTTATCTTCTAAAGCCATTATATCTTGGGATATTGGAGAAATTCCCTCAGGGGTGTCCGCAGCCTTGTCCATCCAGCCCAGAGAGGTGAGTGTCACAAGGAAGCTACTTGTCTAGCCAAAGTGTTTTTACTTCTTCCAGTTGGTAGTTACAGAAGTTACTGCTTGGTTCCTTGGGACACAAGACTGTCAGGGGTGCTTCAGGAAAGGTCTCCTACTGGCACGAAGGAAGATTAGATAGAGTTCTCATTGAAAGAGGTGATTTCAACTCTGGTGGATACACTGTCTGTTCCAGCCACATGCCTTAGAGAAAAGCTGCCTGCAAACATCTCTAAACACTGCATTCCCTTTCCCCCATACTATAACCATCAGCACCAAGATTTTAAGGGCTAGCTGTTAGTATCTGAGACCCTGAAGACCAAGGGCTGGGAGAGTCTTATGTTTGTTTCACTTTCTGTAAGGTATTTGATACCATTAACTATTAAAAAAAAACCCCAACAAAACAACCAAACAAAAAAACCCCAAGAAAATTGGGGTGTTTCCTTTTGGGGCCAACTGAATATTCTTCCGATCTTGCACTTCTGTTACAATGCAGCATGTCCCAGCTGCATTCTGGAGACTTCATCATGAGGTAAGGCCAGGAGTGACAGTCACATGTAGCAGTTTCAATGTGCAAAGGGAAAGATGCTTTAGGGACTTCCTCTCTTTTCAACCTCTCATATAAACTGGGTATTGTATTATAACTAAGAGGTACAGCACAGACAAATCACTAAGGGAAGGGCAGCTTGCAACATTTTGATTTCATTCCTTTTGATTACTGAAATTGTTCATACAGCTAAAAAAGAGTATATATGTGATTTCTCACTATAAAGAATGAGTTAAGTTAGAAGAACAAGCAAATCAAGTCTCCTTCCAGAAGGATAAGACAAGACTGCAAATATTTTCCCACCTAAAACAAACAAAAATTCCTCCAAATAAAAAATAACTCCCCATGCTACCTAACACAGAAAAATAATTTGAGGTTCACAAATGGCTAATAAAAGGATGAAAAGAAACATTAAAGATTTCCACTGCTACTCTACCTTCACTTTTCAGTGTTAGCATAAAAAAATTAATTGTCAAGAAAAGACATGCCTTCACTTCTGTGAAACAAATGTCTTACAGAAAGGTCTTACAAAAAGGTCTTCTTAACTTTCAACTAAAGTAATGATTTAAAGTTATTAAAATTTCATGCAGTGATAAAGACAGGATATTCTGTGGGAAGTCTGCTAATGGATCCATTAGCTGGCAGCTGTCTATTTGCTCAAACAAGTGTAGAGCTGATTCCACATGTCACCGGAGACACCGAACCTATACTGGCTTTTTGTGCATTGGGCAAACAGCATAAAGCATCTGCCAAACAGCTGGTTTCAGCTGGTGGTATTGAAAAATCATTTTTCAGATGTGACATAGACTGAAAAAAATGAAAACCACTAGTAAAGAGGCTAACAAGCTCTTTGGCCAACACTATAACATCCTGCTAATTCCGTCCATCTTTAACAGGTCACTGCTTTGGTATGAAAACAGGAGTGGGCTTTCTTGTCTACAAAACAACCTGCCCTGTTTGTAAATGACAGTAATGAATTGCCCTGTGTTCTTTGCAGAGTATATGCAATTTTAAAAAATTACGCAGTTTTTATCACGGGATATAATTTATCTTTTATGAGCTGTCAGAAATTGTAGGGTTTGCTTATTTTACCATGAACAATCTATGACATTTCAAAGAATGATGTTCTACTGTATTTGGTTTTATAATTAGCAGTAACATTAGTATAATGAGACCTTAGAGAGTCTGCATCATTATGCATTTGAAGTGCAGCTGACATGACCTTGCAATTAACGATCTAATAAGGAGCAAAAAGTGAAGATAAAGAAGAAGCATTTTAAAAAAAACCCACTGAAGGAAGGATTAATGTCACTTGATTTTCAGTGTTTACCACACATCTTTGTGCAGTTCTACACCAAAAAATAACTATAAACTAGTTCTATTAAACCTTAGCTTTCCCATACATGAAAGTGTATATTTAAAATCATCCTTTTTATTACTAAGGCAATCTGAACTTTTGAATCCTAATGGTTGTACAGACCTAGTCCTTCTTTGATCATGACTATACAAAGGTATTAAACAAAAAAAAACTTGGGCTGCTGTGGTAATGATTTTGATTTCATAGCGGCAGAACAAACCCCAGATTGTTTTCTAATAAAGCTACAGCTAGCAAATCCAGTGTAGCAAACAGAAGATTCTGTACAGAGAAAAAACAATGAGTAAAAAAATGCTTTATAGGTGGACATTTTGTATTTCACAGTCAAAAGCTATTGGAAATATTATATATTTCTATTCTGGTTCATGTTTTTTACAGGACTCAGAATTTTAAATTTGCTTTAAATATACGATTGATACTGATCCTTCTACTGAAGGAGCCAGGTAACTGGCTTACAAGATCACAACAACTGTGCTCCAAAGGAGTACCAGATTCCAAAATGCTACCTGAAAAATTAGGATAAGCAGAAATTGCTAAAACAATGTCTTCCAATCCTTCATGTCCTTCCCTGATTTCCTGACTTTTTTTTTGAATGGAAGAAGTTTGAAGGAAGCTTGTTTCCTCTGAGGTTTGAATGGCTTAGACATGGGAGATTTGCTCAGATGTATCAGACTTTGAACATGGTATCTATGCAGCAGTCTTAAGGATTTACTGTCCTCCAATTTGGATTGTCCCAGACAAAGGCTTCTCTACTGAAGAAACACCTACTGTCCTTGTTGGAACAGGTAAAAGATGGAACTGCCCCAGCAGGCAGTACCACTCTCATACCAGTGCACAACAGGCCCTAACAATCCAACTGCAAGGTCCCATTGGATGCCTGGTTACTAAATTGAAGGAAAAATTGACTATGGCAACAGAAAGTTCTAAAAACAAAAGTGGAACTAAGGATTATCAGTGAGGAAGAGTTAGGAGACATTTGAACAGTTTTCCCTCTCAGTTATATTCTTCCTTTCATCTGGGCCAAACATGTAGGATCTCCTCCCACTCACTCTGTACCGGGACAGCTGAATCTGTAAAGTTAAAGATTTGTGTACCTTTAAAGTGTCTTTCACTTTAAAGACAGGCAAAAGCTCCAGGAGCATACCGGAGACAACGACCATGTCATGGATGATACGTGGCTGGCTCTGCAAAACATACTCAGAAATTAGTGCTTATTTATAGTCAGAGTTTCACCTACATTATCTAGGTAGTAGGTTTTCTCTGACCAGATATTATATGCAAGAAAAGGTGGCTTTGCCAATCAGACTAGCAAGTGGCAAAGAATGACAGACCAGAGGTGGATGAAGGCAAGCTTCTAGTCAAAGACCACCTAGTTCATTATTCTGTCTTCAATAGTGGCCTTTGCCCCTAACCAGGAGTTCTACCTTCACCACAGTCTGAACTGTGACAAAAAATGAGGCTGTCTCTTTTTATAAAGAGCCATCAGCAGGAGACGCCTTGGAACTTGAGAAGCAGGATGAGGGAAGACTGCTCTAACCTCCACCAACCTGTAGCTCAGAAATTCCACTCAGGTAAAGATTAAAGATTAATTTTCTTCAGCTACCTGAAGAAAACTCCAACAGCTATGTCCCAGCTTATAAATTTAAACTAATGTATTTATGTTGATGCAATATCTGCACAGGATTTGCATTCCAGTATGTCTTCACTTGACTGGTTTTACGCTTACTGGTTTAAGTCAGAATAATCTTATCCAAGAAAATAAAAGTAGTTATTAATATTATGGCATTGACTTAAACATCACAAACATTCTGCTCTAGACAAAGCTTAGGAAAAGCCACAGGTGGTGAGTGTCACAGCCAAGACCAGGACTAAGATCTTGCAAGTGCAACTGTAGCGGCCTGACTTTCAGTCTGATACACCAGCACAAGGCTTCCTCATCCAAACTGCTCAGGCACCTGAAAAAGCACACTCCCACCATCAACCTCCTTGTCTTCCAGTTGCTCACATGAGCAATCTCCACTTCAGCTGGATGCTGCCTACCTTGTGTGCAAGACAATGGAAAGCACAAAAGAAAGAAGTTGCTGGGTGGGGAAAAAACCCAAGCAAACAAAAAAATACCTAACACCCCAAAGCTACCTGCAGCAGGCACAGAGGCTACCTGGGGGTACATCACAGACATCCAGAGGGAGCTGCTAGAGCAGAGAAAATATGTCAAACTTAAAGAGTTAAAATTAATTTTTGAAACCCCTACCAACTGCTAAATAGAGCTTCTGTATGAAGAAAGTTTGTTTTCAGGATGTATTCTGAATTTTGAGTGAAGTAAACATATCTTTCATTTTCAGAAAGGGTGAAAAATAATTTGTGCTTTTCTACATCCAACAAAAAAAGTGCCAATAAACCTAAAGGCAGATGATGCAAAATATCGTAACACTGATGGATTAATTTTCTTTATTCCAGTAGTCAAGATCACAAGGGAGAGATTAACTAAAATATCAGAATTGCGAAAGCAGTTTTATGTGATGAAATATATAATACATATACATGAGACCATTTTTAAAATTTAGAGTTACAATGTCTAGCCATACAATTTCAAGCCCTTACCACACAGAGACATTTTCTCTGACAACAGATGATACCCCAGACAAAACAACCAATATATTGTCTAGACAATATTACTGCTGCTCCATTGTCTTGAACATTTAGTACATAGTCAATACGTAAATGCAGAAAAGGACAATTCTGCTGGGTTTTTAAGCAGCGTAATGGCTATTTCTATTAATTTGCAAATAATTACAAGTATCTTAAAAGGTAAAAGGCTGGTATGTTTCCAAAAGATTGTTTCAAATTCTAAGGCATGTCATACCTTGTCAAAGATATCTAGGATATTTCAGACAGGATGTAGGAATCAATTTATAAATAGAAATACTTTGTTTGCATTGAATTCTATCTGGAAAACAACAAACCTATGCCTGGTATCATAGACCACTTTCATACAGTCAGTTTTCAGCAATTCTATTTAAGTATATTAAAAATTTTAAAAAGTATCCAAAAGTTATTTATAAAGCCACCTTTAAATTTTGTTTACTAAAGTAAGCTAACATTGCTTTCCAGGTCTCACAGCATGAAGCATGCAAAACACCTTCCCAAGAGATCTGCCTTACAGAAAAAGGGTCATAAAACTTACATGGTAGAAGAAAAAATTGCAGCATTTTTGTTCTGAAAAGGTAATTTAAGAAGCAATTTCTTTCAATGTTCAACTATGAACTACATGTGAAAAATGGACTACAACATTTGCAAGCTCCCAGAAACTCAGAGATACTGAAATTCTTATGAATCATTTTCATCTTCTCAGCTGGGCATATTTTAAGATGACAGAGGAATTAAATATTAGCAAGAATCCTCTCGCAACTTTATTAGTCAACTTAGAAATATAAAGGAAAGCAACAGTTGCAGCATCTTAAAGAGATGAAGCAATGAATGACCCTACAAAAAAAGACTGTTATAGCCATACAAATTATAGCACAGGGTCACTGATAAGGAACCTCATGGAACTTAAGATATTATTTATTAGCTGTGTGTTTGATACACTGTACTTTATATTTGCACATTCCAGCTTTGCAGACATGAATTTCCCATCTACTCTTTGCCAAACTTCACCCTAAGCAGAAACTAAATCCTTCTTTATTCTCAATGCTATTTTATCCTGATATACCGATATGATTATCATGTTAAGAAAAAATCAGTAAATAAAGTATTTAAGTCCAGTTACTGACAAAATGTTGCAGTGCATTTATTCAAGCAGCATATACCCAGGCCTCCTTCAACAATTAGCTCTTTGCTGAACAACAGGATTTCAAGAAGACAGCTAGAAAATATCAACCTTTGGACTAACGCAAAAAGTGAACGTATGTATAAACAATTACAACACATGTACATTGTTCTTCATGAATCAATAGCTTGTGTTTTTCCTTTGTACATAAAAAAATTGAAAAGTACAATTAAATTGTAAAGAAATTCAAAATTAAACAAACAAGCAAACAAAAAATGCCACCTACTAAATAACACCCTTATGAAAAGGAAAAAGTTGGATGATGTTTTAACTAAACAAGAATCATTTAGCTATCATTAGTGCAGTTCTATTGTTTCTCTACTGACATACATAGGCAAGAAGACCAGGATAAATTATCTTAATTAGCTTGTCAGGCATCTTGCACAATAGAGGCCATAGGGCTGCCTTAAGTTAATTTTTCCTTTTTATGGGCTTGAATGTACAGCCATGCTTAAACTCATTTGAAGTGACTGTTATGGAAAGTTCACCCACAGCCTGGACAAGTCCTGAATTTTGAACACAGTGACCACTAAAAGTACATGCCTCACATCCCACCTGAATTTCATGCCAACATCCAGAAAACACCTTTGCCTTGGAGCCCTACCACTGCCTTGCTCCTGTTTTCTGTGTAAGAAAGATCACAGCTAACTTAGATCTTCCCTTTGACAAGACTCATGCAGTCCACTGGACTCCAGCCTATTAAGTGGCTCTTCAGTCACTCAATCACCTCATTTTCTCCAAGATCCCTCAGTTTTTTCAGAACCTCCCATTAACAGTGATCACTAGGAATAGACATGGCATTCAAGATAGGGTATATTTCTTAACCCTTCTTTCATATAATCACCGAATGTTTTGGATTGGAAAGGATCTTCAAAGATCACCTGGTTCCGTCCCAAGTGACCTTGAGCAGAGATCTCTTTCAGGTTGTACAGGGCCCCATGCAATCTGGCCATTAACACTTCCAGGGATGGGGCATCCACAACAACTCTAAGTAATTTGTTACAGTGTCTCACTACCCTCATCCTGAAAGACTTACTTGTATCTGGTATCATGCTACAGTCTTTCAGTTTAAAACCTTGGTCTGTCACTTACAAGCCCTGGTAAAAGTCTCTCCCCATGCTTCTTACATGCTCCATTTATATACTGAAAGTCCACAATAACTCTTCCTTGAGCCATTTCTTCTCCAGACTGAACGATCCAAACTCTCTCAGCCTGTCCTCATAGCAGAGCTGCCCTAGACTTCTGATCATCTTTGTGGTCTCCTCGGGACCTGCTCCAACTCTTTTTACACTGTTCTTATGTTTGGGGCCCCAGAACTGGAGGCAGCACCTCAGGTGGGGTCTCACCAGAGCGGAGCAGAGGGGCTAGGATATGGTCATGTCATGTCCAATTTTTCATCCACCAGTATCTATGCTCTTCTTTGCAGGGCTGCTCTCAATTAATTCCTCCAGTCTGTATTGCTACTGGAGATTTCCCTGATCCAGGAGCAGGACCTTGCACTGGACCTTGTGGAAAATCATAATGATCCCTGGGCTCACTTGAGATCTTTAGTATGTATTTGGACAGCAGCCTTAGGATTCTCAGGTCTTTTTCAGAACTACTTTTGAACAGAAATGTCCACATCCTTAAAGCATGGTGCATATCCCTCTTGCTAAAACCACAATAATAATTTTTCTGTATTAAACAGGCATGACTCTCAGTTAATCCAGATAACTCCAATCCTGGAGCTGTGAGACAAATTTGGAAAAAAAAATTCAAAAGTCTATCTCTCATCTGAAACCAGACACAACAGGACACGGTAAGAGTCCCACCATTACCCTACCCAGCGTTTCTTACATTATCTCCAACACTCCATTGCCTTGTTCATCATCTGCCCTGCAAGCACCTGGCACTGTTTTGCAACATGCATGGATCTCAGCTATGCAGCAGTTCTACCTTCCAAGTTCATCTGCTTCTGCAGGACAAAGACATTTCTGCTGCACCTCAGCAAGCACATGGCCACAGGAAAGCACACATTCTTCCTGTCTTTGTAGGCAGGACTGGCTTATTTGTAGGTTACAGTCACTTATCCTAAACAAGGGTTGGTTCCTGCAAAGTATGTGTATCCTCTGCCTTCAACAGAAAAGTTTTCTTCCAAATGTGGGCATTTCCCTAGTGATTTCATGAACTTGCTACTGAAAAAAAAAAAAAGAATATTCATTCTTTGCTTTCTAAAACTAGAGTACTACCTTCCCTTACATTCATGTTGTTTCATTTGCTTAAAGGATCAAAATATTCAACCCTTTCTAGCTGCAGACTAGCAATTAGAGTGACTTGTACCAAGTCTACCAAGCCTGCAATCATGGCATGTAATGTGAAACCACGTAGTGTTTGCTTCCCATTCCTTGTTCACTGTTTTGACTCACCTTCTGCTGATCTTCCCTCTTACCACTTAAAACTGCTGAAAGGGCTTTAAACACAGTTCATAAAAGCATTTCTGCAAAAGATGTCAAAGAAACTTTTTTGAGGGTGCTCTTATTTGATGGAGTGAAACAACGGGAAATCATCTTAGTATCTCCTGTGATGGGTAGCTTTACCAACACACAGCTCAAAAAAAAAAAAAAAGTTGAAGTCTTCAAACATCTTCTAAGGATATTTTAGAGATTACATCAGTTTTCTGTTTCTCTTTTTAAACGGTTTTCCATATTAGTCAATGGGCCTTCCCTCTAATTTAGCATGTTCCAAGCATGAACTAGACAACAACAGGTAAAATACATCATCAGTCACTACTCCCTGAACATGAGCAAAGTGAACAGATAATTTTGGTAAGTTTTAGCCATGGTACAGGACACCAAATAAAACAATAACAGATGAGAGAAGGGTGAGTAAAAGAGAGTGAAGAGATGCTGGAACAACTACTGGAGGGCTGTTAGCTATCTTTAATAAAGAAACAGATCACTAATAATCAAAGAGCAATAGAAAACAGTTTTGACACATTTGACGTAGGTACATACTGTTCACCTCCAAAAGGGTACACCACAGCACAAAGACACCCTTCAGGTTTTATTGACCAGGTCAGGCCATGCTCTTCTAAATAGGTAAGCAAAAGCCTTGGCCATTTTGTGTTCTTAATCACTCTGGTACCTTGTTTTAGCAGTACACAATGTGTAAGGATTCTCTTCAGGCTACGTAACTGCTGTTTAGTAATAAATTTTCTTGTTCCTAACCAGTAAGCAGGGCTTTTAGCAATATTCTTTTGACTCCAGAAGTATTGCCAGAAGGAAGGACAACTTCCATTTCAATTAAATGTTAAATTAAAGGGTGGAGGGAGGATGATAAGGATTTAGCAGAAGCATGCATGTTAAACAACTTACTCCTCACTAACCTGCAGGAGGTTTTAAATTTTGGTCACAGGTCAGAAGGATTTCAGTCATGAGTAATAAGGAAACAACAAATTTACACTATTCGAAAAGAACTAATGTTGCCTGATAGAGATATTTCAATGACAGAACTGCTCATCTTCAAAAATAAGCAGCATGATTAAAACAGCTTAAATGAAAACCACCTTGCTGCAGATTTGACAGTCTCTGACTGATAATTTCAATAAACCTAAGTATTTATTGAAAACAAAATAAAAAAATACAAGCATTTAGAATAATTCCATTTTATCATGTCACCATAAAACCAGAAAAAGGAAGAAGTCTTGTCATTATTCTATGTCTCTCCTGGAAGGTGGGGGAGACGTACTTTAAGTCCTTTTATGTAGTTTTCCTACTCATTTCAGTGTTTTGGTTCTTCTTATACTGACGGTTAACAGATATGTAAAAACTTGTATTTCTCACTTCTCGTAAGTTCAAATAGGAAGATGTATCTGAGAGGTTACATGTCATCCTATCCAGTAGAAATAGGATTTCTTTGCTAAGCTCCTAAACTTCCAAAATTCCTTAAGTTCTTACCAGCTTTATAAACTTAATACTTCTAAATGTCATCTTTCCAGCAATGCAGGAAAGCAGGAAGCAATGCAATACTATCATCCCACAGGTTAGCTTTAAGAATCAATTTTGCATATTTTTGAACACTGTCTTTTAGACTAAACACAAAATGAATCTGCTGGAAAATGGGTTCAGCTGTTTGGAGCAATCTGTGGACTGCTCGCCAGAATATACTGCTATTCACAAAGAGTACTACTAAGAGGCATAACTGTGAGCCTGAGCAGAATTAGAGGTGAGTATCTGTACCTGCAGCCACAAAGGAATGGCACAGTTCATTGGCAACTGGTCTAAGCTAAGACCTGCACCATACAACACTAAACCCCAAATACACAGTAAGAAGAAAGGAGAAATACACAGAAGGGAGTAACTCCTTTGGAACTGTCTACACGGAAGCAGTAGGAAGCACTTCATATTCCTACCAAGTACTGGCTGTAACTCAACAGGAAGAAGGGATATTGTCCCCAAGCAAAGTCCTATTCGACATCAAACGGAGAGCTCAGCAATTGCTCCTTATCACACAAACTGACAGGTTTGCATTTTCTGCTCATACAACACCCAGCATTAAACTGCCAGGCTAGGAATGGGGAGAATTATCCAGCCACTCCCAACCGGTAGAGACTAATGGGGTTTTTCATGGCCCCTCTTTGAGGGAAGATTTTTTTTCTAAAAGTGCCTGGCAATTTCTATTTGATAAATTCTCTGCTAGTGCTAAGGGCTGGTGATGTGTTTTACCTGCCCTCATATCTTTCCAAAGCTTGACATAGCTATTACTTCTGGCTTTTTCTGTTTTTGTTAAAAGAGTTGAGAACTGCTTTGTATCCTTGTCAGTACAAGTAACAAGCCCATACAATATCTGTACAACATCCAGTTCTCCCAGTTAGGAATCCCAATAACCTTTCGGGTCCAAGTTTCCAACCACTGATTTCACCTAAGCTCCTAGTGAGGAACTGCTCTCCCCACCATGGTTGTATTTGGTGGAGTGAAATGTTCAAAGGATACAGTTTTCTATTATATACATAACCTCAATTGTTCTTGTGAATTATTTTGTAACCCCAAACTACTTTTCTAGAATGTTCAGTCTCATGTAGGAACTAAAACATACTCATTTCAATACAAAAACAACCCCAAATCCAACAAACCTCACAGAACCTACCATCCTCAATACATAATTGAACATAAGTATAATAAATGGTATAGAAAAATAGAAGTGGTATAATAGCAATAGGATTGTAATCATCTCATATTTTTGATTCAAGTAATAGGATACAATCTGATGGCAGGACTTGATCAGTGTAAGTTGCCACAAATCATGACATAAAAAGCAGAGTTTCCAAAAGGTT
>VYXC01012979.1:567035-609563 GCA_013397175.1 Platysteira castanea | reverse complement strand
ACTCCCGGCCTCGGGTCGCGGGGTCCCTGGTCGGGGTAGGTCCGGGGAAGCTGCCCCTCCCGCCGTGCCGAGCTGGTGAGCTCGGTGAGCCTCTCTTGGCAGAGAAGCTGAAGCTGAAACATTCCAGCAGCGGAGCTCTTCGGCGTGATGCATGAAAGGCGAACAAAAATAACTTTTTTAACTCCTCGCCTAGGCATCTTCAGGTGGGCCACGGCTTAGGCTCGGTACATGTAATTTCTTGTGGGTCAAACAGAAGCAGAACGGCCCTTGGGCAGCGCGGGTGGTGCAGCGGGCGGCGGGGAGCAGCGCCGGCAGCTCGGGAATGCCCAGGGCGGCACCACGGAACAGACCTGTCGCCCAAACACCGAGCAAACAAAGAGCGAGCCTGTAAATTACGCACCAGTAACTCCGGGGAATTTTGTGTTACAGGTTTCCCACTCATCGCCGTCCCATAAGTCAGCGTGTCGTATTTTAAGAAATAAAAAATCGGATTTGTGTCAAGGTGGGCTTAATGGAAAAAGGTGGTTCAAATGCATCTAGCCTTCAGAACTGCGGACTGCAGGAAAAAGCGAAAGAAAGGGAAAAAATCAACCTAGGAGTGAAAGTTACTGAAGTTTACATGAGCATATCGGCAGTTCTCATTCAGCATTATCTTCTATTGTTTTCAACTCTCTAGTAGTCAAATTTATGTGTCTCTCTATTTTCTTTAAAGGCTGATAGAACAGTAATTGTATTGATCACTAATAATAACCTAATATAGTTTAGTCTTTAAAAAAAAGAATTGAGACAGGATTTCCAATTTATCTTGCAGGCAATGCTGCAGAGTAAAGCCATTTGTATTTTTGAATTTCAGATAAAGCAAATACATGTATTTAGTTTTAGAGCACCATAGATATACTTATGCACTTAACAAAATACAAAATCCCAAAAGTGTTTTGGATTTGGAGACTCGATACCACAACTTGTCTCATGTAACCCTGTTACAGTGGTGCAATTTATAATTTCCTGTTCGGTCAGAAATCTAACTCACATTATACAGAATTGATTTTTAATTTAAAAAGCAACAGTGAGTTTTACAAGTTGACCTGGGCAATGAATTACTTAACAGTTTGCAGACTGGTTGAAGCTGTAGGTCTGCCATGGCTTCACAACTCCAGCTGGGCTTATGGTAGTCTTGAGTGAGCAAGGCTTGAACTTCAGCATCTTTTGAGGGGTTTTGTACACACAGGCAAGCGTTGCTGATTGGTTAATTTTTCAGCAGAAAGGTAAAACTTGCATATCTGAAAAACACAATGAGACCTAGTTGTCTTATCATCATTATGTTTCAGAATTACTCACTTAAGAATTTTTGCAGCATTGGGCTATAGCTTCATTGTTAGAGACATACTGGCTCTTGCCAGCTGTCACTGTAATTTGACTTCTGGGTTTCAGGTTCAGTGTTGATGGATGGGATTACATAGTAGTTTATTCTCATGGCACCTGGCACATGGCACCTGTGCAGCACTGAAAAGTTTGTTGGGATTCTCAGTTCATCACACCTCTCCTGTAGCTTTCTTTCCTAAAGACCAGTGTGAGGAATGAATTGATGGGTTTCTGAAAGGCTGAACTAATAACAGTGTCTCCTACTTGCTGTCTTATGTGTATGTGTGCTATTGGCTGCCACAGATGCTAGAGGGGCTGCACCAGTGATTGACTCTGTCAGTAGTGGACAGACTGTCACGCTTAATTTCAAGCACAGTGTGATTAAAATAGCAGAGCAGTTGGGGAGAAGACGAGCTGACCAGTCCCATAGCTGAGAGCAAGCTCAGACTCACAGCATATGGATGTAAAAGAATAGATGAGGGTTTGAGTCAGGAGTCTTGGAGGCTAGACATGCTTTCATTGCAGTGGAAAAATTGTCTGCTTCTTAAATTGTCATGCACTTGTCACTGATAATCTGAGTGTTCCTCAGAGCGTTCCTTTTGTAAGGAAATGTTGAACAGATGACTTTGAACGATTGAAATGTTGGTAGTTCAGCCTGATTAATCCTGCACAGGATGGGACTTGGGGTGTCATTGCTATCTCTTGCCTGCCAGCCAGGCAGCCTGCAACCTGTGTGCCACATGTTACCTGGGCAAAGCTCCCTTAACTGCTGCCGTTCCTGAGCGGGCTCTCAGATGTGTTGCGGTACAGGTGGACTGACACTGCTTGGTATTCACTCAGGAGACATCAGCTGAAACTGGCACAAGTCTCAGCCGCTAGTCAGGCAAGGCCAGTGCCTGCTTCTGGGAGTTTCCCCCTGCTTTTATCCTTTTGCTTTAAATTAATATTTTTGAGGAAAGAGGAGGGAGGAGCTGCCCTCACATGCTTTAGCATGGCTGGAATATAGTGTAAGAAGCTACTGATGCAGGGGTTCATTGCTGCTATTTGCTGGATACAGTTTCCCAAATAGCCCTTCAGACAGGCTCAGCATTCACTAACTCCTCATCTGTGTTGCGTGGTTAGTTGGCATTAACTTAATCTTGAAGATTTGTGCCAATAGCCTACGTTTAGGGAGTCATTCTCCATGTGCTGTCTTTGAAAATTCTCATCATTTTGAATTACTCTCTAAAGTAAGCGATCATTTATATTTATACAATCCTTAATGTGTTTGAGTAATTTGAAAAAAAACCCAAAAACATATGATAGGATCAAGTACATATTGTGCCAAATAAATTATTTTAGGGTGATGTGGAAGAATACAGGTGTAAGAGCAGAAAGAAAGAAGGAGGAAGAATAGAGATGGAGAAAGGCAGACTAAGATATTTCAAACACTGATGTGGGTTCATCATCTGTATTGGGGAATACAGAACTTGCATCCTGAGATATTGAAGGAGATGGACAGATTGATTCTCTGAGGAGATTTAACAGTACATGCCAAATGTTAATCCATGGTACACATGGTAGTAACCTGGAAACATCGAGACATTCTTGAAAACACTTGGTGGGATTGCTTTCTAACAATTTGGAATAAATAGAAAAACACTGTAATGATTCGTGGACAAACAATTTTTTCTTTTAAAGGAAATAGAAACTTTTGCTGGACCTAAATTAATTCTCTCCTTTTGAGAAATAACTGAGGTAGTCAAGGCCTCATCCTAGCTGTTGCTCTTTAAAAGTGTGGAAAGCAATGGTATTTTATAGCAGCACTTCTTAAAATTTGTGCGCAAAGCTCCCATTGCTCATTGTACTGTGTGATCATATTACAAAAAAGCAGTTCACCTTGGAATTAGTCACTTGCTTACTTTGAAGCTCTTGGATCAATATTTTAAGAACAGGGTATTTAGCAAAACAGGTATTCCTTTTTAATCTCAAATATATTTTTTTGAATCTGAATATTCTAAGCATTAGTCGAATAAGTGGGTAGTTTTTGTCATGTTAATTTCTATTTAATGTTCCAGGAGCTATTAATAGAATCATTGATGTTTAAAAGTGAAACATCTTCCTCAGATATAATGCAAATTACATACCAGTATAGTAGTTCGGCGCAGAAATGGAGTGCTAAGTAACTGTGTGGTGGCTCTGTAATTGTTTCCTATTCTGAAGCAAGTATCCTATTTAAGCCTCATGTTAAACTTCAAAATTTTAAGATGTCCCATTTTGCCTTAAAATGCATCTGCATCTCCAAATGGCCAGGATCTTTGTGTTTGGTGCCCACATCTATTTGTGAGGTTAATTATTCCATTCTTTCTCAAATAGCGCTTCTGTTTGATCTTGCATAACATGTCTAATTATTTATGCATATTCTACTTCTAGCAAGTATGTGGAAGGTTCTTTTTGAAAAAGATTGTTTTAAAGATTGTTTTTGAACTAAGTTATTCTTGAAAGCATGTTAGGCTTGGAAAACCCTGTGTTCCCAAACCTGTTGCTATTTACATTTGTGTCACATCCAGTTACATCAGACACACTGGATTACATTGTATAATGAAAGCCGTATTGCTGTACTCTAATCTTTATCTCTTTATATCCGATCTCCTTTGAATTGCACATGAGTATTGCTTATGGTTACTTAAAATAACTACTGCTTTTGTTTCAAGGGCAGCGCTATATATGATGAACACTTAACACTAACTCTACTTTGGCAGCAGCTACACATCCCGTGTCTTTGGTTCTTGCATGATTTAACTGGGAAGCTTGCACGCATTCTTTTTTTATTTTTCATTTAAATTTCATATTTGAAAAATCTGAAACCTGTCAAATCATACGTGTTCAGAAAAAAAGAGTACATTTACTTGTGCCACTCTGCTCTTCTGAGAGATCTGGAATGTATGCATTCCCCCTCACAAAGCGGGTCATGTACTCTTAGGCAGAATGGAAAGAGACAAAGAGTAGGAGGAAAATAAGTTTGTGCAGTAAAGCTGACCTGAACTGGGGTTGGTTTTGACATCACTGCCAGAGTCATTCATAGCTTTTAAGAAACTTCTGACCTCATTTGGTAGCCAGTATAAAGAAGCAATTTCTGCTGACTTTGGGAGACTTGCATATGTACATTCTGGTTGTATGTACTTTTTTTCTTGTACTGACTACCTAAGACATTACTGTGGGAGTAATGCTTAATAATGTTAGTAGCTGCAGAATCCAAGATAATACGGCTTTCAGGGAGGAATGGAAGGATGCTCTTCGTCAAATTGTCCTCTTCTCCTGGGCATCCTGAATTTTTCCTGTTGAACAGACATGCTGTTGTGGTGTTTTTATACATGACTTCCTAAAACAAAGCCAAGTAAAATAGAATTAAAAAAAAAAGAAATCTTTCTCTCCTATCATCAGTAGCCAAACCTTGCTTGAGACTCTGTGTGGTCTTTTCCTCTGAGCTACCACCTTGCTTAAAGATGAATAAATTCCTCAGGCTGTGTGAGTGCCCTTTATTATACTTTGATGCTTAACAGATCTTTTGAATTTTCTGTGACAGGTTGTTTTTCCTGCCCTAATGTTTGGAGAATAATTGTTGGTCATAACCCTGAGGATCAGAAAGCCTTCCTTCTAATTTAGGGATGAATGTGATGAAATTTATTACTTTGGGAATAGTTCCAGGAGAAAAATCATTTTCCCAATCTGTGATGTCAAAAAAATCCTTAGAATGGAGCTTGGATCAGGATGAGGCTGTTCACTCTCATGATGTTCACCATTACAGGTGGACGTAAATGGTGTGCACCATTTAAAGATCTGAGAAAACTGGACATCTATCAGATATGTGGGCTTGTTTTCTCAGCATGCCCTCTATTTCTACTGTTTTCCTCATGACTTTAATTTTCTCATACCATTCGTTCAGGTGAAGGTTGCAGTCCCCTCAGGTCTGCTGGCGTAAGTATAACTCTTTTTTTTTCCTATAGTTTTTCAGCTCTGCCAACATGATCTTAGTTTATGTCTCCTAATAGTTTTCTATAAACCAAGAACATGTTGATGCAATTTTGCTAGGGAATGATATATATACATTGTTGTGCTCACTGGCATGAGGAAAGAGGTAATAGCATAGGAAGACCAGTGGCTTCTTATCCCACCTACAGCCAGAACAGTGAAATTTCAGAATTTAGGAAAATCTAATGTGATTGCAGTAGTAGATGAGGAGACATGGTGAATAGGGAAGAAAACAGGTGGCTCTGTTTTCCTGATGTTTAACTGTTACATGGTTCTGCATGGATGTTTTTCAGTTCCCACCTCACTCCAGGTGAATACCCTTTGGTTTCCTTATCACTATCTGCTTTGTTTCCATGGAACAACCACGGCCTCTTCCATTCTTCCCTGAGAATCTGTGTCAGGGCTGAATGAAGGAGTCATGGAGCCAGCCAAGGTAACAACTACTCAAGAGGCAGCACTTGAAGAAGGCTTGATTCTTAACATCTGAAAAAGACATGGAGAGATGGAAGAAGCCTGGGTTTATTATAAGCAGAGCTTGTATAGTTTCCTGTTTTTAATGGTTGTTGGTACTGTGTGTGAGTTTTCAGTTGCCTGTACCACCCAGCTTCCACTTTTTGTAGGCAAAGATTGTTCTTGGCAATTGCCTGCCTCGCTGCTCTGACACTTGCAAAGTGAAAGTCTGCTGCTTTCTTATGTTAGAAGGAAGCAACTTTGCCAGCTAAGTTGTAGAGCAGCACCTCTGCTTCCAAACTGGACACAGCCATTGTCCAGAAATGTCTCAAGTCTCCCATGCAGATCAGGGATATGCATTTTGCAATAGGTGTTAATAGTACATCCACACGTGACCCAACAGCAAGTAAGCCTCTGCACAATCTCATTTCTCATGTAGAGGCTTAGCAGATCTAAGGTGAGTTCTCCAAAAACTCTTATCTGCATTTCCTCTCACAAGCCAAGGAGGTTGGAGATGCTTTGTTCCAAGGCTTCAAAGGCTAATCCGGCATTTCTTTGCAATTAGGTGGGAGCACAGAGCTGGAACAGACCTCCCACCATGCAACAACTTGTGGGAAAATGTTAGCAGCTCTAACCTTCTCCGCCCCTTGCTCAAAAAGAAAAAATATACAGGAGTTAATAAAGAAGAAAAACTATTTTTGAATTACCCTTCTCTGTGTTCTGCAGGTTCCTGATTTGTCCTGTTGTTTTATCACTGTGCTTCTTGGGCATTTGGCTTTCAGGAGAAAAAAAAAAGGAGCAGAACAGAACCAAACCTGAGCCTCCCTTCATGAGTGCTGAAGCTGGTGATGGTACATCATAGCTGCCCAGAACCTTTTTGATCATATTCTTCAAAAGAAAAAAAACAAGAGGCTGCTATAAAGGTTCAGAAGAACTAAGTATATGCCATGAATTCAGGACTGCAAGCTATAAAAATGACAAATTTATTTAGAAAGGAGAGGTTTTATCAAAATATATTTATACAAATTTTGAGTTATTCTTTGAAGGGCAGCTGGCAAATAGTCCTTTCCCCCCTCCCCATCTTTGAATATGCAAGTAATTGATCCTATTGTTTCAGATAACTGTAAAATTTTGGGGGGAATGCAGAAATCTTTGCTTTTTTTTTTTTAAAGTAACATCATATTTCACTATTTTCTTTTGTTTCGTACATTTAATTACTTTTCATCTGGTTTGTTGAAGCCAGATACCATTGTTTGGTATTTCATTTCTCATGGAATAAATTGTAAATGATGGGATGAAAAGATACATTTATAATTCTCATAATAGGAAATGATAGTTATTAATATGCAGAAAAATGTAGCTAAATGAAAGGAAAAAAATACCAGCTAAAGAAAAATACATTAAATTGAGGATTAGGTTAGTATGGTTCATATGCTGCTTCCTTTTGCTTATTTTTCGTTTCACTGTTGATTAAAATGGGATTTTCCAAAGCACAAGAATTTCCTTATCCTACTCCTCTTTCCTTCTAAATGGAGACTATTGAAAATCAGACTGTGTGTTCAGAATTGTCCCACATTTGTGCTTTTGTTTTCTAATTGGGAAGAAAAACAAAACACAGAAAGTTCCAAAGTATTTTGGTTTTAAAATGTAGGCTTGGACATCTTTGATGCATCATCATAACTGCTAGAAGGGATGCTATTGTTCTTAATGGAAAATGCAATCCATTCAGGAACCCCAGATGATGGGAGAAAATGAGGGACCTAAACCATGACAAACTCATGATGACTACTGACAAACCATCCTGAAGCCAAACATTTAGATTTGCTTGGACACTTCAAAACATTTTGGATTCTTTTTTTCTTTTCCCAAAGGGACATTACATTGTTTTGGCACAACCAACTTTTTCCTGTGGAAAAAAGTATTACAGAAACCACTTTTCCATTAAAAACTCTGAACAGAAAATCCTGGAGCAACAATAGAGAGAAGTAGTCAAGCCAAAATCAAGTGCATTTGAAAATGTCCTCTCAGAAGAATCTTATGACTAGCAATAAGAATTTTATTTGAAGGTAAGTGTATTTCCTAGACAACAAACATAACCTGATGAAATCCATGTAGCATAACTTGGTGCATTTCAACACATTTGAAATATGATGTTTCACAGAGTCATTTGAAAACCATAAAAACATGAAAGAGCTCTGGTGGAAGGCTTGGGCCTTTGACATGAAAAATCACTGAGATTTCACAACTGTTTTGCTAGGACTGGGCATTTTTAGAAAACTGAACACTGCTTTTTAAAAAAAAAAAGTCTCAGTTCACCAAGCAAAAATTTGTATGTTTAGAAACATACTTCTAGCTTTGAAAACATGTAGCTAAATTCATCATTATTTAATATTTAGATGCATACTCCTAAATTTGTTTTTTAAAAATGGGCACAAACCTCTTTTTAACAGCAAATTATTTTCAGGAGAGGTAAGGGTTGCCATACTCTTACTGATTTTTTTGGATGCAGGTAGTTAGGGTAACCTGCCAGGACTTTTTACATCCTTGTAAAAGTTGCCATGAGTCGCTCACTTGCTAGAACTGATAGCTATCTCGATGCTTATTTGTCAAGGCAACCTGTGGTTTAAATGTGACAAACCGTGTTCTGGCTTCTTTTGCATCAGGGCAAGCTTCATCTTGTCAACAGTGGGTAGGAGACAGAGCCTGTTATTCCCTATTACCCAAGTTAATCACATGCTTTTCTGAGTATAAACAGGTGATTCACCAGTTTTAAGAGCGGAAGTGACCAACAGACCAGCCGGTGTCAAGCACTTTCAATATCAATCACCACTTCTGAGATTTCACCCACACTGGGACCGTATCTCTTGTGCCAGGCCGAAGTGTCCCATAGGGATGGAAGGCTTTTACTGGTGGGGATTGCAGAGCTTTGGGCAGAGCAGACTTAAGGGACCAACAAGTAAGGAGAGCAGAGCAGCAAACAAAAGCTTGATGGGCATTTGAAGATGACTGTTTGCATCATGCCTGTAGGCACATGGATCATTTGGTGAGTGAACTTTCACCTGGTTCTTGCAGGAGTGTGTAATTTTTTATGTTCTTTGTTTGTGCAGTTTTCACAATGAGATGCTGGTCCTTAGTGCAGGTCTGTTAGGGGCTTTCATAATAAAAAGTACAGTAAAATAAACAACATTTGCTAGACCAATATGCAAAATGGACACTGACATCTCTGAGCTTCATCACACCACAGTGAAGGTAGGGTGAGCTATTGAAGGGCCCAGGACTACTGCAGATTTATTCTGGTAAAATCAGTAAATGCTCTGTTTGCTTCATGATGTTTCTGGGACTGTCTGGGAAGTCAAATTAAAATGGGAGAGTGGATTTCGTAGCTGGGGGCATCCCCTTGGAATGCTTGTGGCTCTTCACTAGCTCAGAGAAAACAAATTACAAATGGATCCTGCAGAGGTCTAAAAGGCCAGTTTTTTATTCAACATCGCCTGACAGTGCTGTTTATTAATACATTCAGTGTGTTTCAATATAATTTTTCACATCTTTCACCACACTTGATGATTTTTCTTCTATAATTGTTTTGTTAGTCATTTCTGTAGGCAGCCTGGCAGCTGTTGCTGCAATCCGTTTATTAATTGTGGTTGGCTCTGGATTTAACAAAATGCAACTGCACCCTCTTGTGGAACCTGCTAAGTAGATTATTTTGGTTTCCTGGTACCACCTGGTTAATTTTTTTTCTGAACTAGTCAAAAGAAAACAAATAGCAGAAGTGTCCTAAGGCCACACAGCAACAAAGCTTCCTGGAGAACTTCAAAAGAATAAGCTACAACTTTGGAATGTCTGAACTCAGAAAACGTTTGAAGACAAACTTCTGTGGGGAAGACCTTCAAAGGCACCCTGGGAGACCTTCCTGCCCGTGGCTTTTCTGGGAATCTCTGTCATAATATATTTTTCAAGAGAAACCATTGTTACATCTATATGCATAGAAATGGTACATTTACAAGTAAGTCTAAGGACAATAATTAAATGTAAGTATCCATCATGGACCTGAAAAATAGTTTATGTTCATTCTCTATTTGTGGAAATCCATGAATACAGATGTCAATCTCTCTGTATGTACTAATGGAAATAGTGCGTGTTTTTGAAGGCAAATACACTTGCAAAGGGAGTAGGTTGGTTGCACAAAGAAGGTTTAACCTTGAACTCTTGTAAATCTCAACATGTAATTTTTTCCTGCAACTGTTATGGACACTTTGGATAAAAGAAGTACCTTTAAACTCATGGATGCATTTGTACTCTGGTCTATGAGGAGTAGGGGCAGAGGAAACAAGAACTCCTTTAACTGCTGAAGCAAGTATATTGGCGTTTCTACCTCCTACTCTGCATTATATGGGCTTGCACAGAGTCTCATGCAATATTTACCTTAGTTAAAAAAAAGAAAAATTGTTTACAGGAAATAGATTTTTCCTGAAAAAAAACCCTCTTTTTTTTTTTTTCACTGTTATTGTGGACACAAGGGCTTTCTGACTAAGATAAAATGAAGGAAAAATTATTTTTAAGTAATCCTTTATAGTGCTCTTTATAAGCAGAGACACTCACTGACAAAAGAGTAGAAATGCCCCCAAAATAACAAGGTATTTGTGAAATTATCACTTTCCATGAGTAATTTTTAAAAAATGATACTGAAATTTTTTTTATATAGTTTCTAATACACAATGTATTCAAATGCATTAAAGTCCAATGTAAGCAGCAGCTGGTTTTATAGGCCACAGCACAGCTACTCTTTCTCAGAGCAAAGAATTAACCCATAGTCTGCTTTGGGGTCAGTTAGAAAGATGGAAGAATTTATCTTGCTCTCTGCAAATGGCTAGTTAAAAAAAACCCAAAAAACCCCAACAAACCAAAAAAGAAAAAAAGTAACTGTCATACAGCATGTATGTATGTATCCCCTATGTAGAATTTAGTGAGGTGGGTTGGTTTGCATTTTTATGTCTGAACATGTTCTTGCACTGCCAGCCTGTATCACTGAGTGGTGAAATACAACCTATTGGCACCTCTGGGCCGGGTAACTCAACTCAAGATTATTGTCTGAAGTCGAGTTTTGGAAGTCCTGGTCTGATACTAACATTATCTTACCTGTGACAGGGCTTCTGCACTTTTTGAAGTTCCACAGTGTTTAAAATTTGTATTTCTACTTGTTTCTCCACTGCACTTTTGCTCTGTGCTTTAAAGGACCCTTTGCCATCCTTGGATGGTACATATTTCTGCAGTCAGTAATGCAGTACTTTACCCCAGATGAGGGTAAAGCCTCATTTTACTCTCTCTGTTGGGTATCTGCTGCACTTAATGTATTTCTGGCTGAACAGTGGTAAGCCTGATACTGTGCCAGCTGACCCAGGAGGAGCAGCTGTGGTTGCAGTCTCCAGAGGGGGTGGCTCACACAGCCTGGCCAACTTTGGTCTCTGTGGGCTATCGCAAAGGGAAAGACACTGGCCAAGTACCCTCATGATTGTGACATAATTTTGGTGCATCTTTCGCAGGGCATGGAAATACACACAGGTTGATGGGAAAAAGAATTAACAAGCATCCCCACATGTGAAAAAGCTGCTTTTTGGACCTCTATGTGCACTCTTTGTGCTGCTAAACTTGGAAGGAATCCTCTTAGCACACTTTAACCACAGAAGCTTGCTCCTTCTCTAGAGCAAGTATGGATGTGAAGTTTATGCAGCTGCATCCCTCTTTCAAGTTAATTATATCACTCTGAGCACTTCAGCTATGATCCCACACTGCAGTGCCTTGCGCTTGAACCAGCCTGCCTATTTCCCTGGGTGCCTGCCATGGAGGTTGCCTCCCTGCTGAAATCCTGGCACATCACCTAGTGCTCTGTAATCCAAGTTTCTTTCAAGCTCACATACCCGGAATTCACCACTGCAGCAATGCCTCATGTCTCTACATGACTTCAGCTGATTTCCCAGTCTCCCTTGGGGAAAGGAGTATATTCAGCCTCATTTAAAAAGAAACCCATTGCTGAAAACCAACGATCTACAACCTACAATACAATGTACTACCTAAAACAGTTTCTGTATGGCTAGTAAATAATATAAAGCCATTTCCAACTCCTAGTACTGATGGGCTGCTTTATAATCCTAAGCATCTATAACAGATATGACCCCACATGCCTGGCACTGGCCCCTTATCCCACTCTTCAAGTGTACTGACAACAGTGTTGATAACACAGATATCTTAGCTGTTGCTGAGCAGTTCTTACACAGAGTCAAGGCATTTTCTGCTCCTCACACCCCACCCATGAGCAGGCTGGGGGTGCACAAGGAGCTGGGAGGGGACACAGCAGGTACAGGTGACCCCACATATCCAGAGGAATATTCCATACCATACAGCATCATGCTCAGCATACAGAGCTGGGGGAAGAAGAAGGAAGCAGGGGAACATTCAGAGTGATGGAGTTTGTGTTCCCAAGTCATTGTTAAGTGTGTTGGAACCTGGGTTTCTTGGAGTTGGCTGGACACCTGACAACCCATGGGGAGGGGTGAATGAATTCCTTGTTTTGCTTTGCTTGTGTGCGTGACTTTTGCTTTACCTATTAAACTGTCTTTTTTCTCAACCTATGAGTTTTCTCACTTTTACTCTTCCAATTCTCTCCTCCAGCTCACTGGGGGAAGTGAGCAAGCACCTGTGTGGAACTTAGTTCCCAGCTGGTGTTCAACCACCACATCCAGTTAAGATAACTGAGTGCTCCTGGTATTAGGCTTTGCAAATCTCAATGATCAGCAAAACCCCTCCTCAGCTCATTTCTTCTGAAACACTAACTTGAATATTAAACATTCTCTGGTAGGTGCAGCCAACCAAATCTTGCAGGCATCAATCATTCCTCAAAGCAGAAGCTCTTACCTAACACTGTGCACCTTGCAGGGACTGGGAACGCATGTTTCTCATTAGTCTCAGCATTGCTGATGAATTTCAGCTCTAATTGTATCGTTCCTGTATCATGGGCCCAAAATCACCAACTCCTTACATCTAAACAATCTCCTTTCCTACAGTAGCCCCAACCCTTTTCCACATGGATGCTGCAGGATCTTGTTAAATTTCTTCATTCCTTGCTGTCACAGAAATGGGATGTGGCTGGGGGTGGAAGGGATGAACTGAGAAGGTTCAGTTCTGAGCCTAGTGTTAGGATTGGGATAAAGATTTGGTTTTTGCAAAAGAAAGCTTGAAAAATCTGTGTTTATTGTCTATTCCTACAAGAACATTAAAGCTAGAATGGGGGCTACAGCTGGTAGGGGACAATTTGGGGTAACAGGGCAGGATAGGATGTGGGTCCTTTCAGTGAAGGCTGCAGTTGCAGCTAGAGGTTCAGATGGGAAGGGTTGATCCAGAGAGGTAGCAGGGGACAGAGATGCTAGTCACAACTGCAGATTAAACCCTGAATTTTGATTAAAACTGGGGTTAGAGTTTGACCCTAATCCAGGGTTTAAGAGGGCTGAAGAGTCAAATGACTGCTGGATTGAAGAGATGCATCAAGTCAGGCTGCAGATGGCGTGGTAGGGGAAATTAACTCACTGTTTGGGCTGGTGATGGAGGGGATTGGTAGGATAGATGTCAACTATGTGGTTGGGTTAGGGTTAATGTTAGAGTTTGGTTCACAGGAGTCTGAAGAATTCAGGAAAACACAGGAACTTTTAAGACTCGTAGGATTTTGATGAGGTTTAGTTTCTTGATGAATCTGGTAAGTGTAGATGCTAATATGGGGAGAAGTATTAGACTAGTTCAAGATTGTTTTGGTTAGTGCTTGCTTCTGGCTATATTGACTCTGTCAAAGGAGGCAGGGGACTCCTAATGAAAGTTCAGCTATTGTACCTTTTGAGGAAGAATAGGATAGATTAGTTTGGACAAAGCCAGTTTTAATAAGTTTAAAGTTAGAGCTAGTTCTGAGTAAACATAATTTGACTCCACCAATAAATAACACTTGAGAGTTCAAAGGTTTTATGCAGGTGTCAGTTATGCTCACTAAGATCAGCAGGAAAAACAAACACACCTACATAAAAACTGCGTGTACAAATCAAACATTAACTGATGTTCTCAGTGTCCCATACAGGAAATGCACATACACACACATATATGGTTAAATGTGTGGGCTCTAAGAAAATTGAGGAATTGAGGTGTCACTGTGGGAAGATTTCAGAAAAACAAGAATACTTCAGCTCAAGGCCTAGGTATCAATTCTAGCAAAGACAGTGGCTACCACTCAAATTCTCATTAAGTCCAGTAGTTACCATCGTAGAACTCAGACAGTACTAATTACCAATTTATTTATAAATTTTCCAGAGTTAATTTGAAACCAAACCATTCACCCATTTTCCTAAGTCTTCTGAGTTACATCTCCTTTGAGAGTTACAGAACCACAGAATATTCTGAGTTGGAAGAGATCCATAAGGATTGTTGAGTCCAACAAGTTAATGGTCCATATGGGGATCAAATATGCTACCTTGGTGTTATCAGCACCATGCTCTAATCAACTGAGCTTGTCTCAGATTATTCATGATGGATAAGGAGTAAAATATATAAATAATAAACTGCATAATGCACACTGTATTGAGGAATGCAGTAGCCTATGCACTCATACAACAAATTTTGTGGGTAGCTTAGTTTGGTATTTATAGAAAATCACAATGGCACTTCAAAATTGTTGAATCAATATTTCAAGAATAGAAATTTACAAAAGTGCTCAGAATGGTGCTTCCATATTAGAATATTTAATAGTATTCTTTGGAGATATATATTCAACTTCACATGAAAACCACAAGTCAGTTTATGTATTATACCTCAGAACAGCCTCTGGAATCATTTAGATGTCTTATAAAAACCTAATTCAAAAGCCAGGAGGATTTTCCACTTGTCTTTTTTGGGTTCTGTTCATCAACAGGTGAATCCTACAGCCTGTAAAGCATCTGACCTTAGTGGCGCTGCTCATGAAACAAAATGCTGTTGGGAAGAGAATACCCTTTAATAAAAATGGACATGGAAAGTACTGAGATTAAGTTACACCCTTCTCCTTCTCATTGCAACAACACTTTTGCCTTCAAATATACCATTACATGTATCATGTGCTTATTCTAAAAGAGCTAAAAAGCAGAAAAGGGCATAAAAGAGAGGGGGCCTTTGGCCTTTTTAAATGTGGAGTTAAAAAAAAAGCCAGTTGCTGGGATGGGTGCTCTAATACTGGGTTCCAGGGCCTACAAGGAGGGACAACCAGTTAGCCTCCTGTCCATCTGTAGTGGCTCTATTTTTAAGCACAGACTTTGGGCATTAGACTGCAGGCCACCATTCCCAACATCTGCTTATTCCTTAAGGCTCCTTTGCTGCAGAGCTTGCCGCTTGAAGACGTACTGTGACACCCACCCTGACACTGATTTCAGGTGGGAAATCTGATTCAGAAGTCTGTGCAGGTCTGTTGGTCTACTACACCACTGGTAATCCCGAGAGCAGGGTTTCCTCCACTTCTGTGATTTGCTTAAGTCATGGGAGTTCTCCTGTCAGTCTGAATAATGCAATTAATATTACTTAATTTTGTTTTGCATGCCCTTGTGCCTTACAAGTTGCAATTATAAATTATAAATTGAATGACATACTTACAAGAGCGTATTATTTAATATGACAGATACTTTCAATTATAAGCACTTGTTTCGGTATGAGTTTCTTCCAGCAAATGATAATTGATGAGGGCAAAAATATTTGTCAGGAGATTTCTAAAAATTTGTCTACTTTCTTTTAAAAATTCCCCAAACTTCAAGCTGAAAAAATATTGATAGAGAAAATGTCTGGTGGTTTGGGTTTTTAGGGTTTTTTTTTCACAGTGTGCTGAATTTCTAAATCTGTGAGGGTTTTCCCCCCTTCCTTTTTAATAGAAAGTTTTAGAAATGTATGTTCTCAAGCATCCTGACTAGCTCTAACTTCCAAGTGCAAAATCCAGTTACATTACATACTACAGGCAATTACATTCCTAAAAGGAGAACCTACACTAGAAGCAGAGCAGCCCAAGGGCAAGTCTGCTCTTTAGTGTGACATTAGAGGACGGATGAAGAAATGCACTAACCAAAACTCTGGCTACATGCTGCGGGCCTGCCTGTAAATGAAGGGAATCAGTGACTGCAGGCTGTGCACAGCACTGCTCCACTATAGGCTGAGGCAAAACCCCATACTGGACAAGCCTGAAAAATAAGCCTGTGAAATGTAAAGCATGAGACTTGCTATGTTTGCCCAAACCAATTCATGATAGTTCTTGAAGCTTCTGTCCTGGAAATATTGCAGTTCAAGGAAGTTCTTGTTTCTGTGCACACTGCTGTATTTCACAGCCATTTCTCAGCACTTCTGTCAGTCTTTAGGTCTCTCCTTGCACATAGGGTGCTTATAAACTGTGCATGTTTACAGGTTGTTTCAGTTAGTCCATTGCTTCAAGGAGAAGTTTAATCAGATTTTCCTTCTCTTTTCAAAGCTGATCCTTTTTCTCTGGGATGCTCTTCTCTTGGGTGGGAGATGGAACATGCATCGGGAAGCTCCTCTCAGTCGTTTCCTGGAGGCTGCTCCCTTTTTTTCGTGTGTCCACCTCCGTAGTCCGTCTGCCAGCCTTTTGCTACTTCCATGGATTACAGGAGACATCTTGTGGTCATGAGCGAAATCACGGAGCATGCAGAGTGGAGTCTGCGAGGGCTGAGTAGTGACGGGCTTCCACCGCCTCCCAAGCGTTAATTTTCCTTTCACTGGTGGGGAATAAGGGAAGTAGGAGTCATCCATTTGTCTGAAGGGGCCTTCTGAGCTAGGGCAGCCTGGCTGAGCTAGGACAGAACGAAGATTTGAGGCTGTGGAGGTGACATATGGGTCAGCCTTGTATGTGAGTGACCTATGAAATCTGCTGCAGCTGGCTCAGACAGATGTTTCTTAGCTGAGGCCTTGCTAGCAGTGTCTCCTTGCTTGCAGCCACCTCTTTCCTAGAAGGAACGTTAATGCAGTTTGCTGCAGAGCATAGGCAATGAAGAAAAGCACAACAAGCGAGAGTGCATTTGTATTTAACTACAGCACAGTAATATTTCGGTGACACTGTGGAAACGGACATCATTCAGCCAGTCACCTAAACCTCACTTAAGATAGTCTGTGGAATTAGGATGTTGTCAGTATTCTTACCAGATCAGTGCAGAGGGAGAGGTCCATTGAGGTAGCCTGTTATTTGAAGGTGTCTGTTCAGAGAAAAAAAAGTGAATTAAAAAAAGTGGATTGAGAAAAGTATAAAGAAAAGTAAGACGGAAAATAAGAACACAACAGGGAAGCAGAAAGAGAAGGCGAGATGTTTTTATGATTATTAACAGGCATCTGTCTCTGATGATAATTACAATTATTGGACAATTATGTAGCAGCATTTCTCAGCTGGCCTGGACTTTTACCGTGGTTGGTGCCATGCCCATACATTTGGAAAATGACAGTACATGCCTCAAAGAGAGCCTCAGCTATGACACAAGATAAAGCAGATGAAGGAGACAAATAAGTGGATTGTGAAAGGGTGATGGAAGACATACCTGCCAGTAATAAAAGGATGGGGTCAGTTCTAAACTTATCATCATACCATGCTGTGCAATTAAAAGCCTTGTGAGAGAGCAGAGAAATGAGTATTCATGCTACGTGAGCTGGAGACAACAGCAGCAGCAAAAGGTAACTCCTAGAAGATGCATAACAAACACTGACTCAGAAATCATTCAGTAGAACTTACGTCAGGCCAAGCAATCTGGTATTGAGACCATATAGCAATCACTTGTCCCCAAACTGCTATTATCCATGGTGAGGAAATGATTCTTGCAAGTGTGCAGCGAAAAAGAACATGATCTTCCAGACCCCATGGAGTCACAGTTTATTAGTAGAGACTTGCAGAAGATGGAAATTCTATTTGGCAAAAGACTGCCCACTCATCCTCATTAGCTATGGCACCAGTAACTCCACAAGTTCTATGCAGAAGGGTATTTCATAAAGGATTAGTGTCAGGTCGACCTGGATACTTCATTTTGTGATGTGGAAATTCAATATTTTATAATAAAATATAAAATTAAATGAACAGTCCTTCTGGAGAAGAAAAATAAAAGAAAAAGCAAAAAGCACTTCAGAATGTTTCCTCAAGTGACAAAAGAGCATTTTGCAAAATTTTCTCAACTCGTCTCCCTTTTCTTTCCCCTTTGTTGTATGAAATTACTGAGAAAATTATGCTATTTTGCAAATGTGTCAATGATGAGGAAAGTGAATTCTCTGTTCTGGCATTGTTTTCCCAACAAGCTCAATTAAGCAGTTCACTTGTCTTTCGGAGGTAAATTTTGTCCCCTTCCTTGAAAATTTTGCGCAATTAATGCTTGGCCCAGCTGTAACAGCTCTGCACACACTGCCTCAAAATAGAGCAGCACTTCTGCTACCAAATGCCAGCCCCACCGAGGGGGCCAGTGCATCTTGGGCAAGATGTCCTCTCGGAGCAAGACTGGGGAGATGGCACAAACACAGACTGGTCCTTCTAATCTCCTTGGAGCTTGCTGTGGCCCTACCTGCAATGTCCACCTGCCCTAATTTATATCATAGAATCACAGAACCATGGAACAGCCCAGGTTGGAGGGGACATCAAAAGATCATCTGGCCCAATTTTTCTTGGGAGAGGGAATCATGATTAAATTGTGTAGCAACCTGACCAGTCTCAAATTGAAAACCTTCTCTGATGGGGACCATTTTCCTGGTAAGGTTGTTCCACTGAGTTATTATTCTCACTGAAAAAAATGTCTTTCTTATATCAAGATGAAATATCTCCTAGTACAACTTGTACCCATTTCCTCTTGTCTTTTCCATGTGTCTCCTTGTGAAGAAGGAGCCTCTGTCCTCCTTGTATCTGCCCTTTAAGTACTGGAATATTGTGATGGGGTCCCATAAGCCTTCTCTTCTCCATGGATGGAAGATCTAACTCCTTCAGTCTTTCCTCATGGGGCAGGTTCTCCAGCACTTTGATCGTCTTTGCAGCCTTCATTTGAGCCCTCTCCAGTCTGCTTCTGTCTTTCTTGAATTGTAGTAACTAGAATTGGACACAGCATTCCAGATACAACCTGACCAACCCTGAGTGGAATGATCACATCTCCATCTCTGCCGGTAATGCTCCTGTGGCTGCAGCCCAGGATCCAGTCTGACTTTGTTGCTGCAGCCGTGCTCTGCTGACTCATGTGCAGCCTTTGTTGTGTACCAGGACCCTCAGGTACCTCTCAGCAAGGCTGCTCATCAGCCACACAGATCCTAACCTTTACTAGGCCCTTCAGTAATTTTAAATCTCTGCTGTATTTGCCTTTCTTGGCTGCTGAAATAGCTGGGAATGGCTGACATAAGAGAAAGACCTGTACAACCCAGAATCTGTCTCCTCTTAAATATTCCTTGTGCTAGGGTCTCCAGGAGAGGGTGAGATATGGCCTGAGGGCATTTCATTAGTTCCATTCCATGTGCCTCTTGGCCATGATTTTCTTTCTAGCCAGCACTGACATTGAAATGGATGGTACATAATACATCTGAAAAATGTTATTCAACCCTCATCCTTACCTGCACAACAGTGGGTAGATCCACATCAACTCTGGGCTTTCCAAGGACTCTTTACAAATTGCAAGTAGGGAATTCCTGTGTCTCAGAGATGCCTGTATGTGCTCCAGGGTGCCAGACTTGTCAACACAGAGCAGGCACCATGTATTGCTCTGATGTAATAATTGAGACACAGTTCTTTGCCATTTGTATAGCTGGCTAGTCCAGAACTAACATTATAAGCTACAATATTGAATGAATTTTGCTTATAAACAGGCATTACTGACACAGTATTATCTGAGAATGCTAAGCCTGATCAAACAATTAGCTTATCTCTTTCTCTTGCCTGGTAAGGTGAGTGTAACCACGATCCGTGTGGAATGCTTGGACATACCACACTCTGGTATTTCACATCTACCTCACTTGCAAAGCTGTAGTTTTAGTTAAACCTGCTTGGCAATAAGTACTGAGCATGTTTGTCTTCAGGATCCTGCAGGTACCCTTTTGCAGTACCCAGCCTCCAAACTTCACCGTGGACTCTGGTTATGTTTGAGGGACAAATCAGTAATGTTAATATGCAGATGAATGGTATAGCTGTCATTCACAGAGTGCAATTTTGAATTGCCCTATATGCCAGCATCACAGCAAAAGGATGACATGGGCAGAAGTTCTCATTTATTAAGTGTTGAATTTTGAAATTCTAGTCACATTTGAAGTAAGATTTTGGTGTGGTGGCGGGGTAGGGAGAGGACAGAAACCTTGAGGTCCAATCCAGATTAGACACTTGATTAGGCACAACTCCTAATTAAACTGTGAAACTTGTTTCACATAGCTGATGCAAGTCAAAGGTATAAAAGTGTTCAGAATGCAATTAGACACATTCATAGGAAAAATTCAAACAAGGACAGAACATCAGAATGAGGATACACTTAATATCTCAATAATTCCTTAAGCCACAAACAGGCAGAAGCTGTAAGTGCTTGAGGAAAAAGCGTCAATTTAGGCATGTGCTGTTCTTGTGGTCTTTCTTAAGCATCTGTTAGAAGCTGCTGTTGGTGGTATGCAAGCAGTTTTGATGGACCACTGGTCTGGGACAATACCACCGTTTTTATGCTTTTATATCTCCAGCTCTGCTCACTACAACTCCTAGGTCCTGCAGTGCTAGAGACTTCCATTTGAGTGTCTTGCATTGCAAAAAGTCACCTCAAATATGGGGCTGTATGCTTTGTCATACAAATATTCTAAGCAGAACAGTTTTCATAAAAGAAAAGACAAAAAACCCCACAGAAAGTTATAGCCTATATAAGGTCTTGTGCATTTCCTCTTGTGTCTGTTCAAGCAAATGACATAGAGCTCCTAGAAAATCAGAGCACGGTATCAAGCTTATATCTCAGCAAAGTGCTAATAATGTCTGCTATTGTTTCTGCAATAAATTCCTCTCACCAAAACTTTGGCTTAGAGTAGGGCAAAGCCTAGATTTTGTCAGCTGCCACTTTCTGTTGATGATTCCTTAAACACTTTAATTAGAAACACACCTGATAGTTCTTTTCAAACACATGGTGAACTGCTGTCACATGAGCACAGTAAAATTTCTGCACAGCAGTTTTCTCACAAGAGCCCCATTGCTAATATAGCAAAAATACTGCTAAAACTGTAGGCCTTGGCCAAGTACATGTAGATTGTACTAATACTGGTGAAAATTAGTTTTATGGGCTTATGTCTAATAATACCAACAAAACAGTGAATCTGAAAATGGGATAAATGCTAAACACAAACTCTGCAAAGTAACAGCAATATGGTATGTGTTATGTGTGCATGGAAAAGCAGCCAACTGATTATTGGTATTGTGCCTGAAAAAGAGACTATTGAGGGACTAATTTCTGGTAATATTAATCATATCTTAAGTATATTTGACCCCTGCAGATCAATTGCTGTTTTCAGGAACTGAATACCACGTGACATAAAAGCATTCCCAAAGGAAATCTATTCTTCTCTACCCAAATGTCTTTATCTAAAAGTGGATAAAGATTATTTGCATAGAGAATGTGAAGAAGATATTTTTCAGCTATTACAGTGCCTCTGGGATTAGCACTTTCAGAAGAGATGATTCCTTCTTCCTTTTATTTTTTTCTTTTTAAATGGGAGAATAAGTCAAATTCTCATTCTGGATTTTATTTTGTTTTTATTTTCCTGCAGGTAACCACTGGCAAAACCTCCTGCTTTCCACAATTTTGTTTTAATGCAAAAGTATCGAAGACAATCTTTCTTTTAGCTGTGGCGGGAGCAAAACATAGTTTTGTACCTTTTTTTTCTATTTTTTTGGACTACCAGAGGCTCATACTGCAGAAGACACATGTGGTTAGATGCTAAGTAAGAAATATGGGTAAGATATTGTTCAAAACTCTATAGTGCAAAAATACCCTGCTCCTAGCAGTAGTAGAAATAGGAATCATAGAAATCTAATGTGTTAAGAATTTCAATAAATCTTCTAATCTAATTCTTTGGTGAAAGGCATCAAGTGTATCTAGGCCACTGGCAAAGATGTTTGTCAAATAATTCATAAATGCCTTGAATGAAGGAGGTCTCTCAGAGTTTCTCTACCTCTTGGTCCTGAGGCTGTTTGGCTTTAAAATGAGAAAATTCACCACATGTCTAACATAGTTAATCTTTGCTGAAAACCAAAATTATTTCTTTTTGGCCTACTTCTAGCTGGTCAACAGCACTCTTGTTTCACAGAACAGCAGTTCACAGCTTGTCCCACACTCCTCTTGCAAATCATAGAATGATTTGGTTTGGAAGGGACCTTAAAAATCATCTAGTTCCAAACTCCTGCCATGGCCAGGGTTATCTTCCAATAGACCAGGTTGCTCTAAGCCCCATCCAACCTGGCCTTGAACATTTCCAGGGATGGGACATCCACAATTTCTCTGGCAACTCATTCCAGTGCCTCACTACCCTCACAGTAAACAATTTCTTCCTAATATCTGAATCTAAACATACTCTCAGTTTAAAGCCATCCCCCCTTGTTCTATCACTACATGACCTTGTAACAAGTCCCTCTCGAGTCCCTCTCCCTTTTCCCTACTGAAAGGCCACAAAAAAGTCTCTCCAGAGCCTTCTCTTCTCCAAGCAGAACAATTTCAACTCTCTCAGACTTTCCTCGTAGGAGAGGTGCTCCATCCTTCTCAATAAAACCAGAAAAAAGTCTGGATGCAGTCACCTCACATCCACACACGGACACTACCCCTGTGCCACCAGCAGCACAAAGGGTTTTCCAGCCAGGACACACTTCAGCCCTTGCAGAAACACTTGTGGAGACCAGAGAAACTCCCTGAGGTCCATCGCTGCTTCTTGCTCCTGATGCAGCCTCAAGATCCCTGTGTGTTTTAATCAAAAAGATTGTTCAAGAAGACTTGCAAAAAAACCCAGGAAAAGCTCAAAATGAACTTGCTCAAGGGGATCTGAAACGGTGGAAGAAGCAGGACTGGGCTTGGAGGAGCTCCAGCTGCAGCAGATGTTGTGCTGCTGCTGGGGCATGTTGTTGAAGTGGCACCCTTAAAAGCCTATATCTAGAGTTGTATTGCAGCTTTCTTCAGGGAGAGCTGTTGGAAAATCCAGTGGGATTTTTGCATGTCGGAAAATCCAGCTCATCTGACTGGAGCTGTACCACTTATCTCCTATCCCATCAGGACACTGCTGGTCCCAGGGGACCATGGGAGCTCCCTGCTGGGTCTGTTAGGGCAGGTTCTGGTAGCTAGGGCTCATCCCACACCACAGCCAGGGGCATTGGGCACCTCCCTGGGGCTGGGGACAGGCCAAGATGTGGACCTGCAGGTGGGGGCAGGGCACCTGGGTGCTGGAGACTGGCCCTGCCGTGGTGTTTGGATGGGGGGCTGATGGCCATGGCAGGCTGACATGAAGTTCTGTGTGGAGGTGGGCTGTAGGCAGGGTAGGGGGAGTTCTGGAGGGGGTGGACAGGGACAGGCAGGGCTGGCAGTGCCTCAGGGCTATGACACTACTTGAATTTTCATGCTTTCCCTCCTCTCCACCCTTCTCAATTAGCTGCACTTATGGCACTAAAATCTGGTGGATATGAGGTGCTGATGATAAGCCTTCTGAGACTAACCAGTTTGATGTGATCCTTTGGCACGAATACCATGACTGGTGCACTCTTTTTATCTGTGGTTTGCAAGGTAGAGTTGACTTCCATAGAGCATATACATGGTCCCTCTAATGCATAGTTATCAATGAATCAATCCAACCCTGAAAAACACAAGGGTCACTTGTTCAAAAGTTCTTTCTAAGTGTCATGAGATATGTAAAGCTGAAAAGTGTCATGCTGATAAAATATCTTTATAAGCATATTTTGTCTGAAATGGGTCATGTTCCAGAAGCATGCAAAGTGCCAGAGCAGCAGTTGCAAGGGCTCGACAGCATAAGTTCTACGCACACCTGAAGACTTGACATTTGCCTTCTTCTCTAAGTTGTCCGTGTGCTACCCAGGTGTTGTCACCTCTCCATGTCTCTGCATGAAGAACTGCTGAAACTAATGTCAAAGGAGGAATTCAGGTAGTAAGGAATGAATTCCATCATATTTCTCCCTATTGCCTGGATAAGTTTTAGATTGTGTCAGATTTCCTTCAAGGTTTTGCTAGCATCCTTGGGACAAGCCATGTCAAAGATACAAGTTTATGTTCCTGAATGTCTTCAAACCAAACTCGGAACCTTATCTGTTTCTTTGACCAAAATGAGGTTTGGTCAACTCAAAACTTGGTTCAATGTTTAACTAAATGAGATCGAATAACTGAAACTAAACAAATGAGTTTTCCCCTCTGGTGTGAAACAAAAAAGTTTAAAACCATGGATCAGAACTGCCAAAAGCAGAGCCCCAGTTCCTCCTGCCCACAGGTGTGGGTGTGAGTCACAGTCCTTCTTTCAAATAAAGTGTCCAAATAGAGAGTCCAGATAAAGTGTGGGCTGAAGAAATTCACTTGTGACTACAGAGATGCAGCCCCCTGGGTAAAAGCAGAGCCTCTCTCAAAACCTGGTTCTTTAATTTCCAATTCACAAATCAAGGTGAGACATGGTATACTGTCATCTGAGAATGATGATTTTTTTCTCTCCTGTCTGGCTTTTTTAGTTGAAATGAAGTATGAATTGACTAAACCCCAAACTGACTGCTTATATTTATTTGTAAATAAATATCTTGCCATTAGAGACTATTATATGTCTGCAAAGAAGTCTATTTTTTCCTGATGTCACAAAAGCAATTTACCAGAATATATTTTTTTTTTTCTCGGAATGGTGGTGCTTAATCATTTTACGAAAATGTGGGAAAGAACTGTTGTCTGTCCTTTGCCTTGCAAAGAACCATTAAGCTTTGGACCTATTAGCTGGTTTCATTTGTCTCTCTTTGTAGTTATATAATGAAATATTTATTGAAAAATAAGAAGTAACTGGTAACTCCATTCCATCAGTAAACAAGTGTCTTCTTCACCTTGTGAAAATGTAGGATGGACAAATCTTCAATTAAACTACAGTGGATACATGGGTTTGCTGAAGACATTTTATCTGGAAAGTGGAACATCTGTTCCGCCTCTCACATTTTTCCTCAAGGAATTCCTCTTTTAAACTATCACAGTTTTACATTCTGCCAAAGATTTTATTTATCACTCTGACACGTTCAAAACTGCTAACTTGAAGTCCATCCAAACTGTACCAAGGTAACTATGGTAGCTGAAGGATTTTATACTTGGTTTTCTGTCCTAAAGTTTGTAAGCACCTGTTTTCCTGTAAGTATATGCACAGCTTAAATCATTCACTCTCTTGTGCCCTTTCTCATCAGACACACACAGAAGTCACTTGTTAATAGTGTCTCATTTAATCTCAGGCATTTCTGTTTTGTGATTCTTTATATCTTTTTTTAGTATGTGGCCTCCATTTCAATCTGAACTGACACTACTGTGATGTTTTTTAGGCTTTTATGATGCAATTAAGATTAAAAAGTAAGAAAAATAGGAATGCTAACCCCAGACAACTCAGATGCTTTTAGTACATGGCCATATCAAATTCTTTCTCTAATAATTTGTTATTGTTTTTCTGATGTACTGTTTCAAACATATTCGTTTTCAACTACTTACTAAGAGACAGATTATCAAAGGGACTCAGCACCCACCTGCTAAAGGATAATGATTGTCAAGGCCTTAAACACTCACCTTTGCAGTACTTTAGTCCAGATACTCAAATAAACCTGGCACTCACTTCCAAGTGTGTGAACATCTGGAACCTCTTCTGATGCCCCAGTGAGAGATGAGTGTTTCTGAGAGTCTATTCACGTGCACCTTTTCTTTGACATCAGGCTCCTAAAACACGATGTATAGTCCTGAAAGAAAGCTGACTTGTAATGTTATTAAACATAGCCAAAGTAAGTCCTGAGTTCCATTAGAAAATCTGTTGCCGTACATGGGAATCACCTAAAGCCCTGAGAGTGTAAGCCTGTGTTACATCCGACTGACTTCTGACACGGAAGTCAGTAGCACTAACCTTTCACCAGACATGGCAGGTGAGTCTACTGTGTAAACTCCTACCCTGCCGACACATCTCAGCCTGACCTTTAAAACACCCAGCCTTTCAGCTGTGACTCCTTTTCTCATCAATCCCACTATTTGCTAAATTTCTAAATTTCATCATCCATCTCCATTGCAAGCATTTTTGGCTGGGGAGGAGTGGGAACCTGATTGAGCTGGTGGGGCTTTGAAGAAGTATCTCAACAAGAGGTACTCATGATCACTTTAGGAAACAATAGTCCAGTAACACGAAGCAACATTCCTTTCTTTGCCCACTTCACTTGCTGCTCTTGATGTCTGAGGACTTTGCTGTATTCTTTTTAGTTAATACACTTCAGCTAAAACTTCATGTAACAAAATAAAAATAGAAAACTCAGCATATTAAAATAATTTATTTTTATTATCTTAGAACCTCAAAGCAGATTCCAGGTGGTCTAAATGTGAGAACTGGGACCTCTTCATTTATAAAGTGGGTGGAGGAAAACATTGAATGCTCATTTCTTGTGTTAAACAAAGAATTTTGCAATTCTGCTTGCTTAGCTGTTTTTCTCCTCTCTCAGTATCTTCTGTCAGTAATGAAATTAAGTGCAAATTAAAGTGATATGTCTGATCTTTGAAGTACAATGTATAGAAGAAAATGTTCTTTTAAATGAGAAAGTACTGCACTGTCAATTCTTCCTCCTCTTCCATCATGTTTAAGGACATTTGATTTCAAACTGTCTTAATCTGTAGTCTCTAGACAATAATTTTCCCAGGAGGACAGGGAAATGGTAACAAGTATAATGATGTTCATTATTTTGGCAATATTGGTTAAATAGGATTTTGGTATGCATTCTTATTCGCCATAGATTTGCAATTTGAAAGACTCCATCAGATATTTACAGTTTCATAGAAGTTGTTTCATCTCATGGTCTCTCTTTCACTGCTGGGTCTGATCTTTAACTTTGCTTATCACCATTTAGCCATGCAGCTCCCAAATCTAGTTCCATATGTTAATTAAACACAGTATTTGACTTGCCCAAAACACTAGACATTGCACATCTGAAATGAACCATGAGGAGCTGGATCAAAGCAATTTGAAATAGGATTTCAGCTGTATGGACTTCATCCACCTGTATTTACCTAGGCACCTCTAAAATCTCCAAAAAGAAATGATCAATTTGAAGAATAAAATCAAGATTTCCTGACAGTTTAAACAAGAAAACTGGGAAGGAATTGTTCATGCTGCCATTCATGCATCTGCAAATGTGTTTCCTTCCTAATTTTGTCCATATGCAGCTGCATGTTCTTCCTAATTAATGAATTGCCCTCAGGTTACTCACCCAGACACATCTAATCTATCTCTGTCCAAAATGACTAAACTCTGTGCTGCATTAAAGATGTAAAAGGCCACAAATTACTTTCTTGATCTTTTCAACTAGATCACTGCTTGCCAAATAGCATTCTCTCCATGTGGCATTCAGGGTGATTTCATCACCTCAGGGCTGAAGCTTTCAGTAGAAGTGAAGTAAAACTTCTGCTTCTAAAAAATTTCTCAATTCTGACTCCAGTTCAACAGAAGAAATGTTAACTTCAGGTTTATGCTTATAAGAACTTGAATCCAATAAAATGTGTAAGCATGCACCTCCATCTTTAAGCAAAGTTTCTTGAGAACAATTTCCAGCTAAAGTTATGTGATTGAGATGAATGTTCAACATATTGTTACAGAAGGGTATTTTTTCCAGACCTCACAATAAGCAAGTGGGTGCAATTAGCATATAAAGCATATAAAGCAAATAAGAATAAGAACATGTCATCTTTAATACCGGCTGACCTCCACTGCAGTTATAAATGTAAGGGTGTGTGCAATTGTGATGTGAATTGTACTGGTTTTTTCTTACCTTGCTTAAAATTGTTTCCTCCTTAAGGCCTCTGAGAGTAAAAAAACCACTTCATGCTCTTCTGCCAGCTATGAAATGAAACATCAACAGTACTTGATAGGCTAAAGAATTGGAAATTATAGTGCTGGATGTGAATTCCCTGCAGGAGTCCAAGCAGCAGGCATGCTTGCTTATCACATTGAAGGCAAAAAATCGTCCATACAATTTGACCTCTGTTTCAAGTGTGAACACCACAAGAGAAGCAGTTATCAGCCCAGTAATACTGCAGATTAGGTAGCAGGCACAAATTTGGCCAGAGACTTGCATTTAACAGAACACATTCCCTGTGAGCTTTAGCTGGAATTTGCCAGTGAGACCAAGCCTTATTTGTGCCCAAACCATAAAAAAGGAAGAGAAAAAACCCAGTTGTGTACTTCTAAATAGTGTGCTGAAAGAGAACAGCAGATGTGGAATTTATCTCCCACTTTGAGAGCACTTTCCCTGTATAATCACGGGGAAGCAGTCTCTCTTGTGCTTACAGTTTCTTATTTATGCCTGTCCTCGCTTTTCAGATTGTGAAGCCTTTGGGTAAGAACCATTTCCAACAGGTGCATACAGTGTCTGACATAGTGCACTGCCTGTACTAGCCAGCACACTGGGATTTGACCATAGTGGGAACAAAAATATGGGAGGAACACTGAGGAACTCTCTGTCAGTGTAATAAGCTAATACTGAAAAAAACATTCTCTGCTCCTTGTTTGGTTTAATGCAAGTTAGAAATGTGAGTGAAACAAACCCCTCACTTATTTAGGATGCTTAAAGACTTTTGCTGGCTTCAGAAGTTTACTCTTCAAGCATCCTTTGATCAAATCATGTGTGCAAGATAAAACTAGAGTTTTTTCTTAAAAATAGATTAGAAGAGAATGGGTTCTGGAGAATGGTACCTGAAGCCAGTTGTATGAGATTCAACAAGACAAGGTGCCAGGTCCTGCACTTGGGTCACCACAATCCCATGCAGAGCCACAGGCTGGGGGCTGGGAAGCTGCTCTCTGGAAAAGGAGCTCTGGCTGAACAAGAGTCAGCATGTGCCCAGGTGGCCAAGAAGGGCAATGGCATCCTGGCCTGGGTCAGCAGCAGTGTGGCCAGCAGGACCACGGCAGTGATTATCCCCCGGTACTCGGCACTGGTGAGGATGCACCTGGAATCCTCTCTTCAGTTCTGGGTCCCTGTGAGGTACAGTGAGGTGCTGGAGCGTGTCCAGGGAGGGGCAAGGGAGCTGGTGAAGAATCTGGGGAGTGAGTCATATGGGGAGCACCTGAGGGAGCTCGGGCTGTTCAGTCTGGAGAAAAGGAGGCTCAGGGGAGACCTAATCATTCTCTACAAATACCTGACAAGAGGCTGCAGCAAGGTGGGGGTTGATCTCTTCTCCCAAGTAACAAGAACCAGGATGAGAGGAAATGGCCTCAAGTTGTGCCAAGGGAAGTTTAGAACAGATAGTAGGAAAAAATTCTTCACTGTAAAGACAGACATTGGAAAAGGCTGCCCAGGGAAGTGGTGGAACCACCATCCTTGAAGTGTTCAAAAGGGGTATGGATGTTGCACTTGGGGATGTGGTTTAGTGGTGGACCTGACGGTGCTGGCTTAAGAGCTGGACTCAATGATCTTAGAGGTCTTTTCTAACTTCAATGAGTCTGTGATTCTATGATTTTTTTTCTAATTTAACTACAAAAATTGTCAATTTGGGGAAAACAGATGTGATACTGCCATGCTTTCCTGTTTTCTGAACTACTTTTCTGCTACTATTGTAAAAGATGTCTTGAAAATCATGTAGCTGGCATGCTATATCCTTGTTTTGGTACCCCTCCTGACTGGCAATTCTGAACTGTTGTTACTTAAATGTTGGGTGCTGACTACCACTTTATGTTTCTGCTTTTCTAATTGTGTTTGGATTCTTGAGGAATAACTACACTGTAAAGAGTTCTGGTCCTCAGGCACTCACGCAATATTTAGGACAGTGTAATCAACCCCCTGGGAAGATAATACAGGAAAACTTGATTGCTGGTGCCAGTAGAGTTTCTTTTCCAGGTCACTGTATGAAGTGAGGCCTGGAAGGTGGTTATTTTCCAATTTGCTTCTTTTTCTAGTCATTAAAGAGGCCAGATTAGTCACCTCCATCTTTTAGATCTTTCCTCAGGATCCAGAATTACTGTTCCTCAGATGCAGAATATTCCATATGGATCTTTTACAGTCTTCAAAGTTTAGTACATTGCAGTCTTTGTATAGCTCTTCAGTACTGATGTAGGTGAGGTTCGTTTTGCTTATTCTTTGGACATGTTGTTTTAATCCTTAAAAAAAAACAAAAACAGAAAACCCAAAAAAACCAAACAAGAAATCACCACAGCGGAACTTTGTATTATGTGTTTTTCATTTTTTATTACCGTAAAATATCCTTACGGAAAGATATTCTTCAGTGACTGCCTCTGAGCTCCTGATATGTGGTCAAAATATTGAAGCCCTTTTGGGATCTGTTACTGCATAGCACTGCAATGTAACTGTTACTGGCAGGTGTCAGAGTTGGCAGTCAACCTGAGCGCCACAGTCTTCAGGGGATGAATTGATTCTGAATATCTGAAATTTCATTTTTACTAGCTGTCCAACCAGATTGGCTGATCTCTGCTGGATAAGGCATTGATGCAAGCTGTGGATTGCCATCTTCTTAGAAATTGAAAAAGTTTTGCGAAGAAGCAGATGACCAGTGGTTTTATTACTTGCATGATTATTTCTGGAAGCAGGATATTTTGGTGCAGACTGATTAATTTTTAGCTGCTAGCATCTTTGATGCTTCCTATTGAATGAACAAATAAAAACCTTCTAAAATGAAAAATAATTTGCTGTTTGGTTCTATTCCAAACAGTGAACTCTTCCTTACTGTAATACTTGTTTCTCTCAGCACAAAAAGAGACTGTAGCACATGATTCCTTCTCAGCAGTATCAACACTAGGATTTTCTAGTTCTTTCTTCCTTAACTGCATGCTGCAGTGGCCAGAGCTGTACCTTGTTTCCCAAATATGGAAGACTCATAATTTATAAACTAAATGACTGTTTTTACTTGCAAATTCCCGTGCTGAAATTGCTCTATAGGAAGCATTTACACAAGTTTTACAGTAATGAGATGATCAGAATGAAAGCCAAGAAAGAAGTTGCAGGAGGCAGAACTCTGAGTGCCCACACTATTTTATCAAAAATTGCTTCTCTAATTGCTGAGAGACGAAAGGGTGAAAGTGGTGGCCCATCTGTATGTTTTCCCAGAGACAGCAATGGCAGCGTTGTACTTTAAGTATGTGAGATGGGCATATTGCTTTCTGTGTGGCAACTTGCTTCTCAATATCATCAGAAGCAGAGGCAAATCTCTGGTAGCAAAATTAGCTTTGTGCATCCTATCATCCAGTGAGAGGGTGCTGATACACATGAATGAGGGGTAAAGGAGAAGACAAAAAAAATACAGCAGAAAACTGTGACCACTTGGTGACATGACCTGGGCCATGTGCACCACATGCAAATGGGTCTCATAGTTCTCTCAGTATCTCTGACAAATTTTCCCTACAGCAATTTTATTTTATTACTGAGGCAAAGATCCATGTGTTTTAATATCCATTTTGTGGACAGTACATTTACAAACTGTTTTAACAACTGTTATGTGCATTAATCTCACAATGCATTTTCTTACTCATGCAATTATACAAAACATTTCTCTGAAGCGTGGTAGTAGACCAAGTCTAGAAAATTAAAAAAAAAAAAAAAAAATTAAAAAGTTTATTTCAGAGTTTGGAGACTCAAGTACTTTTAAAGGCAACTGCTGTCAATGTTGCTTTTGTGTTGACAGAATCTTCTTAAAAGGTTTTGTGGTGTGAAAAGCACCTTTTAGTGGGTTTTCATAATGCACTGGGAGAGAACAAGAAAATGTTTTTCTCACCATGGCCAGTCACAGAGCGCACTTAGAACATCGTGTACCCAAACCGGGAGGCGATTTTCCACTGGGCTCGCAGGCACAGCCAGTGGGATCGGCCTTGGAGACTGTTTGCTGCTTCCCAGTGCATCTCAGGATGACTCAGGCCCCTTAATGTGCCTGTAGGAGATAACCGGGGCGAGGGCTCACGCCCGCCCGAAAGTGAGAGATTGACGTCCCCACAGCTTGCAGGAGGCGAAAGTGCTTTTATTGTAAGAGCGTGGCTTGGAGCAGGAGGGGTGGCATCCCCCGTGCCAGCTGTGATGCAGCAGCCACAAGGTGGCACGAGGGGTTTGCGCGTCCCCCGCCCAGTGTCTGCCACCAAGGAGCACCCGGCCGCGCTCCCACTGCGGGCTGAGCTCCCCCAGCCTGCGGAGCTGCTCATGGGACAGCCCCCGAGGGCTGCTGTGCGCAAAAGCCAGGGTTGCTGTGTCCTTCAGGCTGCTATTTCTCAGCCTGGCTAAGTGAAAACCAGCCTGTGCACACACCTACTCCCGCACAAACCCTCCCTTCCTGCTGTGCCTCAGATCCCCTAGGGATGGCCATCACTTTTTGTCTTATACGGCCCGTGGCATCGGAAGATGGCTCTCAGACATGTAAAATGTCAAGCCCTCGGCTAAGCTGGCCGGACTCCCAGTGTCTGCTGGGGCAAGTGGACCCCGTGCCCATAGCTCTCATGTGGCTACAACAGGTCCTGTGAAACAGGGCCACGAGAGATCAAACAAACAGCAGATATTCCCAGTTTGGCTCTTCTAATCCTGCTGCTCTCAGCCTAATCTGTAACAGATCTAACAGCCAGGAAAATGAGAAAATCACACAGGAGTCTGCCACAGTCTTCTGCACTGGAACCTCGGTGATGCTGTGGTGGGAATAAAATTGGGTTTTGTCTCACAGATGAACCTGTCCTTGCTTTATTTCTGATACTTTTGTTGTATATGATGTATCTGTGACACTTATGGCTTTCTGGGGGTGGACAGGACAGGACAGGACAGGACAGGACAGGATGGATGGATGGATGCATCGCATACTGCTGTAGCTTTTGCCAAAGCAAAACTGAGTTATGAGGATGGGAAATAGAGAGAATCTGGTGCTGAGTTATTAAAAAATGCACTACAGATCTTCTTTGCAATATGTCTGTGTGAACTTCACTGATTTTTCTGCAATACTGCTTCATTCACAGACAGGGTTTTCCTTATAATTTACTTTCAGATGCTTTGTGCAAAAAATGTTTAGGAGTTTCTATCAGAGGTACAGCTTCTACTGGTCCTGTTGGGAAAGTAGTGTGAAAGTGTCACCCATAAAAGTTTTCCTTTTAATCTGCCTTAACATTTCCCTTGGAAGACAATTTGAAAGTTTAAGATAATGTGAAATAAACAGTTCCTACAGCCAGTACTATGCAGGTGCTATTAACAGCCCAGTCCCAAGGGAGGCAAACTTTCAGCATTCCTATTTGTTGTATTCATATATTTAAAACTTGCTGGTTTTCTAAATAGGACTCCAGGCCATGTAAGGATATTAGTGACATGTAATAGTTCAATGGGAGTTGCAGGTATGCAGCGCTCAGCAAAAGTAAGGCAGCAGCTGCGAGCTAAAGCAAATGTAAGTGCTTTGCTTCCAGACCTCTGTGGAATTAAAGAACTGTACCTGACTTCAATCTACCTCACTTCTTCCAAAAAAACATCCGAATGGAGAACTCCACCACCCCCTCACCTTTCCTCATTTCTTGCTAGCTAAAAAAATTGGATTTTAACATCTCTGTGACCTTTCAGTTTTATATTACCTAACTGGAGCAGAGGAAATGTTTTCTTCTTCAAGTGCAGCTTCCCTTTAGTTCCAGGCTCATTTTGGACTAATGTAGCACAGCACAAAATACCTCCAGGCTGTAATGTTTTGCAACACTTTTCCCAGTTAACATCCCTGAATTTTATAACCATGAATCCTGCATTCTGGGGTGGTTTGTGTCCCACCCTGTGGAATCTATAGAAATGGTAAGGAGTGATCCTGAAAAAGTATTTACTATAGGTTTAACTACTTAAATTAAATGCAGATGTTGAAAACAAGACGAATCATTGGGCATTGCACTTTTCTTCACATCCTAATACCAAGTTTATACTTTTTGTCCGTGGACCTATGCTTGGGAACTTTTGTCATCTTTCTAATGCACTTCAGTGACTGTGCTGACTTTACCTGTCACTGTTTTCCAGAGCAGCTCTGTGTACCATTGTTCATTAAGAAAAAATATGAGGAAAACTTGTGATTCAGCTCTCCTTACTGTCTCTTCTTCCCCCACGAAAATCAAGGAAGGACACCAACTCTATTGAGTGTAATGACTAGCAGTATTATTCACTAATCAGCACTGGAAGATGGGAAAAGATTTCTCTTGAATGACAACTTTTACTCAGTTGCAAAGTCTTCTTTGATTACCTTGTTTTCAGAGGATGAGTAATGTGGTCTTAATTCTTTTTAGTTTAGTTCAAGGTTATTAATCATTTTAAAACTAGCAACATATACATGAATTCACTGGTGTTTCATGTCTTCGACTGTACCTTTCCTTTTTCTTGGAGATGTTTTCTTTGCTATTTAAGTGTTGCTGATTTCTACATGCGCTGGTGGAGACCATCACCTAGTGACTACAAGTTTGGGGGCTGGGACAGGAATTTCTTCAACTAAAATCACTCTTCATAGGGGCTAAATACTAATCTTTCTTGAATCCATGACAGAACTCACTGGCAGATAGTTACTTTAGAGATTAGTGGCACTGAGTGTTTGGAGGCAAGAGAGGTATCATTCCTGAATAGTAAACTTCCAACACTGGCAAAAAAGTGGAGTCAGATTACCAAAAGTGATCATCTGACTCCACTGAAGTAATCAGGATCTTTGCCATCAGTGGGGTCAGGTATTTGTTTTAGAACTATTCATGTTTTTTAGCTATGTGCTCCCAAGAAAGTCACTGAGTTTGCTGTATTTCATACTTTATTGGATAAAACAGATGCAATTTATTAATAAATATATGACTTATAAGAATATTGTAAGATTAGTGGTAATGCATTCAGATTAAACTTATTGCATAACTGTAGCACATTTTATAAGTATGAAGAACCCATATTAAGTATGGGCATGTAATCACCAGACCACATGCAGCTCATCTTTCATCTAAAATAAAATATAATACTTTTTTCTAAATCTGTTATGTGGAGGTTTTAGCATAATTTTCTCAGTACTTAACAAATATTTTACACTTTCATAAAGAGAACTTTATTCTCCTATTCCAGTATTTATCTTGTAGTAAACAAGGTTTACTTCGTTGTACCTCTGTGATAATTACATAAAAATATTCTACATTAGGAATGGGAGGAAAGAAAGGCTATGTGGAAATGAACAGTATATCAGAAGCAATCCCTGTATGAGAACAGAACTGGTAGAACTGATCTAAGGAGATAAGGGTCAGAAGCTGTATTAAAACCAGAGTTATTTTCTTTCCATAGAGGAGATGTTTGAATAAATAATGTTCTTCACAATGGCTTTTGTTTGAATATGATATTTTTTTATCCCAGAAAGGTATGTGAAACATATAAAGGTGTCTCCTTGTGGAGTCCTTACTAAAAAAATCAAACCAGAACCAAACCCAAAAGCCAAAACACCTTTAAGTGTTAACATTAGATGATGTTATTTCTCAATTTCCTTGCTCAAACTTGTTGTCTATTGTGTTTCAGAGCAAATTCATGTCACAGTCAGATATTTCATCAGAGAAACTAACTGAAGTTATTTACGGTTTACAATGGTGAAACATTCTTTACAGGCAGTTAAAATCAACATACATTTTAGAACAATCGCAAGTGTTACTGAGACTTAGAAGAAAATTGCTGTAGGGTAACATATGTCAGAGAATCACCCCAAATTATATGCAAATAACTTTTTTTTTTTCTTTTCTGAAGACATATATCAAAGTCAATAATATGATTGCACTTGGAAGCAAGAAATCCCCAGGAAATGTATTTTCAGTACAGTGAAAAATACTATATATAAGCTTCAGGATTTAAAACATACCTATGGAGTATCGAGGTTTATCATTATGTTGTTGCTATTGACATATACAGTTACCTCTGGAGACTGAACAGAGATCTGGGGGTCAAAAGAGTGGGTTCAGTCTTGCAATGTCCTAGCAATTTCTGGTTTGTGCTGTGCTCTGCAAACTCCTATGAAATTCAAAACCAACTAAAGACATCAGTATTTACATAATGAGCTCAATAGACATGTACCTGGAGTTATGAAATCACATAGGAGTTTCTGCAGACAATCTTCATTCCTAATGAGAAGGGTCAATAAATCCAGTGCAGTTCTCTCTGAAATCAGTGAGTGGCATTACCAGGGTCAGAGACCGATTTTTGACATTAGAAGAGGCCATTACGAACATCCAGTCTGACCTTTGCATAAAGCAGGGCAAAGAATGGCTCGATAGCTTGAGATCTTTTAGAAAGATAGCAAGCCTGACTTTAAAGATTTTCTAGTAATGGAGATTGTAATCCAATTCTGTTTAAGTGATTAATTGCCTCGGCTGTTACAGAAATGCATTTTATTAGAAGATAGAGATGGATCGGACCATAAGGCCACACACAAGAAATTCTTTGTGCTATCTTTAAATATAAAAACTAAGAACCACACATTTTCCTTTAGGCTAAGTAGACTCGAGTACTTTGTGTAGGTTATGACAGGAGACAAAGATTATGTTTCCTGGCCCCAGTGTCTGGCTGGTGGCCCCAGTGTCTGCTGTCCAGCCAGCTCGTGGCACAGACGCTAGGAAACCCAGCTCCCCAGTCTCGCCCCACACCCCACCCCACATTTCTAGAGCTGTGCATCTGGTGGAGCACAGGCCCTCCTGTGCTGCCAGGGGATCTGGGAGCTCTTCCTGTTGCTCACTACGCACGAAACAGGGAGCTAAGCCACACGAGGGGCTCCCATGCTCAGGGCAGTTTTGGCTGTGGCCAGCATGGGCTGCAGCCCCACAAGGCAGAGGTTGCACTGCAGGGTGCACAAGCCACCGAGGACAGGCTTCTACACCCAACCAAATGTCTTTTCTCTTTTCCTTAATGAGAAAGACTCTGTTATTCTCTCATCAAAGTATGTGGTTCTGATTGATATTTACTGGGCTCTGTGTGACCCATCTCTGTCATCTTTAGCGTGGTTAATTGGAATTATTGAGCGGCGCCCGGCTCTGGCAGGCTGAGATTCACCCCTGTTGGGATGGTCCTCACCTGCCCGCCCTGGACTGCTTCTGTGCAGCCTTGCTCCTGTCAGACTGAATTAAGCTGCACTGTCAGGAGCCAGGGACCCTTCAACAATTTTCCAGCACAAGCAACACTAAATTAGTGTTTGGTAATAGGCTGCACACTGTTTTGTAATAAGAAAATATGGATGGTTCTATTTATTCCCTCTCGCTCCCTGCGATGATAAGAAATGTTCTAATTCATTATTAATTTGTTCCAACTATTTCTGGTAAATCTAAACTATGAATAACTTTAGCTATGCCATTAGCGATACCTCAGAACTACAGATGGATTTTTGTCTCTGGACACAGGCACATGGCAGTCCCACTGTTTCTAAAGGTGTACCCAAAATTCTGTCACATGTGGGTGCAAAACTGGGATTTGTCATTCACCTGGGGCTACAGCTGCAGCCAAAGCAACCTGGAACACAAAAATATTGTGGCTGTTATTTGTCCAGTATGAATTATTGTATCTTGGCAGCACTTGTGAAACTTTGTAATTCAATCTGCTTATGGGTTTACTCTCCCCCTGAACATGGACCAAGTGGAAATGAGAGTGGGGATAGATCTGCTGCCAGTGCTAAAGCCTGTTTCCTGCCCTGTGGACTTGTGAGGTCTTTTGTGGCATTTGATAGGTTGCTGGCTTTAGTGTAGAATAGGCCTTTGGAATACTAAGTCTTAAAAGAAATCCTTTATTTGTTGTTGTTGTTTGCCTTTCATAATTTATTTTTCTAGTTTTCATATATGAATGATTGATCAACGAACCACTGTCAGAAAACATCAAGGACAATTATTTTCTTCTCTTACAGCATATGAGTTTATCCGGGTGAAAGATAAGGATTATAAATAAATCTATTTGTCACCCAAGGAAATTTTCTGTCACAGGCATAGTGTGGTGGTACCTCCTTGTGAAACTGAGTCCACTGTTTGGTCATTCATTTATTTAGGAAGTGATTTCCTTGCCTTTGTGTTTGGATGGGAATGACTCCTCCTTTGCCTCTATGTTGTTGTAGTCATTTGTCTTCGTTTACTGAATAGGGGGAGGAGGACACCCACGGGGTAAGATCGAACACTGAGCTCCTGTGTGGGCAATCACGCAAGACACAGGCAACCCACTGGTCTTGTCTCTCACTGTTCTAGGCAGCAGCAAGAGCAGAATGACTGCTCTGCTGGTGCTCCTGCACTGCTGCCCTGGGAAATACTGTTCTGCCTCCTCACTTCAGGGAGGGAAAGAAGAAAACAACCCCGCCCATCTTTTTTGACTGTTTGCTTGAAAGTAAGGTTATAAAAGGAAGCAAGGAATTATCTGCAAGATTCTCACAGAGACTTTGCTAATGCTTGGTGGTCACATGCAAAGAGGCCGGCAAGGGTCCCAGCCATAAGGTGAAGTTTGCCTCTATCATCTCTTGAGAGATTTGTAGTCCCAGTACTGTCTCTGGTTGTTGTTCTCTGTTTTTTTGGAGCTTGTGCATCCTGCCCAGAACATCCCTGGGTGACTGTTGCAGTGGCCCAGCCTGAGTTCAGGCTGGCTGTCAATCAGGCCATCCGGTGGGTGGATTTCCCTGCCCAGGACAGTGGGTCTGAGGGTGGGTCTGAGGGCGGACCAGAGGGCGGTCCTGAGGGTGGCACAGAGGTGTAGGCCGCGCCCCCACCGGGCGCCACTTCAGACTGGGTCACCTCCCCCTCTTCTGGTATGTTCCTTGTCAGTTTAAGCTTGTTAGGTTGTTCATTGGTTCTCCCCTGTTACTCCCGCCTCCCTGTTTCCCCCATTGGTTGTTATCCTGAGCACCCTATTTTATGTCACCCTCATGTTTATTCATGTTCCCTTATGCATATTCTATGAGTTGCCAGAATCTTCTGTCCCGCTTGTACCCCCATTGGTTGCTTTAAAATGGACCCTCCCCTGAGACCCTATCATTGGTTGCCTGTCACCCCATGTCAATCTCCTATTGGTTTGTACCCTTTGTCCCGCCTCTCTCCGCCCCCCTTTAAAAGCTGTTGTAAGTGTCATTCACGGCTCTCTGTAGCTCTGCTCTCGTGGTGCCAAGTTCTTCTGGCCTCTCGGGGTCAGGGAATAAAGTGCTGTTAGCTGCTACATTGAGTCTCTCCCTCCTCCTTCGCCTCCACTATTCGCAATGCTGTTGCTGCTGACTGCTGCCAGCTCCAAGCAGGAGCCAAGGCTGCACAGAGAGACCTGTCTGCTGTGCTGTGGCAGGACCAGGACGCCTCAGCTAGACGCTTGCCTGGCCTCCGGGCAGCCAGCGGTCAGTCGGACAACCGAGAAGCATCAGGTGACCAAGCTTGTCTGGATTGCAGCTTTGTCCCTTTGCACATGAGAAAGCACGCAGATACGTATGCTTTCTACAGTGCACTTAAGCATTTTGCTGCTTTCACCTAAAGAAAGCATGAGAGGGAATGGTTTAATAAAAGAAAAACAAGTCTGTGCATGAAGTACTTCAGCTGTCTCTGTCCCTGAGTGGATTGACATCTAGCCTCCAAGAGAAAAGTGGGACTTTCCCACCTCTGCCGTAGGTGCCGTGTCTCAGCTGGAAGTGCTGAAATGTCCGCCAAGCCATGCTTGAGCCGTAATAACTTCTGTTCTGTTGCCAGGCTATCCCTAATTAGCCTTTTTCAGATGACCACAGCTATAGCCGAATCACGGATGGGTTAATCTGCCCTCTGGCATGTTCATCCTTCCCAGGAGCTGGCCCTTGGGGAGGAGGAGGAGTCAGGAAAGCCAAGAAAAGGTGAAGGCTGGTGTTAATCTTTATGAAACTGATGCATACAAGTATTCATTGGTCAGCAATACGTTCCCCAAGCCACCCCAGTAAGAAAGGAGGCCTGGGCAGAGATAGATAACAAGATAGATGATAAACCCACTGTGTGTGTGTGTGAGAGAGAGAGAGAGAGAGAACAAGAGAAAGCTGGTTTGGCAGGATCGCTTGCTTTTGAGAAAGAAAAATTGATCCTTTTCTGTATTGGCAGAAATACATGTGCCCTTTCATGATAAAATTATCAGGTACATCAATTCTTCCAGGTTCTTTTTAAAATACGGAGCTATTTGGGACATACTGAGAAAAAATTAATATAGTAGCTGGACATCCAACCAGTGTGTGAGAGATATTTGGCTTTATGGCCCAGTACAATTCCTGGCAGTTTGATAAATTACTCATAGTATTTTTAATAAAATATGCATAAATATAGAAAGGAGGTTTCTGAGGCGTCAGAAAGATGCCCATCATGGTACGTGATGAAATACGTTCCTTTGAATTAGAACTACAGCAGCAATGTTTTCAGCAGTCAGTTGCAGTCAGCCGCAGTCAGGCTTGACAAGGCTCACAGGATGTAAGCTCCCCTAGAAACTTCTATAGAATTATAATGCTCTAGTTAATAAAACAGATATTTAAAATAGAAGTCAGATAAATTAAAAGGTCTAATTTAAACTGGTAGGAGGAAGAGGAAAGAAATTCTGCCAATAAAAAACCCTGCTTTTCTTCAGATGCTACCTAAGAAATTTTCCCTAGAGGCAAGTATTATATACCTTAAATCTCTCTCAGCCCTGAAATGGCAGTTATTGAGAAATTTACTTGTACACAGAGACCAGATTTAAACCTTTACTTCCTCAGCCTAAACTGCAGTCATGTCATAATCATATTCCCTTTGCACACACACCCCTGTGACATAGACCGAGATGCTATGAAACTTTTATTGGCACGAACTGTGTGTGAGTTACTCACCATAAATGAGAGCTTAGAAGATGCATTTTTTGCAAACCATCCTTCATTGCATGCACAGTACCACCAGGGTGGCACCAGGTCTCTGTGTGGGGTCTATAGCTTCAGGGTTTTTTCATGGGAATCTCTACCTCTGTGCTGCTGATACCTGTTATTTCAGGCATCCTCATACTTTCTCTAAGGATCTAGCGGAGTGGGGATCTGGGGAAGGAGAGGAAATGCGGCTTTGTATGTCAAAAGTAGCTGAAGGTAGCTTTTCTACAGTGAAAACAGAGACAGCTTTATAATGTATTGCCTCTGTGTGTCTCGTCTCTTCGGAAAGAAGGAATGTTTTTCCTGTTCTTCAGGCGGAGTGTGTGTTCAAGCCTCCATACTGACGTGATTCACGCAATCCTTGCCACACTGGTTTCTAGAAAAGTCCGTGTTTACACCTGCTACTGCAGAGTCATGTCAAAGGAAACCAAAAACACCCCACCACAAACGCCCCCAGCCCCCAAAGCCCGGTGAAGGGGAACAGGGGGCAGCCCTTTCCCGCTGGCCTCCCACAGCCGGGCCCGCGGGGGTTCCTCCNCTGCCCCTGCTCCAGCGGGAGCGGTGGGGTGCCCCTTCCACAGCGGCAGCCACGGGATGCCCTTCTCCAGCGGGAGCAGTGCGGTGACCCTTTTCCCAGCGGGAGCGGTGGGGTGACCGCTCCCCCAGAGGCCCCGCCGGGCGCCCTGCCCTGATCAGTTCCCTCTCCAGCCGGCGGTCCTTCCCGGCCCGGCACGCCCGGCGCAGAATGACAACGGGGACAGCGTCCCGCTCCGTCCCTAGTCCTGCATCCCCGCCCGGGATCGCGTCGTTGGCCATTTCTACGGGAATCATTCATTCACGTCAAATTTCCTTTATCTCCGGAAAATATTGAAACCTTAAATGACCGTAATAGGAGTGTAATTGTATGGTGTGTTTTTTGTTTTTGTTGTTTTTGAGAAATCGATTTGGGCTCAAATAACTCATCCAAGCATGTTACACCAAACCCATTCAAATAGGAAACAGGAGAACTATATTATTGCTGCTTCCTGAACGCTCTGCTTATGATCCCAATAATTAAAATGTCTAGTAATGGCTCCTGCAGCCTGGATTTCTTTGGGTAATTCTCGGAAATGAAGGGCACATTTTCGGTCGCGGAGGGAGGGGAGTGCGGAGACGAGCAGCAATTGCAGCGGCTGGGAGCCCGCCCGTGGCCCGCGCCCGGCGCATCACTTCGGGGGAAAATTATTCCGGCGGCGAGGAACTCCCCAGAGAAGGGATTTCCTTCCCGGTCCCTCCGGCAAATCAACTTCTCTTTCTTTCTTTTTTTTTTTTTCCTCATGGCGGTGCTCTTCCCTCCGGCTCTGCCAAGCGCTGCGAGCCGCACATCTGTCTCTGCACGAGGCGGAGAGACGAGAGGGTCGGGCCAGGGGAGTGGGGGGAAAAGTGGCCGCCCCCATCCCCGGGCAGCGCCGGCCGCGGGTGGGACCCTCCTTGCGCGGCAGTGGGGCTTGTCCCCTACGCCCGGCGGCTTCAATACACGCGGAGCGGTCACGGCGCTGCTGGTTTCCCCGGGGGGGAAGCCTTGTGTAATGGGAACAGTATTAACAATCCTTAAAAAGAAAAAAGTAAAAGGAAAACAAAAAATAAAAAAATAATTAAAAAGATAAAG